>CM076572.1:194296069-194872730 GCA_034641835.2 Pinus albicaulis | reverse complement strand
TCTCAGGTTCCCACTCCACCTCTCCAGACACCCATATTGACACACAAGGTGCTTTCAGAGGGAAACCTGAGCAACATTACTCAAACTATTCCGATCGACATCTCTGTTAAACCAAGGATAGTTGAGAACATACACATGGGAGTAACTTGTTCTCCTGATGAGATACAAGTTTATACTGATCTTTTTCGATAATTCAGAGACGTGTTCGCCTGTTCCTATGAGAAAATGCCCGGGATTGATCCCAGCATAGTAGTGCATGAGATTCCTACCCATCCTAGTGCGAAACCCGTGTGCCAACGCATACGCCTGGTGCACCCTCATAAATTCGTTGCCATTGAAGAAGAAGTTGAGAAACTTCTGAACGTGGGCTTCATTTACCCAATTTCCCTCACAGAATGGGTCTCCAACATTGTCCCTGTAGATAAGAAACAGGGTACTATAAGGGTCTATGTTGATTACCGTGATATTAATCACGCATGTCCTAAGGACAACTATCCTACTCCCTTCATAGATCAAATCATTGACGAATGTGATGGGAGTGAGATTTATTCCCTGATGGACGTCTTTTCCGGGTATAATCAGATAAATATTTTACCTGTCGATCAACACAAGACTGCATTCATCTGTCCCTAGGGTACCTTTGCCTATAAAAATCTCTTGTTCGGCTTGAAGAACACTGGAGCTACTTTCCAGCGTGTTATGTCTTATGCATTCCACAACATACGCCATATCATTTAGCCTTATCTCGATGATTTTCCAGCTCACTCAGCTCGGCGAGAGGACCACCCAAAACACCTCCGCCAGATTTTCCTTCACTGTCGACGCTATAATATCCGTCTCAATCCTCATAAATGCGTCTTTTGCATGGATTCTGGCCGTCTTTTAGTGTTCATAGTCTCCAAGGACGGGATTTGCCTCGATCCCCTAAAGGTCGAGGCCATTGTCAATCTCCCATCACCCTCTTCATTATATCAATTGTAGAGTCTGCAGGGAAAAGCTAACTTCCTACGACGCTCTATACCGAACTACGCAGAAGTGGCCAAAGGATTCACGCGTCTTTTAAAGCAGAACATTCCCTTTCATTGGGATTACATTTCTCAAAAATCCTTTGAGAAGCTTAAGACATTACTTGTTAATGCTCCATTGCTTCGGCCTCCAAACTATCACCTTGATTTCACTCTATACTTGGCTGCCGCCTTTAGCACCATAGCTATGGTTCTGGTGCAGGATGACGATAATGGCAATGAAAACGTTGTTTACTATCTATCACAGAATCTTCTCGACACGGAAACACGTTATGCTCACGTCAAGAAGCTAGCTTTAGCAGCTGTACAATTTGTGCAACGTTTCTGCCACTACATCCTGCTGTGTACCGTTACCGTGGTTTCGGATTGCAAACCCATGACATATATTCTTTCTCGAAAATTATTGGGGGGGGGGGGGGACTCCAAATGGATCGTTATCCTTCAGGAGTTTGACCTAGAGTTTACTACTGCTAAGTCGACCAAATCACTGGTCTTCGCGGATCTTATTTGCTCCCTCCCGACAGACTCCCCCCCATCTCATTCTGAAGAACATATTCCAGATGAAACCATCTTCTTTATCAGCACTCGTGACCCATGGTATGGCGATATTATTGTGTATCTTCAGACGTCAACCTTCTGCTCTGAGTTGACAAAAGATGTCCGACGTCAGATTCGGCATCAGTCTCAACCCTACCGCATTGTAGGAGATACATTATACCGAGTTGGGGTAGATTCGGTGCTCCGTCGGTGTTTGACTCTGGAAGAGGCCGAAAGAGTCTTAAATGACTGTCACAGTGGCGCCTGTGGTGGTCACATGTCTGGATATGCCACCGCCCAGAAGATTTTGCATGCGGGTTACTTCTGGCCGTCAATATTCAAAGACTGTATTGTTGCAGTCCGCAAATGTCACGCGTGCCAGGTTTTTTAGCGCAAGATGCGCGCGCCACCCGTCCATCTGCATCCTGTCATTACCGTCGGCCCTTTCGCAAAATGGGGTGTAGATTTCATGATGTGTAACCCTCATTCGGCTGGGGGGCATGCATATATAATCATCGTTGTCGACTACTTTACTAAGTGGGCCGAAGCGATGCCTACACTAGCCGTCGACGGAAAGACAGCTGCCCAATTTATCTTCAACCACATCATTGCACGTTTCGGGGTCCCTCAGGCCATTGTAACCGATCATGGCACTCATTTTTGAGATTATATGATGGTCGAGCTGACATCAAGATTGGGCTTACGACACGATAGCTCAACGCCATATTACCCCCAGGAAAATGGCCAGGTTGAGGCTGTGAACAAATTTTTGGTCACAATGCTTCAACAAACAGTTGGAATTCATAAGTCCAATTGGCACCTCCAATTGTTCTCAGCTCTATGGGCATACCGGACGTCAGCAAAGAGTGCAACCGGATTCACACCATTCCAATTGGTGTATGGTCTGGAAGCAACTCTTCCGGTTGAGTGCGAAATTCCTTCCTTAAAGTTGGTTGTGGAACTTTTTCCCGACACTTCTCCTGAAGAAGTGTGTCTCTTGTATTTGGAATGGTTGGATGAAACCCGCCGCTTGGCTGCTTTAGTCATTGAAGCACAGAAAAAGCGGGTCAAAGCACACTTTGATCAATCTGTCTCTCCATGTTCCTTTGTCGAAGGGGACCTTGTCCTCTTATACGACCAAGCGCACGACAAACTCGGGGTAGGAAAGCTCCAACCCATGTGGCATGGGCCCTACATAGTAAAATGAGTATTGAAAAATGGGGCTTATGAGCTCATTGATTATGAAGGAGTTTCGCTGGCACAGCCTAGAAATGGGTTGTACCTTAAGAAATACTATGCTTGAAGTTATTTTTAGTGTGGTGTGTGTACATAGGTGTGTATATTCATTTGTGTGCATGTGTGGTGTGGTGTGCAATGTAAGCGTCTTTATGCTGATCGGGTCTTCCTGATTGTGTAGATGTCTATTACTCTGTTTGTGGGTTTCGCGGATGGTGCCTCTCGCAGTACCAAGAATCTGTCTTCGGCAGCCTGGGTAATCTATGATCTTGCTGGTGAGTTGGTTGACCTGCAAGGTGTGTGTCTGGGTCCTGCTACAAATAATATCGCGGAATATAGTGCTGTATTGGAATTATTAACCGAGGATGTGGACCTCGGCATTCGTGAATTACTTGTGTATCTAGACTCACAACTTGTAGTATTACAGCTTAACGGACATTATTCAGTAAGAAACCCATCCATTTTACGTCTGTATCTGCGTATTCGTCTGCTGGAAAGAAATTTTGACTATATTACATATCAACACATACCCAGACATATGAATACATTAACAGATGCAGTAGCTAATTTGGTTCTACATAGACATTTGCGCAATTTATAAACAAAAACATCATCACATGTAGAAAGATCCATCCAGGAATAGTTATGTATATATATATGTGTGTGTGTGTGTGTGTGTGTGTCAAAATGTTTACATATTGTGCATCACATAGGATCAAAATATACATGTTCGTCTTAATACAGCCGGAGACGACATGTCTCTCAAAAAATATGCATGAAAGAAGCCCTAGGTGTCTAATCTGCATGGTGCTCGTGGTAACATGCTACCACGCGCACTAAGCATCTCAATAGTCGGTGGAGACGACTGGGCACCCCCACAGTGTGTCGTTGGTATGCTAGCAGAACATCTGCTAGCCGTGCATAGTCCGGGACCCCCTGGGAAATGCCCTCCAGGTTCTAAATCAATACACCTCCCTCGCCACCCTCAGCTTAAGGGTCATGTTCGACATGGGTTCTCCGCGCAATGGGCGACATGCCCGCGGGCCTCTCTGGGCTGACATCTACATGCACATATCAACTATTATTAGAATGGACATGTATTACCAAAAAAACAATCATAAAACATAGAAATCAAAAAGAGAGGTCATACCCAACTCCTCATCCCAGTCATCCCCCTCTAGAAGTGGGAGATCTGGGTCTCCAGTGAAATCAGTCTCGGCATAGGGCCAATCCTCGACCATGATCAACTGACACCGTAACCATCCAAAAAACTCCGGCCTCCAAGACATCTGTTGGCCTCCTCCTGACCTAGGCATAAGTGCTGCCCAGCGAGCCATCCTTGGCTCTCTTGGTATCGGCTCAACAACTATGGCCCCTTGGCCCTGAAAGATAGGTAGTTGTTCCAGGATGAACGATACTAAAATGGAACCGTAGCCAAACTACTTCAGTTTGAATTTCTTGCACCTTGTAAGCTGCCTTTTGATATTTGTTGTCACTGCAATAGCCCAATCAAACAATGTAGGGCTCATACACTCGAAGGCTAGTATGAGTTGGGCCTTGGTCACCTCATGCGGCGCTTGCGATCTCGCAGCCCGCGTAATGGTGTGTAGCACTACCCTGAGTGCTAGATCTCGGACAATGTGGATATCCACCTTCCCGCTTCCCGATCCAGTTCGTGCCCCTAGGCACACTCTCGCCATTACTTGCTCCATATTCTCTCCAGATGGTCTGCTGCCTGTCAGGATGGGCACCGGACCTTTGCGCGACAGTCCGGTTATGAAATATACGTCGGAAACCTCAAGTTCCAACACTTGGTCCCGAAGTTTAAAAACTTCCTCATTTTCGTCTCATATGCTGACCAAGTACTATAGCAGCTCTGGCTGAGCTCATAAGCAGGGCGTGAGGAAGAATTTCTTAAGTCCACAGTTCTTAAGTGCAGTCATGTAGGCTTCATTCTCGATAGCCATTTCATCTTCCTCTCCATTTTCCCTCTCCTTCCATTCGATAACCATTTTTGCCTTTATATCTGCATCAACGCAATAAAAAATACATTGTTAGATCTTTGGAACATTTGAAAATCCACATAGATAGCTCACATTTTCAAAATTTTGAGCGGAAAATTGCGTTGTGCCATTGGCGCAATTGTTTTCCTAACAGTCATGCCAGTTGGCGCGACCTCTTTGTGAAGAAATGTCCATTGGCGCGGGTCCGTGCCCGATACCCGCGCCAATGGAGCGAGCCCTAAAATTTCAAAATGGTTCGCCCAAAAGTCTAATACATAATAAAAACATATAAAAAATGGATTGGAATGGAGCTTAAGGAAACACCTATTACCTGGAACAAACGCAGAACTGAATAACGTCCCGGATCAGTCATAGTCGCCATCAGAAGTTTGCACACAAATGGACCATTGCTGCTCTCCAATGAGGTAAATAGTAAAAGTAATTTTGTTTTTACCATTTGAGACTTATTTATAACTTTTTGAAATCTAATTAGGTTTTAAAAGTCATTTTTTATTTAATATTTTAATATTTTTTGTCAAAAATGGATTTTACACTTGCCTTTATGTGCAGCAACAGGTTATTACGCAACTGACACGAGTTGTATTTTATACTTTTTCGAACTCGGTAAATACACGAAAAAGTCATTTCGGAGTCATCTTTCAACTCTTTTCTGACTCTCTAAACATGAAAAGATTGTCGAGGCCCTTATCATTTCGATCTCGTTAAAGTGGCCACGAAACGAAATCTACCCAGTATACATTTACCCCTTTTTCGGGCTGGGATAGATTATTTACGAAAAAGGAATACCCTAGCCTATTGCGACTAGGAGGTTTTCTCAGACATAGTTTTCTACCTTTTCGGATCTAATGAACTATTTACGAAAAGGGACCATTGGAGTTTACTTTTCAGCTGTCTTTTCAAACTCTCTAAATATGAAAAGACGTTGAGTTCTTCCTCTGTCAGACTCGTTAAACCCTGATGACATTGGATTCAGTCGTAATGATGTTATTCGAGTCTCTCCTTCCTAGGGCTCGTTAAATGTACTAGGATGGATTCGTCCGAAGAACGAACTTACATTACAAGCATATGCCATCCCCTTCAAGCTTATCAAAATAATAGGGGTACTCGCCAGAAATGGTAGGGGAAAATGGAACCAGAATCATTGTCGTGTCGGCAGTATGTCGCTCTTGAACATGGCACTTGTCTACATTCGTGTCAGGTTGGGGATATCTCATCTCGTTTGTTCACTTGCCTCCGTGGGTTTGGGTAATCCTTTTTGACCTCTCATCTGCTCTTTGCCTCATCGCCATGACCTCTGATCCGTTGATGTCAAATACTGCCAAACTCAATGTCATGCCGCCATATGTTCAAGAGAAGTTGACCTCTGCAAGTATCAACCTTCCTCTGATTCTCATCTGATCCTGATTCACAAAGACATTATGTTCCTCTGTCTTGCGTCAATGATGTGGGAAACACTATGGCCCACCTTCGATCAAGTTCACTTCCTGTCGACTTCAGTTCATTATCCAAGAAGCTGATCTAGAGACTCCCTTCTGGTACCTTGGAGCCTGCATGCCTCAATGGCAGGTTCTTCGCATTCGACGTGAAGTTTTAATCATTGGCCTCCGATCGAGTGATTCTGCGAGTGTTCGATGTTAGCTCATTGTTCACATGTTGTAGATTGTACCTGTATTACCTTGAGGACCATTGGCATTAATGATGGTACCTCTCGCGTCTGTTAACAGCTTTCATCATTGGCTGGTAATCAGACGATGTTCTTGCATGTTCGACTTCAGCTCACTTATTCGCATGCTTGAACTTGTACTTTGTTCGGGTCGAGATGGAGCGCAAGACCCTGGATTCTGCCTGTTATAATCCAGGTTGCGATTTTGTGGATTATTATGATTAGTTACATGACTCACTGATTGGATGGTTGCGACCATACCTGAGTCTATTTACCGATCCTCACTGGATGGCTGCATCCATGCCTTGGATCTAGATTATTACATACTCTGTTATGGATGGCTGCGTCCATACCATGTATATATCATGTATTTGAGACATCAGTTGTACTTCTCTACGCAGATTTTCCGACGGCGGTGTTTTCAGTTGGACACGTTCTCGTAAATAATTTCACCCCTCTCTCTCTCTCGGGCCTCATGCTTTAGGGGGCATCTGTTACACAGCAATTTTTCACCGTCCCTGCAATTCCCCATCCCGCACAATTGGAGGGCTCATTCCGTGACCTGTGAGCAGTGACATAACTTGAAAACACTTTCATGGCATTCCCCTAAACATGTACTTTCATTGCCCTGAAGACAACTCCTTGTGAAAAACCCTAAAAAACCCCTTTTTGCATTGGCGCGGGAAGCCATTTCAGTACCCGCGCCAATGGGGGAAATCCTTCAAAGAGGGCGCGCCAATTGGTGCTCTGTCTCAGAGTCACACTCGCAGTAGCCATTTTAAGGAGTGTTTTTTAAAAATAAATGGCGGAAGTTTCGCCCTAACCAATCCATAAACTAATATCTAATTTGAGTTGGGAGGTTTGGCTCTGAATCTCCATGTAGAGGAAGTGGTTTTCCACCTCTCATGGAAGCTTCCTTTAGGATAGGGCCAATCCCATGATTATAGGGATACCAACTCCCCTTCCTCCATCTATAAAAGCTTGCTCATCTCCTTTGCAAGCTAATCTCCAAGTTCCCAAGAGCCATCAGAGCCTTATGCTACAAGATCCTTGATTCATTCCCTTAAGGCCAAATCCAAGCAAGGAGATTATTGTCAAGACATCCGAAGAGAGAGGTTTGTCCCATCCCCGACAAGCTTTTTCGAGACGTGTTCTGCTGGCGACCCTCCAAAGGAGAATTCAACGTCAGGGCTATGGTTGTATTCTTCTTTGATTAATTAATGATAAGCGACTATTGCTTATGGTTCCACTCTTGTTGTTGATTATGATGATGAGTTATGTCTTCTCTGACTGACATATAGTTGCATATACTGGTTTTTACACTTGTGTTCATTTTGTTTCTTGCGTGTGCAGGTGTCCGATCACGGAGATCGTGAGGATTGTGATCTGCCAGAGCTAAGGAACGAGAGCGCTACTTTCTCTACAAGCGACAACGTTAGATTCCAGGTAAGCCTTCATCGCTAGTCGGTTTATTTGCAATTAGGAACCTGCACTATAGCGTGTGACGATTGTTGCTAGACCCGGTCTGGGCTAGTATGGATCGCCTCTGTCCGCAGAGGGGATTTACCTCCACAACACCCTCCTACCTCCTTTATCCTATACCCCTCCTTTAAAAAATCCTATCCCTTATTCCTCCCATCTCCACTACTCAATGGATCATGTGAGCCAAAGGCCACCAATCCACATGGTTTATTTAAAAACAATAATAATAATAATAATAATTTAATAATTTAATTTTTTAATTTTTAATTAATTTGTAATTTAATTAAATATACTTTAAATTTATTAATTTATAATTAGAATTTGATTTGATATCATTTGTAAATATTAATTTAAGTTAATATAATTATAATTATAACTAATAATTATTTAACTTAAATTATTTATTTAATTAAAATTTATTATTTAATTATGATTTTAATTAAAAATACCAAATTTTTGGCCAAGGCATGCATATTTCAAATTTTTAGTAGTTTTGATAACTCAACTTTGGAGAGGCATATCTCAAGTTCTACTTGTCCAAATGACGTCCAAGATGGCTTGTTGAAAAGATAGAATTGATGAGAACAATCTAGGAGTATTAACTCAACCAAATATGTACATTTAATATGCCAAAAATTTAGCATAAAATGAGATTACGAAATTGTAACAAAAAATTCAATTTGGAAAAAAAAATTGAAACAATTTCATAGACCCAAACTTCTCCTGTTGAAAAACTGGTTTCATGAAACCTCCTTTCACCCATAGAAGCCCTTAAAACAATCAACAAGAGCACAATTTTCCTTCAATTTATTCAATTAATTTAATCTTGATTGGAGAGTTGGTTTTTCCCAAATATTGTAATTTTGATTTTAGTGTGCAATTTAATTTAATTTTATTTTATTTTATTGGTTTTTTGCATGAAAATAGTTGGGGGAGATGAGGAAAAGAATATTTGAATAATTTTTATTGCACAATAAGGAATATAATAGAGAATTTTCATCTCAAAGAATAGAAGGATCTAAAACTTCTTTAACAACTCTCCATTTTTTTTCCTCTTTTGAAAAATTATAAATAATGCTTTGTAAAATGAGGATAGGGTTCCTCTTCTCTGCATCTAGGGGATTCTGAGGCACTTTTGTAGGGGATTTTCAGCTATATAAGTAAGGGGAAAACTTAGATATGGATTAATGGGTATTTTTCTTTTCAAATCAAAAGTTTGCATTGGAGGCAGAGTTTTCACTGTTGCGACTCTTTCTTTTAGTAGCAAAGTTTACGATTTGTGAAATATTGTTGGAGATCAGCTCAAGGAACATAGCAAGAGACCAGGTTTCATTAATTTGTATATGAATACTTCTATTTATAATGCAAATTTTATTTATTTAATAGCATATATGTGAAAATTTTCTCATATTGTGCATTTTTGTTTGATGTGAGGATGAATATGTTTTTAATTAGCTATCTAATTCATTAGTCTCATAGATATGTTATTAATTTTCTCTTTTCTCAAGTATTTAAATCATATTTCTGAGTAATTATTTACTCATAAATCTTCTATCTAAAATCGATATAATAACTATTGAAATTATGAGAACTTTTTCCTAGTAAAAACATTTAATCATTCATTGTTATTAAGATATTAAAATAGAGCATGTTTTGGTAATTATAATATCAGCTAGTAGAATTATTTCATTAGATAGATATTCATCATAAACGAGGCATGTTAAAAACCTCAATTATTTAGTTATTCTGCTCTTTTTTAGGATAGATCTATATCTTCTTAATCGAGATAGATTTAGAATTTATTTTTATCACCTGCATCTTAGAGTAGATTTTCATTTAGATTTAAGTTTTCATTCATAGAAGTCCTTTTACACAGGGGAAAGCTTTAGATGTGGCTTAGCTTAGCCCTCAATTCAGCTTAAAAATAAGCTTGCTTGCATGTGCATAGCAAGAAGGCAGATCTGATTTTTCTCTTTTTGTTTGTAAGTAATACACAAACTATAAGCTAGCTGAGAGAAAGAGGGAGGGTAACTAGACCCAATTGAACCAGTCGGAGCTATTACAGAAATGGATAAGTGTCTAATTTGGGACTATGACTGGGTGGCCTTCCCTGATGTTGATGAGGTCATTTTTGGCCATCAACAGTTATAAGTATTTGAAATGTATGTGCTCATTGCAAATATTTATTTTCCCAACTCCAACCAATCAATTTGAAATCTTTCATCAAGTTTTATAGAGGTCCTAGGAACTGAGCTCTTATTGTTATAGGTCATATCTATGGAAAAAAAATTCCTATGGTGGTAACCTCTCAAGAATGGAAACTACTCAAAAAATAATGTGCATCAGATACTTTTGGCCTTCTCTCTTTAGTGACTACATTGAGGCAATTAAATATTTCCTTAACTCAAAAATATTTTCCACTAAGGCAAGGGCTCCAACTTCCCTGTTTCACCCTGTGATCATCTTTGGAACATCTTTTAAATGGGATATCGATTTTATGGATTGTAAACCCACCTCATCCAATTTCCTTAAGTATATTATTATGGTTTTTTACTACTTCACCAAATGGGTTTAGGTCGTGCCTGCATTCAATAACACTGTGATAACTGAGGCCTGCTTCTTCTTTAACCACGTCATTTCTCAATTTGGGGTTCAGAAGCAATTAGTCCATAGACATGGATGACACTTTGAAGAATAATTTTAGTGGGAGATAGTTTCACTTTTAGGTTTTGATTACCAATATTAGTTGTCTTATTACCCACAATGGAATGCACAAGTTGAAGTTTTCAACAAGATCCTTAATATCATGCTTCAAGGAATGGTAAATAAGGAAAATACCAATTGGAATTTAATTTTCTTCTCTGTGTTATGGACCTATAAAACTTCTATTAAGACTGTCATTGGTTTTACTCTTTTCCATCTCGTCCATGGAGAGGAGCGAATATTACAAATTGAGTTTCAAATTCCCTCCCTTCACATTGCCATCGAACTCCTCCCAGACACTTCACCCTTATAGGAAAGGCTCATAATTCTCAAGCACACCATAAAATTTCACCAAGTTTCTTCGTAAACCATTGAAGTAGTTAAATGGCACACTGAAGCCTAGTATGACCACAAGGTCCACCCTCATGTTTACCACGAAGGTGATTTAGTCCTTGTCTATGATCAAGCCCACAATACTCTAGGGCATGCAAAGTTTGAAAATTTATGTATATTCCCTTACATTCTTTACAAATTTTTAGGAAAGGGGGCACACATCCTCGAGGACCCTAAAGAAGAAATTCTCCCCAACCCTTGGAATGCACTCTACCTTAAAAAAATATACCCTTAAGACTTTCCCTAAAACGCATATTTATGTTTCTTTTCACATCATATAGGTAAAATTGCATTCTTTGTCTTCTCATTGGTTTCCTTGTTGTGCCTTTCATATGGATCCTTCATCCATGCCATATATCGGTTATTTCAATGGTGCGAGTCATTACTCATGGAATCTAACCTCGATAGCCTGGTCCATATTTACCCTTTTGCATTCCATAGTCCACTTCAGTGGAATTTTTATTAGATTTTCCAACAATAATCAAGTCAAATATGACGTGTAATAGGTTTTTCAGTCAATTTCCTTGATAATCGCATCCTTCATTTTCATATTTGTCTTGATTCCCAACTTCTCATCATGTAATTGAATGGTGTTTATCATGTGTTTAAGCTTATCCTTTTTTTAAAATATTTTCGAGTTAAGATTTTGGCATGCTAATTTGAACCATTTTCAATCAATCATGTTCCTAGAACAAAAAATAACTATGTGGATACTATTTCTAACAAAATTCTATATTGGCATTTATCACATCCATCCATAATAAGGTAACTAATCCATAAAAAATGAAGACGACCAAAAATTTTGCATAGTCATATTATGTGTCATCATAATCCATACAAGTGTTTGGAATCCACTACTCTAAATACATACAGCATTTTTATAACATGCTACAATTGACATAAGTAAAAAATTTGGTGGCACACTTTCCCCCTACCCCTTACTCATCATCTAATAGAGGGTCTCCTGCCAAAGGCGCCACATCGACAACACGTAGATCCCTGATATCCTGATTAACCATAATTTCTCATATCATAATGTCCTCCAACTAATAGGGTTGAATCACACATGAATTTGTGTAATGGTCCTCCAACTCATGCCACCCATGCTTTGTGACACTAACAATACTATATCAAACCTCCTTTAGAGATCCTCCAAAAATTCATCAATATATAGTCTCCCCTAAGATGAGTATCCCCCGCGGTCCTCGGTCCCATGTGTCAATAAACTCATCCACTCACCTCCCATGAGGTAATATTGGTTGCACATCCCTCACCACCCCCATGGGCAGTAAAACTATCAAAAAGTATATGCATTGGATGGTAATTAGAATTGAATCATATTCAATCAAAAAAACTTGACTGTCTAGATCCCAATAACTTACCATCCTAGTCAAGATTTTTTCCCCAATCCTCATCAATGGGTTCTCAAATAACTTGAGTAACCCATATAGGGAAAGAGCACCTCTCACAACTTGATTCCCCTAAACAATACAGAGTTCCTCAAACTCTTGTTCTCGTGACAACACTTTGAACTATGCCATGCATGTACAAAACCTTCAATTTGTCAAGATCAAATATCTATCTAACCACCATAACATCAAATAGGAATAAGGATTTCCTAAGGTTAACAACCCCACTCAAGTCCTGGACCCATAGTCCCATGTCAACAATACAGTGTTCCCATTAAAGACTACATTTACCAACGCACTATAGGCTTCATTTAATGTAGTCCCATAGAAAGTACAACCCCAAAAAGTGCATTGGCCCTTAAAATTTGAGCAGGGGTCCCCCAAGGACCAAAATAAACCTAATCTAGAAAACTAACCCATAAAAAATGACAAGTTATGATAGGGCGCATGCCTGAAAGTCACAGATCCAAGTTCCACCAGTCAATTTTTTCACAGTGATCTCACCAAGATTTAGGGCCTCCTTATCCTCTCCAAGTTCTCCATCAGCCAATGCACAAATGACTTGGAATTGGACAAAAAAATCCTTATATAGAAAAATCCAACATTCTTCACTTGGCCATTACAATTTCATCCTAGCTTCATTTGAAAAAAAAATAGTGTCATTGGAAATTTATTTATGATCTCTCAAACGGGTCTCCCTTCATTTTGTTTATTTGATACTTCATTTTGAAGTCATTTTTTCCATGAGGTGTCAAGCCCCCTCCTATTTAAATTGAATTTATTCATATTTTTAACTTGTACTTTGACACCACCTTATATTTGCACTTGATGAATCATGTGTATAATTTTTTCATGAGTAACCAATTTTTACTCATATTTATAAGGTCTCCTTTGGACCATTCACTATGGTATTTCACATATAAGAAACATCACTCCAATCATTTCATTTTCCTATCATTAAAAAAAAAAAATCTTAGGTACCCCCACACTTTGATAGGTGGATCATCTCATCAACCTTTTTCATTTACCACCTATCAAGTGTTATATCTTTCTTCACATGGGAACTATAGCACCATTACCCCTTTTGTAGTTCGATGCCCATTCCATTCAATCCCCCTTGGGTTAGGATTCCAGTTTGTCTTCATACCAGATCCAACACCATCTACACTCCTAATTTTCAAGATGAAAACCCATGCCCCCCCCAGACTACCCCCCTTATAACCTCTTGGTTCACCCTGAGAGGGCCTAGTACCACTTGTACTTGGTTCGGTTAGTGGCAGCATCATTGAGTCACCCTTGTTGAGAGTATAGAGATGAGTCACCATTATGTCCCATGGAGTCTATTTAGAACCGCAATGCATCTTTTTACAGTATCTTAACGCCTATGTATGTCATATCCATCCCGTATTATTGAGATTTTACCTCTAATTTTCATGATCTATCTTTAAAAATTTGTTGTCTTAGTAATTGACCATCCCATGTGGAACTTTTCTAGTTGCTACCATGTCAACCTTGCATGTTATGCTCTGACAAGGGAATTCATAATCCCACCCATCATGCCACTCTATTCCCACCCCCCTTGGTGTTAATATCTACTAGTCACATTATAATATGTACCTCATGCCTGTGTTTAGGACTCATCATTGCCTCAACCTTGGCAAGTCCTCCTTTATCGACTTCATCATATGTATTCCAAGAGAGTGGCCTCGAGTATAGTGTACCTTGTATTCAATTTATTCATTTATGGGTTCCTTAGATCAATCAAAAGGAGACATCAGTTCCCTTTGACTTGGTTTTTTCTCATGCACTTAACTCTAACTCATTATCGCACAATCGAGCATCATACACTTGATTATCTAGTGCTTCAATAGATCGTACTATCATTCACCAGGCATGTTTGAGTTGTTCCCCGACCTCAAGAGGGGGTTTCCCTTTATATAGTCCCCCACATGCTCGGTTCTCATAATTCCATGATACAAACTAAGATGAAATTCAGTAGATTTTGATCCAACTGGCTTAGTTTCTTCCATTCACAGAGCCCACTACATGAGCCCCCCTTCAGTTGGCTCATTCATATCTTCATATCCCTTTCCTATCCAATAAGGCTTCTATTGTTGTGATCTCCCACTTGCATCAACATGGGGGTATTTGGTCCTATGTACCTATCGCAGCAGTAGTCATTGTATCAGCCTTGGCCATTTGTTCTAGGCACATGTATATGGGACTATGTATTTCCTTGTATCATTTTTTGGCACATTGATGCCAGCACATTCATGTACTATATATTATTTTTTTCATAACCCTTTTTTGGGCACATAATTATTATTTGTACTCAGTTATATCAGTGAGTATGGTTGTGCCTCCTCCGCCTCATTGAGATCTTGTATACCCAATTGGAAATCACATCATCTAGCTGCCCCTAGATTTCTCAACACGGTATGAGAGATAAGGTGACAAGTTAATGAAGGGAAACTCAAATAAGTAAAATAAAAGGTTGAAGCACAATAAAATCATCAAAAAGTACCAGTCATCTCAAGGATCATCACATCTCGAAGAAATAATACCTCAAAACCTTAGATCATATAATTAATGGTTATACATTTCAATCACTCTTGAGAATTGCATGTCATTATCACAAAGAAAAGATCTTCAAGACCCTAACTCCACTTAAAGGACTACTCATTGAAGCATGTTGAATTCGAAGGAAATAAATAAGGGATGTTGTCATCATCATCAAGTAATCAAGGTGATATCCCTCTCCTTTAAGGATCACTTTTCAAGGAAGACACATTCATCAAAAAGACATCTTCTATTGTCAACATCATCATCAAAAAATAAAGAAGGAATCAAAATGAAGATATTGTTATAAAGAAGCATCTTCAATTGTTAAGTAAGTATTATTATATTTATGACTGAATATGCTATCAAAATGACATCATTTTGAAAGGAAAGCAACAAATTGGTTGGGTCGTAAAACTTTATTGCATGGAAGACGAGGATAGATTTGATCCTCACAAAAAATGAAGTCGTTGAACATGTTAAGGACTCAATCACTAAACCTCCAAAATAATAAGCTCAAGCCCTATCTAATTTTATGAAAGGAGAAATTAGGGCTTAAAATATCCTTATAGAATCCATCAAGGATCCCCTCATACCATATGTTGCAAAACTGGAGACATCAAAATAAATATATGAGAAGCTAGTAGAATTGTTCTCCATTAGTACTATTGGAGAAGTGATATATTTGAGAAATGAGCTATAAAAAAATAATATCTCAAATTAAGATGGAATAATCCATAATTTATGATGGTATCATAAATAAGACACCAAATACAAGAGTTGGGAGAAATAATGTCTGATAAATAAATGACCACCATAGTGCTCAATGCACTACTAGAGGAATGGGGCAACTTTACATCAAGTCTCTATGGAAAAAAGAAAGCTACCCCATTTAGTGAATTTTGGTCATTATGTAAGGTAAAATAAACTAGGTTGAAGGCAAAGAGTGATGTATGACCAAACGAGAAATTTAAAGCATTTTCTTCTATGGCTAGGAAGAGGAAATTTTGGAAAGTTTGGTCCTCATAAAAAGAAGAATATCTCAAAAATCCAATGTTATGGTTGTCATGAATATGGGCACTACAATAGAAATTTTCCTAAGCTAAATAAATAAAACAACAAAAGGGGAAGGGAATAATCCCATATCACCGGAGATGTGGAATAGGTTGAAAATAATAAATCAAAGAAGGATGAATTGAATGATTTCTACTATGACTGAGATAATCTCCTCCACCGATTTATTTTCAGTTTTGTGAAAGATGTTGGAAATGTTGTCGTTGATGGCAAAGGAAATGCCAAAGGAGGATCAAAACAGCAACAAGGCAGCAGAGAGGTAGCAGAGGCGGAAAAAAGAGAAGCAAGCAGCAGTATCAGTCAAGGAGCAGAAACAAGTAGTTAATTGAAGCAGAGTTGTCCAAAAGACATAGTATATTGTAGAATGCCTGAAAGGATCGATCCTCTAAGAAGAAAGCCGAACTGTGATTCAGATCTTCAAAGTTTGTGAACATTGTAAACCCCGTGCAAAAAGGTAGAGTTATAATTCTGTGCACGATCGAGAAAACTGATATGGGTTCATAAATAACGGTTTATATATGTATCAAGATTTGATGCGCTCCAAAATGAATTGATTGCATATGGTGTCATTCAATTCTACTCTAAGTATAGAGCATTTTGAGTTGGATGAGAATGTGCGATAGTTAAAATACACCAAGTCGAGTTCTATGTACTCACCGTTGAAAGAGAAGGCGATGAATATTTACAGCATGATGGAATATGAATGCAGTGAGGATGTAAAGGACCAGAACCTCGAAGCGGAATAGTTATATATAACAAAAGGAAGCAAAGGAGGCAGCGCTGAAGCAGAAACAGGCAAAAGATAGCAGAACAGAGACAGACAAAAGAAAAAGTAAGCAGGGCAAAGGAGACAGGTGGAAGAACACTGCTAAAGTGTAACAGTCGAATATGGAGGCAGTAAAACGGTCGAGCAGTGGAGACAGAGGCAGCGAATACAGAGGTAGTGAAGCGGTCGAGCGGCAGAACCGTTATCACAGCAGTAAAGGCAGAGGCAGAGTCGTGGAGGCAGAGGCAGAGACGTTAGCGCAGCAAAGGCACAGAAAATTTCGAGAATCGCTTAACCCCAGGCGGAAGGATACATAAAACAAATTCCGGGAATTGTATAACCCAAAGCAGCAAAGTATATATATATATATACAAATCTCATTTCGGGAATCGTTACCCACGCAGGAGTATACATACAGCGCATTACATATTCGGCGCCTTATACACAAAGGTTCAAAGCATAATATTAAATGATATGGAGCGCTTTATTATCAGAACCCAAGTACCTTATATGGTGGGACCCTTCCCAATCGCATCGGATTTAAGCAAGGCATCGTAACATGCAACAGAAAGTTGCGATTGTGATTGAAGACTGGACCCGATGGGTGTATGAATTATGATTCAAATGTATTTGAAGTCCGGCATAATCGCATCGGATCAGTCTAATCACCTCGGAGATTATAAGAGCATCAGAACATCACAACAAAAAATTGCGATTGCGATTAATCGCAATTGGAGCAGGAGTGGTCAATAGCATCGGAGTATTCAAAGTCGCGATTGCGATCAATCGCAATCGGAGAAATCGCAACAGTGATCAATCGTAATCGGAGAAATAGCAACAGTGACCAATCGCAATCGGAGTTAAAGCGGAGCATCGGGACATGAAAATGGAATTTGCAATTGCGATTAATCATATTGCATCATAGTAATCGCAATCGGAGCTTCGAAATATTGGAATGTTGGTACATTCAAATGGAAATTGCGATTTCGATCAATCGCAGTCGGAAGAAGTCAAGTATGGCATCGGAAAGCGTGGCAAGTGGGCCCGGATATATGACATTCTATTGATTATAGTGGAAGTGGTAGTGTATATGTTAAAACTCTATATAAACTCACCAAGAATTGAAATTTCGATATATATATATATATATATATATATAAGGCGTTGTTATAAAATGTTGTGGCGATTATATTGAAATATGCTACGTGGTCTGTGGACCCACGGGCCTCGGCTCAAGGTGGAGGGCGATTCTTTATTTAAAACAATCGGGATGTATGTATGTTCCGCTTGCGGAACTTCCACATCAACAAGACACTTGCTGCGTGAAAAGAGCTGGAATTTGCCCAGATTTAATGCCAGCTATTACATATTTATATAAAATGCACTGATATAAAAGGCACAGGTACACGTATGCAACAATTACACCACAGCAGAGGAAAGAAGAGCAAACAGAGCTGAAAAGAGACAAAACACAGTCACAGAAAGGACAAACACAGTCAAATAAAATACATACGCGCAGCGAGCCAAAAGAGGCTGAATGAGTGAGCTGGAGTTTTCATTATATGTGAATGTAAAAATTGTAATTGAATTTTTTATTGTTTGTGATGCATTGGCAAGTCTCCGGAAGAGAAAAAATATCCCACTGTAATGATAAATTGGTACCTACAGTTATGTTTTCTGAATGAGCGGATAAAAGAGATGAGAAGGCAGAAGGCAAAGAGACATGGCTGTTCATTTTGAATTCCCAGTAGAATATAAATAGACATGAAGCTATTTTTGTATAAAACAAGGTAATATCCAAGGGGAGAAGTTGACGAAAACAGAGTGAGAGAAGAAAAGAGAGTGCGGCAGAATTGAAGAGAGTTGAAGAAAATAAGAAAGCTGCAAGAGGTTAGAGAGAGTGAGAAGAGAGAATGCAGGGTTTGGAATATTGAGGCAGAGAAGATAAAGAAGGAGGAGCAGAACGAAATGCAGTGAAAAGTTAGAGAATGCAGAAATGAAGAAGTGAGGCCGAGAAGAAGGAGGGCCGAGCAAGAGATGATGCAGGTCTGTTATAAGAGTTGATGAACAGCAAAGAAGGTACAGAACAGAGCCGATATCCAAGGTAAATCAGCAAGTGTTTTTCTTTTGAAAGAGTAAGGAAGTTAGAGCTTCCCTATCAAGTTGTAGCTTGATAGATGTCAGTTGTAGCTGACTGAGGTAGGAGCCTCCTGTAGGTTGGTGCCTGCAGAAAATAGATGGGAGTTGATGCTTCCACATCAAGTTGTAGCTTGATAAAATGTCAGTTGTAGCTGACTGAGGTTGGAGCCTCCCGTAGGTTGGTGCCTGCAGAAAATTGATGGGAGTTGGAGCTTCCTTGCAAGCGTAAGCTATGCACTGAGGCAGAGCCTCCTATAGTTATGTCAATAAAAATCACAGAGAGGGAGTTGAGCTTGTATTTATACTACAATAATAAGATGTGGTTTTCTCCCCAGGTTTCCACTTATATCTCGTGTGTCTATGTGCATGATGTCTATGTGTTGATATGGTATGTCTATTCTGCTAATACTTGCTGCTAACATATTAAGACTGCTAGTACATTATCTAATCTGCTAATTAATTGCTGCTCACAAATAAAGATTGCTCACACATTATGTTGATCATGAAATGAAGGTGTTAATAAAGTTTAATGAAAAGTTTTAAAAGTCCATGAATGTGTTAAACTAATTCACCCCCCCCCCACCCTCTCAGTTTAACTAAGGGTTCAACAATTGGTATCAGATCCAAGTTCCTTTGGTGTAAGCTTAATAGCTTGAAGGAGATCTAGTTGAGTCATGGACTATCAAAATGTACCTGTGCTAAATACAACAAACTTTCCTGAATGGAGAGATAAGGTTAAGACAGGATTATTGGCTTATGAACCTGAGGTATGGAAGCTTGTATTTGATGGTTACTGCACAAACTCCCCCATGGTGAATGAACAACATATGAATGCCAAGGAAAAATGTTTGATATTCAATAGCCTTCATAATAAGGATCTTGAGTTGATAATGGATTTAACCTCTGCAAAAAAAATCTGGGATAGATTGCACTTCATGCATGGAGTAAACACTAAGGACTGCACTGACAAGAAGGATAAGAGAATCAAGAAGAAGAAAACTTCATGTCAAAAAGAAAATATTCAATAAATTGAAGTACCTGCTAGTGTGAATGGAGATAAGAACCATGAAGAAATTACAGCTGAAGAAAAAGCCAAACTTGACATTTCTTTGACTGAAATAGAAAGATTGAAGAAAGAAAACAAAGACCTTAAGACAGTAGTGCAAATATGTGATCAGAGAGAATATGAAGATAGGAAAGAAATTATTGATCTAAAGACACATCTTGAGGAGGCAAAGAAAGTATAAGACACTTTGCTGCAACAAATTAGAGAGAAAAATCTAGAATGTGAAAGATTGGAAGAAGAAGTAGTGAGCCTGAGAAAGAATTTAGAAAAATCCCAAAGAGAACTATTAATGAATACACCTTTAAGGAAAAGCACTGAACTATTGGACAAAATGCTAAATGCTCAAAGGTCACCTCTCATAAAGACTGGGATAGGATATGAAGGTGAAACCAGTAAGTCCAAGGTTGAAGATAACAAGAAAATCATCTTTGTAAAAGTTGTAAAAGACAGTGAAGTAGCTCAGCAGACTACTACAAAAATGGAAGCCAGCAAGAACAAGATTTGTGAAGAAACAAATAGAATCAAGCAGCAACATGTTAGGACAGAGAATGAGAAGATGAAACAATTAGCTTCTAAAGGCTCATATGCTCCTGAAGATGAATTGAATAAATTTGGAAGATGTCAAAGGAGGTTCTTTCCTCCTATGAAAAATATCACATGTTTTACCCGCCACAAACAAGGACATACTGCAACATGTTGTAAGACAAAGCAAACCCAGTCCAACCAGCAAAATATGCAACAAACAAGAAGAACACCTCAAGCAAGCAAATGGAAAAGACAATCTTTCACCAGGTACACAAATCATTTCCATGACTATTGTTATGCATGCAATAATTTTGGACACAAAATTGTTGATTGTAAAATGTATTCAAGAAGAGGAACAAAGTATTATACATCAGCTCAAATGTGCTTTGATAAAATAAAATGTTATGTATGCCTCAAGCTTGGCCACAAAGCAAAGGACTGTAAACTACCTTATATATTAAAGAACTCTAGACAGATGATAGAAATAAAGAAAATCAAACAAAACTATGAATCTAAAAGAAGTACAGACATTATGAAGAACCCCAATAAAGTATGGAAGGATAAGAGAAAGGGGGAGCCTATCATCTCAATAACATAATGAATCTAGCATAGTCTCAGGGGAGATGCTTTAGAAAACATAACAATATCCAACCAGTAATAAATTTGAAGCAACGTCCCAGGGGGAGAGCAGTTCATAAATAATCCCCATGAAAGTAGTATAAGAAGAGCTCCATGAAATAAGAACAACTATGAGATCAGGAAGTGAAAGGATTTTCCTCTAAAAGAGAACTATAGAGAAAGAAGATCATCTGAAGTATTAAGTAGCTGACAGATTGATGGAAGAAGAGAAGAGAGCAAGAAGCCATGATGATAGAGGAAACCTTAGCAATGAACATATAAGCTAAGAAGACTTTAGCACATTAAAGTGATGATCACACTATACTTCCTACTACTAGAATTAAAAATGTATCACATTAAGAAGGATGAGTAAGAAAAGTGCCTATCATCAGTTCATTACATCTTTCAAAAGGTCAACTTGGAGAAATGCAGTTAAGTGAGTAATAAATCTTTGAGTAATCAACCCATGAAGATACATAGAAAATAAATTGAAGATGTATTCCTGAAGATTTGAATGCTAGAACAGTTGAAAGTGTATATTAAGCAGCAATGATTTTGGAGCAGTCCAAGAAAAGGAAATGCAGTGACATTCTTTTAAACCAGAATGATATAATAAGAAAAAGGTTAATGATGCCAAGATTAAATTTATTATATTGATGATTGTTGGTGTGAACAGTGAAAAGACCAATAGTAGAAGCTATGGGTTCATGTGCTAGCTAAAGTGAAACCTCTGCATGGTTTTTCAAAGTAATATCAATTGGTGTTTAGGAACAAGTAGCATGCTTATCAACAGATAACCAAGCATTATCAGTGGAGCAGAGGTATGATACAGGTCCACAGGATCAAAGAACTATGGAAAAATAACCTCAAGGTAATATTCCCAATATTATCTGCATTCAGCATGAAAAGGTCAGTAGCAGAGCAAAAAATAACATTATCTTGCTTACACTTGAAGTAGTATATTGAGCACTGAAGCAATATCTTCTTCTATATATATAATTGCATGCCTTCCTGAATTTGGTACATGTATATCTTCAAGGCCTCTTTCTTAAGATCAGTTACAAAACTGTGTGAAGTCTGTTTGCTGAGTTTTCAATTAAACATCTTGAATATGCTTTCGTGGAAGTTCATTCTGATAGAACAGTTAAAGTATCAAAAGTATGAAGGACTAATTGGGTCAGTTGAAGCTCAAAACTCTGTATTTGAATCATCAAGAACATACTTCAGCAGAAAGAATTTGTTGACATCTCACCATTGAAAATAGGTTGATCACTGACATACATACCCCCGTATGTCATAAAGAAAAGTGCATGGTTGATAAGTGATAACGACCAATACATTGAATGCATCCTACCTCAAAGTTTTGTTGTGAAAGTTCATTATGCAAGCAATAAAGGCATTTGATTTCTTAGATCAAATTCTAGTTAATTCATTGATCACATCAGTAACAAGGACCTGCAGCTATTAAGTGTAATATCATTATCAGCATCCTAGCTCATATCATCATCAACAGGTAAGAGAAGTGAACCACAGTTATAAAAGACATATTGGCATCATCACAATTGAACAGATGTTGTACGACAAAAGAAGACAGACTCCAACTACAACCTTCCTCAATAAATATGCATCGCAGATGAAGATTATAATATAGACGGAAGTATAGCTGAAGCAAGCTTGATAGGTCACATGGAGTATTTACAATCTTTAAGTTTTGATCCAATGATGCATTTGTGATTAGAAAAGGTTGATACAATATGTTCCATGAAGAATCATTGTCGTCACTTTCAGCCTTATACTAGTAAAAGGAGACTGTGCTTTGGATTGTGTCAATTTACAATAATCCTCAAAGTGTTCCCTCAACAAATCTTGTACACCTGTATAGAGCAGCATGATACAAAGTCAGAAGAAGAATGCCTAAACGCATCTCAGAGAGAGAAAATGAAAAGATAGAATCTACACTGAGAAATTTCCAATCCTTTGCCATTGATGTCAAAGGGGGAGGAAAAGCAGTAATAGAAGAAAGGGTCTTCTAAAAGAAGTCAGGCAGAGAAAGACTTGGAGGAAGCATTGGATTATCATTGGATGTGTTGCCATCAATGCCAAAGGGGGATACTGTTGGAAATGTTGTCATTGATGGAAAAGGAAATGCCAAAGGAGGAGCAAAACAGCAACAAGGCAGCAGAGAGGTAGCAGAGGCAGCAAAAAGAGAAGCAAGCAGCAGTATCAGACAAGGAGCAGAAACAAGCAGTTAATTGAAGCAGAGTTGTCCAAAAGACAGAGTAGATTGTAGAATGCCTGAAAGGATCGATCCTCTAAGAAGAAAGTCGAACTGTGAGTCAGATCTTCAAATTTTTTGAACATTGTAAACCCCGTGCAAAAAGGTAGAGTTATAATTCTGTGCATGATCGAGCAAACTGATATGGGTTTGTAAATAACGGTTTATATATGTATCAAGATTTGATGCGCTCCAAAATGAATTGATTTCATACGGTGTCATTCGATTCTACTCTAATTATAGAGCATTTTGAGTTGGACGAGAATGTGCAATAGTTAAAATACACCAAGTCGAGTTCTATGTACTCACCGTTGAAAGAGAAGGCGATGAATATTTACAGCATGATGGAATATGAATGCAGTGAGGATGTGAAGGACCAGAACCTCGAAGCAGAATAGTTATATATAACAAAAGGAAGCAAAGGAGGCAGCGCTGACGCAGAAACAAGAAAAAGACAGCAGAACAGAGACAGACAAAAGAAAAAGTAAGCAGGGCAAAGGAGACAGGCGGAAGAACACTGCTAAAGTGTAACAGTCGAATATGGAGGCAAGAAATTCAACAAAGAAAGGAGACAGAGAAGAATACAGTAAGAAGCTATTAGCTGAAGAAGCGCTATCACAATAGCAGGTACAAGAGGCGAGTCGTGAGTAAGAGTGGGCGAGATGTTAGCACAAATAGCGAAATTTCGGAATTATTAACCTCAAAGTGAAGTGACATAAAACAAATTCTGGGAATCGTATAACCCAAAGCAGCAAAGTATATATATATATACAAATCTCATTCTGGGAATCGTTACCCACGCAGGAGTATACATACAATGCATTACATATTCAATGCCTTATACACAAAGGTTCAAAGCAAAATATTAAATGATATGGAGCGCTTTATTATCAGAACCCAAGTACCTTATATGGTGGGACCCTTCCCAATCGCATCGGATTTAAGCAAGGCATCGGAACATGCAACAGAAATTTGCAATTGCGATTGAAGACCGGACCCGATGGGTGTATGAATTACGATTCAAATGTATTTGAAGTCCGGCATAATCGCATCGGATCAGTCTAATCGCCTCGGAGATTATAAGAGCATCGGAACATCACAACAGAAAATTGTGATTGCGATTAATCGCAATCGGAGCAGGAGTGGTCAATAGCATCAGAGTATTCGAAGTCGCGATTGCGATCAATCGCAATCGGAGAAATCGCAACAGTGATCAATCGCAATCGGAGAAATTGCAACAATGATCAATCGCAATCGGAGAAATAGCAAAAGTGACCAATCGCAATCGGAGTTAAAGCGGAGCATCGGGACATGCAAATGGAATTTGCGATTGCGATTAATCGTATCGCATCAGAGTAATCGCAATCGGAGCTTCGGAATATTGGAATTTTGGTACATTCAAATGGAAATTGTGATTGCGATCAATCGCAATCGGAAGAAGTCAAGTATCGCATCGGAAAGCGTGGAAAGTGTTAGTATGATTCTTTCGTCGTAAAAGATCACTTTAGCTATGCATATCAAGTAGCCCTAACATCAAGTATGGCTGCAAAATATCTTTAGATTTGCTTCATAATATTAGATCTAAGCATAAAAGACATTAAGCAGATAAAATGTGAAATGGCTCCATGCATCCAATGAACAAGACAAGAAAAATGTATAAAAAGAATCTTATATTATATTAAAGAATGGGGCACCTGAGAGGAAAACAAGAAAGGTGCTTCTGAACTTTAATAAACAGATGGCCTTGAAGTTCCAAGAGCCTAAGATTCAAAATTTTCCTTATTGACATGATGAACCCCAGATTAAACATGGAACTTCCTAAGCTCAAAATGCAACAAAATGGGGTACCTATGATCAAGAGCATATTCAGTGACCTAATGCAATGAGGCACTTAATGACTAGAAAACACCTACTATGAATAAAATTTGTTCTTAGAATCATATAAGAATAAAATATTATTAATCGAATTCTAGAAGCACCTTTAGGAATATTTTATTATATTTGTTGGAGGGAAAAGGATTCTTGACTTGGGTTGACCATATTTATAATAACAACAACAAATGATTATTTATTATTTATGAATGAGGGAAGAGTAAAAGAGTAATTAAAATGTGCACACATTTTAATTATTAAAAATGATTTAGTCAAATTTAACTATGAATATTATTTAAATGATGATTTAAATAATTTATTCTTAGGAAATAATTAAATAAATAATGATTTATTTAATTGATTACCTTGTTTTGGGTTAAATATGACCAAGAAATGTAAACGGATGTGGTGAAAGTGATTTTACTTGGGGTAAAATTGGTCTTACATGGTGTACTTGGGTTTATCTAACGATAATGGGTTAGATGACCAAAAAATGGTGTAATAGATTGCCCCCCAACGTATGAGTGTTAGGAGAAAATCGTATGACCGAAGTACGTTGTAAGAACTCAATCACTAGACAGCAAAAAATGAAAGAGAGGAATGTAAGATAATCTAAAGTGGTGGAGGACTAGACCCTGAGGAGATGAGACTTACAGGTGCAACAAGTCTCAAGTGTATGATGTGGTACCAATGTGAAAGGCGGCGGGGGAGGCATACCAATGCCCGCCGAGACAATAGTACAAAGAATAGGGCGCCCGGAAAACCACAGAATGCAATAGTAAAGCTAGTGCTGGCCTAAACATGAGCCAGAAAACAAGAAGGATGAATCCCACATACATGCTATGCCTGGAATAATCATCAAGACTTATACAATAATTTTGTAGTACATGAGATATAAATGCACCCAAATGCCCCCTACACACAGGGAAGGGCTCGCGAAATCGGATGGACACGTGCAAATCGAAGAGGTGCTGCAAGCGACTGAGGCCGATATCATCGAAGGAGAGGAGCTACATCAAGGACTGGAATGAAGAAGTCATCCGGGTATGTGGGGGGCTACCTGCAGGGCCACCCCCTCATGAGGGCTGAGACATCTCACACACACCCGGGTGTCACCAATGGCTGTTGCTGCGTCACTGGACCATCAAGTGTATGGATCACGATCATGATGAAAAGAGCTCGAACCAATGTACACTGCCCCCTAGACCTGGCTTCTGGAATAAATGAGCTGATGTTGATAGAAGTAGGTGCGCCATAGGTGAGGCAATCAGGGAACCCCAACTAAGGCACGAGGGAGAATAGTAGAGCGACGAACAAAAAGATACTAATGATGATGATGGAATGAGGGATACTGAGTAGCGAATGGATGACTTCCCTTGTTAGAGCACAAAGGGTATGAATGGCTTGGCAGCGACTGACATAATATCATGAGGGATAGGGGATAGTGGGACTGAAGGCCATAATGTGCGACACGAGAGAGAGACCGAGAAATGAAGGATAGAGGGCTATAGCAGGATACAAAGGGACTCTGGATAGATTCCATGAATGCGATGATGACTCAACTCAGATGCTCTAAACAAGGGCGACTCGATGGTGTTACCACACAGTAAAGGTCCAATGGGGGACCAAAATAACATGAGTAAAAGAGGGTATCTCATGGTGAAAATCAACACGAACAAGGACAAGTAAGGAGGCAAAGTGGTGCCCCCAGTACAAGTGTCGTAAGTGAAGAAATTAAATTTTGAGGAGAGGTGAACAGATGCTTCGTGGACAAAATGTGTCCTGGTGAAGTATCAAAACATAAAAAACTGACCAATACCCATTTGAGTGCTTGGTGAGAGCTTTCCAACGGTGCGGACGGTGTGTTAAACGGGGCTACGGTTTGGTCGCAGCGGGCGAAAGAAAAAACAGGGGTTTTCTTCTAATAGGGTGTTTTCCCTCCAAAATCATTCATTTTCTTGTGTAGCTGTGGTGAATGTGGAGAGGAGAGAAGGCCCTAAATCTTGCGGCGATCGTAGTGGAAAAACCGACCGTTGGAATTGTGATCCGTCAGTTGGAGGTAAGAGGTCTAATCTTAAGCTTCTTTTTTTATGGATTCAAGTTGTAGATTAGGACTTTAAATCTCAGGAAGTTCCCCTACTTCTCCTTCACGGCCGGGTCGCACTTTTTGGGGCAAAAACTACGACCTGGGATGCAGGTTTGAGCCTGAAAAGTGAGACCTGGCCCAGGTTTTTCCTGAAAAGTGCGACCTGTGAAAGGGAGGGATTTTCAGTGCTGTTTTGGACTGAGATTCAGTTTTGGTGTGAGTTAATCTAGTTTTTATTATCTGTAGACTGACAAAGATGGTGTTTTTATGCAGAGATGGCAGATATACGGATCAAATGGAGAGAAAGAGATCTAGGTACATTGCAGACAGAGATCGAAGCAGATCAGGGTGCCCATCGTGCACTGGCTAGATTTGGGGTTCTGAAATTTTTGGAGAACCCTTTGATGAGAGCTGGTGAGCCCCTGTTAGCCCAGATTATCAGTTATTGGGATCCAGATCATGAGGTGTTTATAGTGCAGGGGCATAGGATTGAGTTGACAGTCCAGGATTTGTATTTCTTGACTGGACTCCCTCCATTGGGGATGGTGGGGAATACGCAGCCAATGTTACCGCGTGGGCGTAACATTATGGAGTTTGTGGAGCGGAATTTTCGACCGAGTGTCCGAGTCAAAGGGACTCGGATATCTATTGGGGATCTAGAGAGGTTGGAGACCCGGGCAGTGGCCGCAGTAGTGTTGCGGATCATGGGCAGTCAGGCACTTCATCACATCACTGGAGGGCAGATGATGATTGTAGAGAGTGTCTTGGGTGGGACCTACTATGGGTGGGCCTAGATGATGTTAATGTCGCAGAAACGATAGTTGTCGCTATGTCGGCGGCAAGTGAATCATGATTGTGCGTACGGGACAGTATTGTGCTCTTTCTTCTTTGAGAAGATCCCTACCTTACGACCTCGCATACAGTTTCCTGATGGGGGTCCGAGAGAGCCTCGGATGCGTTGGTGGGGACAACTACTGAGTAGAGGAGGAGGAGGGGCGGTCGGGAGGGTGTTTCGACCAGAGTTCTTTGCCCATTGGGACCAGATGCCTTTATACATAGACGAATATCCCTATAGTGGGATGAGTTATTAGGGAGATCCAGACTTGCCGCTACCACCGGGGCGAGTATGGGGACCGAATGGTAAGTGACAAGCAACTAATCTGTTAGGTTCCTTTTCACAGTTTTTGACTAGTATGCATGGTACTAATCTTTATATTGTTTGGGATGCAGATGTAGCTTTGGTTAAACTAGCTGGATATATGGGAAGACCAGCAGCAGCAGGTGCTACAGGCGCAAGTGGATCGAGGACAGGACAGAATGAAGATATGGCTGCATTGGTGGAGGATCTTCGTCGTAGATGTGAGGGACTGCTGACCGATGTATCAGAGCGTGGATGGCAGGATTTAGACGACCGATACATAGAGCTATGTGTTGGTCTCCCCTCGGAATGGCGAGGGATCATGCGACGCATGGCGATGGCCGGGCAGACGGTGCGTGATCTACGAGCTATGGGAGCAGAGCCGTTGGCGTGGGATCCTCCGGATATTGATTAGATGTGGGGCAGGTGGTGCCCCCTAGTAGTGATGTAGGGGCAAGTGGTGCCCCCCATTTTGTAGTAGTGGTTTTTGGAACATGCTATGGGCATGTCGTATGTTTCAAAGTATATGGACTTTAAAACACATGTTATATATATATATATATATATATATATATATATATATATATATATATATATATATATATATATATATATATATATATATATATATATGTGAGTTTTATGTGTATTTTGTGGATGTGTTGTTGTCTTATGTGTATGTTGCCACTTCAGGTAGTCATGGTTTGCAAATCGATTCACGTAGTGATCATGGATTTCAGGGATGTGTGATGGAATGAAATAAATCTAAAGTCCGTATCAAAAGTCTCACCCGTAAATATTGTCTAAACAAGATAGGATTATGCACAATGAGACGCCATTAAGTTGTAAGACAATAACTGTAAAAAAATGAACTCTGCGTATGGAGGAAACAGTGAGAGAGCATCACCAGGGAGACACGACGCATCATACTCGGTTCGTTGGCCGGGTGGCGGTACACGTGGGCCCCATTTGTGAGAAAGAAGGCCTTGTGAGGTGAAGATGGCCTGGCACGGTCGAGGCGAGGAGCTCGGGGAATACCGGGATTTCGCGCCATTGGCGTAACCAATGTAAGGAGTGGACAAGAGGGTCGAGGGAACAACATCACAAGAGAAGAGAAGTGAAGAAGATCGGGGACTGGTGTTGTGACATACATCATAGAGACGAAAGGGAGGATCGAGGTTAGAGGAAGAAAGGGGAAGGTGGTGGATACCACAAGATGCTGCAAAGCTACCGAGATCATCGTGTATGGTGGAAAGGCGCAAAAAAGGGTCATTGGGGGGGATGACTGAAGAGCAAGTAAAAAGATGATCCAAACATGAAGGGCCCAAGAATGGTGCTGAAGGGGGGTCAGATGAAAAAGGTGGAGTGGATACGAAGGGGATGTACTCCGAGGGTTGGGCGGATGATGATAGGTACAAGAGAGGAGCAGCAGATTCGGACATCTCAACATCGGGGGGAGGGATGTCAATGGTGGCTGGAGGATCCTCGAGTAAACTCGACGCATACTGAGCGAGGATGGGCGAGGCAGATTGATTCTGTTCCACTTCATACTCGCAAATGACCTCTAAAGAGGCGCGGTAATGCGTGAGGTGAGGAAAATGGTGAGAATAATGGCCATGGACACCACATAAAGCACAGGGTTTGTTGGTGCGAAGGGCCTTTGGGTTCTTGGTTATGGGGACGGGGGAAACAGAGGTTTCCGAGGCTGATGAATCGGGGAACGCGACTTTGACCATGGGTTGGATACGGGGCAACTCAGGACAAGTATGGGTGGCGTGACCGACAGCATCACACAAAGCGCAAGGCTTGGTGGGTGGAGGGGGAGTAGGATAGGGAGCGGTGGCTTTATCTTTGGATGCCCCCCTGCGATTTTTTCGTTTCTTACTCATAGCAGGTTCGGCATGAGAAGGGTCGTGCAACGGCGCGAGAGGTATCGAAACAGTGGGAGGAGCAACGGGAATCGGTTGAACGGGTGTCACAACAATGTATGGTTTAGGGTGGCCGGGAGGGGTTGCGGTTGGAGGAGTAAGATACCATACTGGTATGCCCAAAGTTAAATTAGGTAGGGAAAGGGTGGCCATGACAGGAACCGAATAGACGCTAGGCGGAGGGACAAGGAAAGGGATTTGACCGGCGGAGTAATGGCCAGTAGGGATGGTGTCTAAATGGGGGAGTCCAGAGGGAACCGAGATAGGAGGATAAGGAGGTTCCGAGGGGTGAGGGGGAGGTGAAGGACCCGGTGGGAGAGGTTGAAACAACTGAGGAGAAGGGCTAGGAGTAGGGTGAGTCGGATGAGGTGGAGGTTGCTGACTAGCCGGAGCTGGTGGCAGGAGGGCAGCTTGAGACAATTGCATCATGCAAACATTCACCGAGCTAGCATCAGAGAGAGGAGGGGGGGGACCGGGGAAGGTGCCAAGCAAAGAGGAATCTTGGTAGACGCCAGGGGAGACACTGGTTAAAGAGTTGTCAGTTTTCTTATTGGTGACAGTAGAAATGGTGGACTCAGGTGAGGTTTGAGATTTAGGTTCATGATACGATAACTGGTCAATGGTGACGATCTTGCCATTATGAGGGAAACAAAACTTGTGGTGGATTGCGGATGGGACGGCAAACATGGTGTAGGTTTAACTACGCCCCAAAAGGATGTTGTAGTCGAGAGGGGCGTCGATAACTTCAACGTCAACACAGACAGTCTTACCGGCAAAGGTGATAGGGCAGTTACGAAAAAGACCAATGGGTTGGAAGGCATGGCCATCCCACGCACGGAGGGTGATGGTGGAAGGGGCCAGCTCAAGGGATCCGATTTGTTTCCAAACCGAAGCGGAATTTACACATGTAGATGCCCCCTCATAAATAATACATCGAGCGACATTGGCATTTCAGATTTTGACTGGGATTTGGAAAGCGACTGAAGGAGGAAGAGGGGGATGGTCTGACTGACGGGCGTCGAAAACAATTAATAGGTCATCAGCAGGATCAATGCACCCATGGCAGATAGTAGAGCTTTCTTTTGAGAAGGACACGACTGGAGGAGTTCCAATGTTGAAATGGCAGCTGGAGATTGTGCCAGATCATCTACTATGCTATAGGAATGGGCAGCCCGACCAGAGGCAGCGTTTCGGCGTAACGGACCCTTAGGAATTTTGGTGTGAACCTCAACTTTGGGTGGAGGGATTTGTAAGGGACCATTGGGTGTCGATAGAGGCTCTGGAGAAATTGATGATGGGGACTCAGAGATAGACGGTATGGGAGGCGGGGAGTATTGACGAAACCGAGTTTGAAGGTTAAGGTCAACAATGAGAGGTTGGTCAGAGGAAATCATAAGAATCTGGTAATCGGAAGAACCAGAAGGAGAAGGGTGAGTTGATTTCGGGGCATGAGTAGCCACAAATCCTTGTTGAGGGAAAGGATCAGTAAACACAGCAAGCTGAGAGGTAGAAGTAGTGGGGGGACAGGGGAAGAGGAGTGTTGTTCCCGAATGGTGGCCTGAGACTCCCACATCTGTCGCATCTCTGGTAAGAGGGGAAAATCGTGAGTGTAGTGACCAAAAACACTGCAACATGAACAGGGCTTATTTGTGCGAAGCGGCCTGTCCTGCTTGGGTTGGGAGCCCTGGGGCTGGGTAGCGGTGTTCGGGTCAATGCTAGCAGGATTGGGTCCACGATTACCAGAGGCGGATGGATTGCCTCACCGTCGTTGTGGAGGAGGAGGAGGAGTAGGCGCACCGTGTTGCGCAAATACGTGCCCTAGAGAGGGTAGTAAGTGCGGCTGTGGGGGTGGAGGAGGCAAGGGAGCGGGAGGGCCAAAAGTTGGAGGAGCTGGGACACCAAGCTACGGATAAGGGTAAGGGTGAGAATGGGAAACATTGAAGTAAGCAGGAGAGTGGGTGAAAGGAGGTGGCATGCCAAAGCTTGGATACATTTTACCGGGATGGGGAAAGGTGCTGGAGGTGCTGGCCCCACTGGGAGGAAAACCGTAGGGCATAAGAGGTGGAGCAGAGGTGTGAGACATGGCTCCGATAATACTGTCGGCAGAGTGAGAGGTCCCGGGGGCGTTAGTGCCCCCGGGTTTGGGGAGATCAGGAAGGACAGTGTAAACATAACCAGACTGGGCATAGATAAGGTCATATTTTAAGGCGATTTGGAGGGCGGCTTCTTCGGTTTGGGGGAAATGGGAGGCGAAATCTTTGCCAATGGGAGGTAAGAGGGAGAAAAGGAACCAATCCATGTAAAGGCGATCTTCAAAGGGGGGAGCACGGCATAAGCTTCGTCGTCTTCGCCACTCTTGAACATGAGCGGAGAGACGTGTTGAAGAGGATTGCTGAAAGGAGGTCAACAGTTCAGTGCCAATGTCGTATCGAAGAGGGAGCTGGAAATAAGACAAAAAGGCTTGGGCAATGGTTGCAAAAGTGGTATGGGAAGAGGTGGCTTGATCGACATACCATTTGGATGCTTCGCCAGTAAGGGTGCGTTGGAATAAACGAAGAAGAATGGAGTCGTCGATGATGGAATTAGAGCAGCACCACATGTGGAAAGATCGGATATGATTGGAGGGATCTTCACTAGCAAGGCCCTCGAACTTGGGAATGTCAGAGGGGAGCTTGGTTGGCATAGCAGGCCAACTGACATCGTGGCAGATAGGATCGTTGATAAGTTGATTGAAGTCAGGGAGACTGAGGCCGGCCATATACGGAAGTAATGGGGCAGTCGAGGTAGGTCCCGTAGTGGTTCCACTGGAAGTGGACCCGGAAGTAGAACTGGGGTTAGGGCTAGGTCCAGAACTAGACATGGTGAAGGTAAAGGGGGAGGAACCAGAAGGATGGGAAGAACCCGAACAATTAGAGGAAGAGTCAGAGGGCGGACTCAAGGGAGGACTTACTCGATGACGACGGGAAGGAGGAAGTCGACCAACCGGAAACTGAGGGTGAAGGCCAAGAAGTTGCTGTGAGAAACATCTTGGAGGCGCACATGATGACGTGAAGAAGAGAGACCAACGAGGGCAGCAAGGTGCAAAAGCAAGATGCGACAAGGGAAAGGAGGTGCAGTGTCAATTAATTTTAGAGTCTTTTCCAGGCAGTGCTAACTGGGCGCTTCTTCACTTAGGGTTAGTGTGTGGCGTGCATTAATTTTAATTGATTAAACCCAGACGTTTTGAGAGTAAAAGAAAAAAGTGTGCTGCGTAATGGAAAAGAAATCTGCAGTAAATAGAACTGAAAGAACAGAAAATTAACAACTAAAAAGGCAGAAATTGAACCCAAGAAGGTGGGTCTCTCAAAACTATTCTAGAAGGGGCAGAGCACGCTAACAAGTGACCAATAGATCGAAGGTCCGGAGGGACTGGGATCTAATGGAGAAATCTGCTGGAAAGTGGTGCAGAAAGTAGCAAAGAGGCAGGGGCAAGGTTGCTGCTAGAAAATAGGAGATCAGCTAAAAAGAGGGGGTCAAAGGGGTGACCCTAGAGAAAAACCCAAACAAAGCGAAAGGCAGTGTATAGAAAGGGAAGAAAAGCTGACCTGTGAGGATATGAACAAGAGGTATCAGATCTGAAATAAGGCTGAAACTTCTGGAAATGCAGACGTCTAAAAACAACAACAAACTCTCCCACAAAAGTGGAGGGAACTGAAGCCCTAAGGGGCAAGAGTCCCACTTAGGTGAGTGAAATAGATCAGAAACAAGTCTGAACAGGTTGAGACAGAGGCTGGAACACCCTAACAGAAGCTTCAGTGAATCCCAGGAAAAGTGCTGGCAGATGGCAGAAAAAAGTGTAGGTCGCAAGTTTGGGCCTGTTTTCAGGCTAGGTCGCAGATTTAAGGTAGAAAAGTGCGACCTCAAGGCCAGGTTGCACTTTTTGGGCTGATAAGTGCGACCTGCAGATCCGGGTCTGGCAGCGGCAGATTTCAGAAAATTTTGTCGTCTCAGCAGCGGCTAAGGTCGGTCACCTGCGCAAAAAGGCCAGAAACACACAGAAGTTAGAAATTTGAATGTTTGAGGGTTTTAGAGGGGAAAACTAGCATAAAAATAGGAAAAAAAAAATGTAAGAGAAACCCTAGGTTCTGAAACAACTGGATATGCAGGAAAATAGAAAACGACAGTGGTCGCAAAAGAAAACCCGTGTGGAGTCGCCAATTGCTAGTATGATTCTTTCGTCGTAAAAGATCACTTTAGCTATGCATATCAAGCAGCCCTAACATTAATTATGGCTGCAAAATATATTTAGATTCACTGCATAATATTAGATCTAAGCATAAAAGACATTAAGTAGATAAAATGTGAAATGGCTCCATGCATCCAATGAACAAGACAAGAACAATGTATGAAAAAAATATTATATTATATTAAATAATGGGGCACCTGAGAGGAAAACAAGAAAGGTGTTTTCCAGCTCTCCTCAGTGGGATGGGTTATTAGAAGTCCTCAGTGTTTCAGATCTAAAATTCCTCTCTTTGGTTGATATGACAAACCCTAACAAACATGGAACTCAATGGGAGTTCAAAATGCAAACAAAATGAAATTGGTGACCAAGAGTAGATCTAGTTTGATCCAATGCAATGGAGGTGCCTAATGAATGGGGAAAACCCTCCTATTTATAACAAAGTATTGGGGTGTTCTAGAACTCGGTGCATGCATAAAATATTATTAATCACATTCTAGAATCACCTTTTAGGAATATTTTATTATATTTGTTGGAGGGAAAAGGATTTTTGACTTGGGTCAATTCCTTTATTTATAAATAACAAATAAATAAATGATTTATTTATTATTTAAGGGCAATGAGGGGAATATAATTAAGTAAATAATGGTTTTACTTAATTTTTAAAATGATTTAGTCAAATTTAACTGAATAGTATTTAAATAATGATTTAAATAACTTATTCTTAGGAAATAATTAAATAAATAATGATTTATTTAGTCGATTACCTTGTTTTGGGTTAAATATGACGAGAAATGTAAACAGATGTGGTGAAAGTGATTTTACTTGGGGTAAAATTGGTCTTACATGGTGTACTTGGGTTTATCTAACAATAATGGGTTAGATGACCAAAAAATGGTGTAACAGCAAGTGGGCCCGGATATATGACATTCTATTGATTATAGTAGAAGTGGCAGTGTATATGTTAAAACTCTATATAAACTCGCCAAGAATTGAAATTACGATATATATATATATATATATATATATATATATAAGGTGCTGTTATAAAACATTGTGGCGATTATATTGAAATATGTCGCGTGGTCTGTGGAGCCATGGGCCTCGGCTCAAGGTCGAGGGCGATTCTTTATTTAAAACAATTGGGATGTATGTATGTTCCGCTTGCAGAACTTCCACATCAACAAGACACTTGCTGCGTGAAAAGAGCTAGAATTTTCCCAGATTTAACGCCAGCTATTACATATTTATATAAAATGCACTGATATAAAAGGCACAGGTACACGTATGCAACAGTTACACCACAGTAGAGGAAATAAGAGCAAACAGAACTAAAAAGAGACAAAACATAGTCACAGAAAGGACAGACACAGTCAAAGAAAAGACATACGCGCAATGAGCCAAAAGAGGCTGAATGAGTGAGCTGGAGTTTTCATTTTATGTGAATGTAAACATTGTAATTGAATTTTTTATTGTTTTTGATGCATTGGCAAGTCTCCGGAAGAGAAAAAAAAATATCCTTTGTACCTATAGTTATGTTTTCCTAATGAGCGGATAAAAGAAATCGAAGAGCGAAGGCAAAGAGACATGGCCGTCCATTTCGAATTCCCAGTGGATATAAACAGCCATGAAGTTGTTTTTGTATAAAACAGGGTAATATTCGTACAAGGAGAAGTTGACGAAAAAAAAAGTGAAGAGAGAAGAAAAGATTGTGCAACAGAATTGAAGAGAGTTGAAGAAAATAAGAAAGCTGCAAGAGGTTAGAGAGAGTGAGAAGAGAGAATGCAAGGTTTGGAATATTGAGGCAGAAAAGATAAAGAAGGAGGAGCAGAACGAGATGCAGTGAAAAGTTAGAGAATGCAGAAATGAAGAAGTGAGGCAGAGAAGAAGGAGGGGTTGAGCAGAGATGATGCGGGCGTGTGAGGGAGGCGATAAATAGCGAGAAGAAGGTACGAATGGGCGATATCAAGGTAAATCAGCAAGTGTTTTTCTTTTTTAAAGAGTAAGGAAGTTGGAGCTTCCCTATCAAGTTGTAGCTTGATAGATGTGGAGTTAATGACGTGAGGTAGGAGCCTCACATGGGTTTGGCAACTTTGCAAAAAATTGATGGGAGTTGGAGCTTCCTTGCAAGTTGTATCTTGCATAATTGAGGTAGAACCTCTGTAGGTTGGTTACTGAGAAAATTGATGGGAGTTAGACTTCCTTACAGTTGTAGCTTGAAATTGAGAGTAGAACCTCAATAAGGTTAGTGCCTACAGAAAATCAGTGGTGAGAGGGAGTTGGAGCTTGCCTTTGCATCACAACAATAATAATATGTGGTTTTCCACTTATCCCTGGTGTCTATGTGCATGATGTCTATGTGTTGATATGGTATATCTATTCTACTAATACTTGTTGCTCACATATTAATACTGCTGATACATTATCTAATATGCTTATTAATTGCTGCTCAAAAATAAATATTTCTCACACATTATGTTGATCATGAAATGAAGGTGTTAATAAAGTTTAATGAAAAGTTTTAAAAGTCCATGAATGTGTTAAACTGATTCACCCCCCCCCCCCCCCTCTCAGTTTAACTAAGGGTTCAACAAAAGATATATAGCTATCATGGTAGAAATAATTATAACTATGATACGATGCATATATTAGGAAATGGTGTCATATTATAAGCATATAATTGAAGCAATAGCTCGTAACAACCTCATAGAAGCTTGAAATATAGTTGAAATATAAATCTACATGGATGTAGCAGTCAACATATAAGGTAAATAGCTCTTGGTAACCTCATTGAAAGAATAAGTAGCACTTATAATTAGAAGAAATCCATCTAGCATATAATTCATCATACAGCATCATCATTAGGAAGGAGCATTTTCAAGATGAGGATAATCAAGATACTTCATTGGAATCTTCATTAGAAGGTTCACCTCTACTTGGAAGAAGCAAGTATCTCATTGACCATTCCACCTTGTGTGGGATCCATTTTTTAGAATAATGATGGTATGGTGACAAAAGAGTGCGGAATATCAATATGGTTGAAGTAATTTCAATCAAGGAAAGGAATTTTCAAAAGGAATTCTAGATGGCCAAAAGGATAAAATAGGTATGTATGCATAGATTAATTCATGTCATCATATAGTTGAAAACACCATGAATGAATTCTCTACCTCATGAGCATGATCGAAGAAAAGGAATCTCTTCTTTTGGAAAAATTCATGAAGGCATGGTTCACATATTGACAATATGAAATCAACATAATATCTCCCCATATGGAATATTTGGTGGTTGACAAAGATAAAGGAACTATTAATGGAAGTTCCTGGGGAGAAATATGTGAATAAATAAAGAAGAGATCGTGAAAGATGCAACGATGATCATGTAAGAAAATGGAATCAACATCCAATGACTAAAATAATTGGCTAAGGACATCTCCATGGAAAAGGTATGAAGACTTTGATAAAGTCTGTTAAGGAAGGGTACCCTTGGCATTGAATGTCTTGGAGATGTGTTTATAAATCTGAAGGATGTTGATGTTGCAAGCAAGTAGATGTCATGATGAAATTTCATCATAAAAGGTAACTTTGATTTGATGTTCATTTTGATTTTTAAATATCACTTGGACGGATCGATATATGACTACCAAATGAGAGTTGTAGATGTCACCTACAAATAGCACTCATGTGGTTGGATGGAATATCCTAAAGGAAACGTGACTTGGAAGAGGTAGGTGTATGAACAAAAGCCACATGTGGACTAGAATATCACTTTCCTATGAAGAAAAGGATGACATGACTGACATTGTTCGTGAAATAAATTGATGGATGGTTGATTCCCTACAAAAGATGAAGGTTCCATAATGATAAAGAGGAAATTCATGACATTGAAATAAGGAGCTCTATAAGCAGCTAAAATTCACATTATCTCCACCAAAGGCAGAAATTTGTTGTTGAAAGCAAGTCTCTGGTTAAGAGGGATCTTGGAAAATTCCCTAGTTAAGAGGAAGCTTGGGTACATTCCTTTTATAGGAATGGATATATCTTCCCTGTTTAAGAGGAAGAGAAAGACACATCATCCATGTCTTCAAATTATGAAGAAATTATTGAGGATTGGGTAAGCATCTGGCATCTGATACTCTTTGAGGATGACGTAGGGAATCCAATATAATAGTAATCGTAGAGGACCGATATATTTGAGGATTGGGAACCCAAGATAAGAATAGTCTTGGGAGAACATACCACGTGAACACCCGGGTGGAGTATGTTCCTTGAAAGACAATAATGATCGTGTCTATCATCATTGGTCTCACTAGCATTGTGTTCTGGTCTTGTGGAGAGATAGAGATGTTAGTCAAGGCCTTTTTATGTGACAATGTTGGTTGATATGATACATTGATGGCTCACCAATCCGACTCTTCTTATGATAATTCTTCAGATTGAGAATGTCCAAGTACCTTGTATGGATTATGAATACCTCCATAGTTAAGAGGGAGTGTTGAACTATATAACTAGGTTCAATATTCATAATGACATATGTAATCATGATTTTATGTATTTAATGTAAAGCGAAAAATAAATTTATTATTTTTTTCCTTGAAGCATGGGTTTCATGCTCAAGAGAAATGTATTTTATAGGCCAAGCTCCTAGTGAGAGCTGTTAGGGCTTGTTCTTTAGTCTACAAGTCAATTGAGTCATTGTCATGTATGAAATACCCTTCTTGGGCATGTTACAGATTGTAAAGAAAATCATTAATGAGTCAAAGTATAAGTTAAAAGACCCTCCAATACATCGTCATGGTCCAAAGATAAAGTTTGCCTACACACATGGACAAGTTGGCCTAAAAGGTGCAATTCGACCTAGTGGAAGATCTATATAAAGGAGACTTCAACCTCACTTGGAGGGGATGAAATTCACACACACAAGTTAGATCATAAGAGAGAGAAAGGTGTGAATAATATAAGGTTGAAGAAAGAATAAAAGGACGATATCTATGAAAAAAAATTGGCTACTTCTCTCTACATGTGTGAAGGAATTAGGGAGATTATTGCAGAAGTAAAGGTTGAGCTGCAAATGTTGAGTTAGGGCATCAAGAAGTACACCTTGCAAGATGAGTTCTATAGAAGAGAGAATCAACTCATGTGAAGAAGAAAGGAGAAAAATTTACCATTATTTTCCACACGTGAAAGGGCTAGGGTTTCCACAGAAGAATTTACTGGGCAGGATGAAGCTGTAGAATAATTTACTAGGCAGGTTGAAGTTGCAGAAGAATCTGTTGGGCATATCGAAGTTGCAAAATAATCTGTTGGACAAGTCAAAATTGCAGAAGAATATATTGGGGATCGAAATTGCAAAAGTTTCTAAGGTCAAGGTTGCTAGAAAGCAGGAAATATTTGACTTGGTCTTCGAGGGTCTTGGTCAAGGTTCATAAGTCTTGGTATTCATTAATTGAAGTTCTATAAGAAGAGAAGAATTCTTGTGGGTTTTCCTCTGAGTTGGAGAGGTTTTGGCCCTAGATGATAGCCTATATTTTGTGTCCTCTTTTCTTATTGTTCTTTATGTTTTGGTAGTCCTTTGATGAAGAGAACACTAATAATAGACGATTGAAAGAAGAATATAATCAAGGTAAGTAAAAATATATCACAAGAAATTATGAAAAGTAAGAGAAAACACCACATCTAGTTGCCCCTAAATTTCTCAACACTCATGGGGTTTAGATTCTTGCAGTAGCAACTCTCTATCCCCCCCTCTCTCCATGCCCACCTACTATGTCTAGTAAAAGAAAAACTACAATGTATTTAGGTTATATGATGTGCTTGTAACACTCATACACTGGGGGGACAATTTTTTATCACATAGAAAGTGATCACCTAGTCATAATTAATTAGGTGGATCGAAATACGCCATGCAGTATATGTTTTTACACATTGAAAATTGGTTTCACCTTAGGAAATAGCCTAAGGAATCGCTTTTCCTAAGTTATTTCCGTTAATTAATTTACCCATATGATAATAACCTAAAAATTCAATAATTTTATGTTATTCTCATATTTTTACGCATTAAAGTGAAAATAATTCAAAATATTTTCACTCACATTTTTCGTTTCCATAAGAAAAATTCAATAAATATTTGTTTATTTATTATTCCTTATCCTTTAAACATTCTCATAGAAATAATTTATTAAATCATTATTTGTAAATTATTTGCAACTTATTTTACCGTTCACCTAGAAGTAATTTAATAAACACATTAAGAATTTCTTGTCATTTTACCCATTTTTTGAGTTATTTATATAATTAAATGTTATTAATCATTTATTTGACCTTTTCCTATCACAGATAAGAATAAAATGCCAAAATTTGTTAGACCTTGATTTGGTCCAACAAATATTTTATTAGTTGACCACATCAAATCTAACCTAGCATTTTATTATAAATTGAGAGGTTTTCTCTTCTCATTACGCATGACCATTATCATTGTCCAACCTTTCGTTTTGTGACATTTGAGTGTTCTCCACAAGAACTTCATCCTTTTTTTATTTTTATTTTAGTGTATTTTGATCCTTGAACCAATTTTGGAGAGAGGTAATCACCACAACACAAGACAAAAAATCATTAAATAACCCTCCCGATGATCAGGCCCTTTTAGCCATTATCATAGGGAGCTTCTCAACCAGTTCTAATTTCTAATAAAAAAATTATCTTCAAGAAAAGAATTCTGGTAGTTTTTATGTGGTTTAGATCTATTTATGTTGTTTATTTTCCAATATTATTCTTTTATTTACATATGATAATTAAATATGAATGCCTACTATTTCTAGGGTTTAACCCTCATATTTTTTGTTAGACTACTATTGGGTGCTAGTTTTGTACATTTTTCCTACACTTATCTTCCTTATTTTGCCTCATTGCCATAACTAATGGAAGTATATTTACCCCTTTTTACTACCTTTTTACCCTAACTTGTGTTGTTTCACCTTGCTTTCGTTACTTTGCCAATTCACCAATTATTATGATATATTATAACTTTTTATGACTAATTGATGGCAAATGTGTGGAGAAGATCGATGGTCTTTGTGTTGTCTTTTCAAATGTCATTTGTAGCACCAAAGATCCTGAACATGAAGTTCACAGGAGCAGTTCAGATAGTGTTGTTACAGCAAAGCGATGTTGTTAACCTTGTTGTTACAGGCCCGCCGACAAACTGTTGTTACACTCTGCTATTACAGATTCGTTGGCGAACTACTAACACAGTTGTACCATTGATTGATCTCATCAATATTGTTGTTAATCTGTCCTTTGGCCGTTGCATTATAGTTGTGATTCCATGATAGCTATAGAAGCGGTTTAGCATTGTATTTTTGGGATAGCATCCTAAGGGTGGTTTCGATTGTAATATTTTATTTTCTAGCCAGAAATTTATTAGGAAGTGGCTACAACTATATGTGTTCTATTTCGATCAGCATGAGAATCGTAAGATTCTCATGACTAATCTATCCCTAAATTTTCTTATGTAACCACTATATCGTTCTCAGCCCTAAAGGTCGAGAGGTTAGTAGAGAACAACGTTGTTTTGGCTATGTAATTGTGTTCAGATTAATACAAATTATCCTGTTATTGTTGTTACATGCGTGATTCTATTTAGTTTCCGTTAAATTTCCTTCTCTACCTACGCCCTGCTAGGGAGGAAGGGCCATCCTTCTTAGCAGGGATTGCAGTGATTAAATTAGTTGTGTGTATGTAATTGTATTTTAGTTTATGTATCAATAGAGTGTTGTTGTTGTTGTTCAGCTGAGAATATATCTGCTTCGATTTAAATACTTGATCAATACTTATTGCGTGGCGAGCTAGACAGATCAATTGAAGTTTGATTTCAATCTTGTAGATTCTTTTATTTCTGCATGAATGATTTCTTTTCCAGCATTTACTTCAGCAACGATTTCTTTTCTCTGAAATTACTTCTGGTTGGTGTATCGGCACAGACAGTGCAACTGTCATTGGAATAAACAGACGTCCCTAGATTGATAATTATATGTGTGATGTTCATTCATTTAATAAGTGATTTATATAGTCCAACATTTTGGCGTCATTGTCGGGGATGGCAGTGACGATCCAATCAATCAGAGTTGTTTCTTAGAAGTGAAATTTCTGTGTGTTTTCATAGAGTGTCTCTAGCAACATGATTTTCGGGCAGTAATATGAGAGGTAAGAACCCACGCAACGCTTTAACAGGCTTGAGAGGGCTCGCTAATATCTTGCTAGGACACTTAGGAATTGAATTTTGGGTGTTTTTTTTAGGGTAACTTCAGCTATACAATCGTTGGGCAGTAAGACGAGAGGTAAGAACCTATGCATCACTTTAGCAAGATTGGGTGGGCTCACTGTTGTAGAAACTGAAGCACTTATAGGATGAATTGATACGCATAGGGCCCATGTGTGCCGGTAGGACAAAATCAACATCCACAAACACCCCCCCACACTACTGACTATAGGAAAGATGGGTTGTACGAAGGAAAAGAAAAGCACAGATTTGGGAAGGAAAACATTCTTTGGAGATTTGATTTCAAGGGTAGAAAAGGAACAGTCCACGTCATACAGAGATAATAAGAAGACGGGACCACAGAAAGCAGCTACCATATCAAGGCCTGGACCATTGGTGTCTTCTGTTTCTGGACCTCACCATCCTTCGAACAACATATCCACTCCTAATATCAAAACTCTAGATTCAAAACAACAATGGAGAATTATTGATCATGATCTGAGAATTGAAGGAGACGGGGAGACTAATGGGTATCATCAGGGACCTGAGCAACAATGGTCAGTTGATCATGAATTGGATGCTGGTAGAGTTGTTAAAAAATTGATCCTAGAGCAGCCTGATATTTCTATTTGTCAATCTCCAGTGCACTCTGAGGCTAGTTCATCCCATCAGGAAGAATCATCCATGGGGGACGAGAACGTCAAAATAGATAGCTCTGTTACTTTTGAATTCCCAATAGTAGTAACACGAGATGAGGCTCCTATGAAGAATATCCCTTTATCATCCCTACCATCCTTTCAGGAGATGGTTGTTGAAGACCCTGATACCTTTCTGTTCGAATTTGATGTGTTTTGTAGAGGTTATGACTATACTTCAAATGCCCAGAAGCTTAAATTATTCCCTGCTACTATGAAAGGAGCAGCATTAATATGGTTCATGAGATTGGGTGCTGGCACAATTCGAACATGGAATGACATGAGAGAGGTCTTCCTCTTTAAGTATTAGGACTACTTCCAAACCAGGGATTTGAAGGATGAAATTTTTAGAATTTCACAAAAGGAGGAGGAAATCCTGGAAGACTATGTGGAGCGATTCCACTACAATTTACAGAGGTCTAAGTTCAATAACCTAGATCCAGATATTCTAAAGCCAATATTCTTAAGAGGTTTAAGAGATGATTTTCTGGAACATCTGAACATAATAGGAAAAGGATACATATCGCAAGAAATTTTTGATGAGATAATGAAGATTTGTCTGCGTAGCTCAAGAGGATCGGTCAAGGGGAGAGTTTCAGTTCAGGGCCCTTCACTTTGGATACAGAAGTCCGCAAGTGGAGGAATAACCATATCAGAGATCAGGAACTTATTTGAGGATTTTAAAACTGATCTCCTTAGCACTCTCTCTGCCTAGATCACTACAGTACAAGTCAAGAAGGCACAAGCAGAAGTTGAAGCAGCCTTAGAAATATTCTGTCCCCGATGCAAAAAGAAAAATTTGGAAAGATAATGCAGACTAAATAGTGTCAGCCTGTGCAACATCTGTGATTTAGCGCACTCTACAAATCAGTGTCTTGAGTTTCCCATACTTAAGGCAGTACTTCAAGAATCAAGTGAGGATGTTGAATCTTCTTAATTTATCAGATCAAAGAGACCATGGCAGCCAAGACCTATAGGTATGCCTTCATATTTTTCTTCTTTTTATCCTTGGAATAATATTTATAATATTCAGAAATACCCATGGTGGTATCCTACTCCTTCCTCAACATAATTTCCTTCACCATGGAAGCAGTGGCCATCTCCTCCACCAATGCAATATCCTCCATCACAACCCAGTACTTGGGGTCAAAACTAGAGAGGCAATGGCCAAGGTCCAGTACCCCCTCAAATACCAATGCAATGGTAACAGTTACAAATACCTCTATTCAAAATCCTACACCTTCTATCCGACCCCAATTACCTGTGCAACCTAACCCCAATCCAAATAATAAGGTAGCCCAGAGCATGGATGCTTTGGTTACCCTCCAGACTTATCTTATTACTCCTATTGGACTTAATGAGGTTCAACTTCGATCGGGGAAAGTAATCAGATATTAACATACTACCATTATTATCGAAGAAAGTGAATCACCCAGAAAGGATATGGATGATTCTGAGGCATTTGTTACACATGTAACAGCTAATACAGCACCCGCTGTTACATCTATAATAATCAACTCAGGAAGGTCTGTTGTTCCTACAACAGCCAATCCGATTAATGCTAGTACATCTGCGGTAAGTGAATCAGTTTTTAGCATTCATAATCCCCCAGAAAATCAACGATTAACTGAAACTGGGTTGGTCTTACAACCTGAATCTGAATTCCTCAAGGAGATGCAAAATTTGTATGTCGGATTCCATTGTTACAAGCTTTTAAATAAGTGCCTATCTATGATAAAACAGTGAGGGATATATGCGTCAAAAGAGCTGGGAGGAAACCTAAAGACCCTGCTACTATCCATGTCATGGGAAAATTGTCTAATCTTATGATTGATCAGCCTTTGTTGACCAAATATAATGACCCAGAGAACCCCACAGTGACTATCCATATTAACAATAATCCTATAACCAATACCTTTATTGATCTAGGGGGAACTATTAATTTCATGACTAAATACCTCTTCATCTCCCTAGGACTTCATGGACTTATACCTACACCTACAGTGCTTGAACTAGCAGATAAGTCTTGTGTTAAGCCTAAAGGAATGATTGAAGATGTGGTTATCACTCTGGCCTCCTGGAACTGTCTAACTGACTTTCTCATTTTACAAACCAAGTCCAATCTGGGGGATCATCCTTTAATATTGGGAATACTGTGGCTAGCCACTGCAGATGCATATATCGGATGTAGGTCCGGATATATGGTGATCTCAAATGGACAGGCCACTCAGAACCTAAATATTTATCCCCCAGCAAAACCTAATATGGATTCGAGTAGTCCCTGGTGGGACAAATTTTCACTTGAATCTAATCTTTCCCTACCTCTTCTCATGCTTGGAAAAGCACAATACTTTAAGGGTGAAACAGAGGACGATATCATTAATGGTTTTATCAGTAACTCACTCCCTGTTACCTCCATTGGAGATTTGGGAGAAGAAGATGAGGAAGATGATGTAATTATTGAACATTTGAAAACAACTCCACTTACTATTAGTAGTCCCGTTGAAATCGAACCTGGAAAATGTTTAAACATCAATCCTAACCTGACTATTGAACAAAATAGATTGATGATACAATTGTTACAGAAATACAAAAAGGCATTTGTGTGGGACTATACCGATATGAAAGGAATCCATCCTACCCTATGCACTCACCGCATTTACCTTAAAAAAGATTGCAAACATGTTAGACAACCTCAGCGCCGAATGAACCCCACACTTAAGGAGATAGTAAAAGAAGAATTGCAGAAACTCCTAAATTCTAATTTTATCTACCCCATTTCTAACAGTCAGTGGGTGTCTCCGCTTGTCATAGTTCCGAAGAATAATGGAAAATGGAGGGTCTGTGTGGACTATAGAGAACTTAACAAGGCCACTCAAAAATATCATTTTCCCTTACCATTTATTGATCAGGTCTTGGATACTCTTTATGGAAAAAAAATATTTTCATTTCTAGATGGGTTTAGTGGCTATAATCAAATACATATTTCTCCAGAGGACCAAGACAAGACAACCTTTACTTGTCCATGGGGTACTTTTGCATACAGGGTCCTCCCCTTTGGTCTCTGCAATGCACCAGCAACCTGTCAAAGGGAAATGTTAGGTTTTTTTCTGATCTTTTGAATGATTTCTTGAAATATTTATGGATGATTTTACACCCTACGGGGATGCCTTTGATACAGCATTAGCTAACTTGGAAAAAGTGTTGGAACGTTGTGAACAAACTAATGTTGCTATGAGCATGGAAAAATTCCACATGATGATGACCAAGGGAATTGTGTTGGGACACTTCATTTCAGTAGATGGAATCAAGGTAGATACTGCAAAAATTGAGGTAATCTCGAAAATCCCAACCCTTAAGACTCTGAAAGAGGTACGTATTTTTTTGGGACATGCAGGATACTATAGGAGGTTTATAGATAATTTTTCAAAGATTGCATCTCCTCTATTTTCATCAATTATGAAATATGTGGAATTTGTGTGGACAAAAAATTGTGAGCAGGCCTTTTTAAAGTTGAATAACTGTGTAACAGCAGCACCTGTTTTACGAGGACCAAACGGGTAATTTTCGTTTCATATTGCTACAAACGCATCTAACATGGTTGTGGATGTTGTTTTGGGGTAGATGGAGGATAAGAAGCCTTATGTCATTTATTACATCAGCAAGAACTTAACTCCAGTAGAACTTAACTACATGTTACTGAGAAAGAATTCCTAGAAGTAGTGCATGCTATCAACAAATTTCGGCACTACATCACTGGGTACCAAGTACTTGTACACACTGACCATGCTGCAATTTAATTTTTAATGAAAAAGCCTATTACTAATGGTAGAGTTACACTATGGTTATGTTGTTACAAGAATTTGATATTACTATTTTAGATAAACCCTGAAAATATAATGTAGTTGTTGATTTCCTTTCTAGATTAACTATAAGTGATGACTGCACTACTACTGAGGATTATTTTCCAGATGAGTATCTTTTTGCCATCTCTACTCACTCACCATGGTATGCAAATATAGCCAATTACATTGTTGTAGTAAAATTCTCACACTAATTGTATTCCAAGGAAAGAAGGAGGATTATACAACAGAGTGCTACCGACTCCTGGATAGAAGGCAATCTCTATCACACCGGGCCAAATTTCCAGATTAGGCAATGTGTTAGAGAAGATTAGGTATTTGAGATCCTAAAGCCTTGTCATGAGGAGCCTTGTGGAGGACACTTCGCTGACAAAAGGATAGGACATAAATTACTCTCAACAGGGTACTACTGGCCAACTATATTCCAGGATGCCAAGAAGTTTGTGAAAGGATGTGATAGTTTCCAAAGGATGGGCCAACCTCTAAAATCATATGAGATGTTGTTATAGCCTCAGATAGTAATAGAACCATTCGAGAAATGGGCCCTAGACTTTGTGGGGCCAATAAATCCTTCACCACAGCAAAAATCATACATATTAGTCTGCACCAATTATGTCACAAAATGGGTCGAAGCAAGGGAACTAACTAGAGCAACAGAGCAGGCTATTTCAGACTTAATGTTTCAAGATATTTTTGTTTGCTTCAAGATACCCAGAGAGATAGTGATAGATGGGGGCCCTCAATTCACATATAATTTGATCAAGAAGTTGGTTTAAAAGTATGGAATCCATCACAGAATCACCACACCATATCATCCACAATCAAATGATCAAGTAGAAAGCACCAATAAAGTCATTGAGGGAATATTAAAAAATACAGTAGCCAGCCACCGAAGAAACTGGGCTGAGAAACTTCTAGAGGTATTTTGGGCTTACAGGAAAACATAGAGGAATACTACAAACTTCTCACCATATGAATTGGTGTATGCTAAGAATCCCTTGTTCCCCATAGAATTTGAAATAAAGACACTAAGAACAGCATTTCAGGTCAATATGGATTTGACTACAACACAAACTCAAAGATTGAACCAGCTCAATGAGTTGGAAGAGAAACGGTTGGCTGCCATTCAACAGACAAATCATTCAGTAGCAAAGAGCCAGATGGAATGATGGTTTTAATAAGAAGAAAATTTTCCAGAAAGGAGATTGTACTCTTTTGTACGATTCAAGGTTCAAATATTTCAAAGGCAAGATCTGCACCAAGTGGCTAGGTCCTTACGAAGTGGATACGGTCTTTGAAAATGGGACTGTACAATTGGTCACCATTTATAGTGCTAAGACGTCGTTACTAGTTAATGGGCACCATATAAGGCTATATCATCAACCCGCTTCGAAGGAATCATTTGTCAACATTGTCACAAACTCTGATCTTCATATTACGATAGCAGGGGAAAATTCTCCTATGCAGCCTTAAAAACTGAAATTCCAATAAGTGCAGCAGTTTAAAACCACCTTTGTGGCAGTTGTTACACCTGTTTAAAAAATAAAATAAAATAAAATAAATAACAAAATAAAAGAAAAAAAAATAAAAAAATCTAACTGTGAAAACCCCTTTCCGAGGCGCAGTGAGATAGCTAGTAACAGCTAAAAACCACTCTTGTGGCGGCTGTTATACCCATGTTTTTCTTCCTGTAATATCATCTTCCCTTTCTGATCTATTTCATAGGATGATGGTATTCATGTAATTTCCTTTTATGTACCAATTTCTTCTGATTATTATGTTTTTTAGAATAATTTAAAAGTTGTCTTGGTTGTTACACATGTAACAGCCAACAGCCACGAATACTTTTCTTTATGATTCATTCCATAAACAGTAATAACCATGCTAGCTAAACACAAAAACACAAGCACTGCAAGCAGGACGCCGTCAATTCAAGTCTTTCTCCACGTCACCTCAGGTATGTCATTAGAAAGCTAAATGATTGTCATTGATGATTCGGTGATTAATTGGCAAAGTAATGATGCTCATGTGATGGCCGTGGGCGGCCGTCACCATTAAAGCGGGGGCTGGGATATGTCTTGAAATCATTTAAAAATGGTTGTAATCATAAATATCTATTAAATTTGCATGCACCTACTCAATAACAGAATTTCTAATGATGACCGAATCCAGTTGGAAAAGAGCGTGTGTACGAAACCCATTACTTTCCATAATAAGCCATTTATGAATATTAGTGTAGGGTACAATTCAGTAAATCCATGAAAGTCATCACCTTCCATCAACCTCCTCGATTGAAACCTTGCATCTCATTGTAAACCTATTGATTGGGATAAGCAGAGGCACCGAGTAGCAGCTAGTTCAGAGACACAGTGATGTTACAGCAGGATTGAACAACAAAGAAGTGAACTCAGAAACTCAGTGATATTATAGTTTGGTTGAACATTAATAAGAAAATTTAGAAACAAACAGTAGATATGGGTGGGGCAGCGGTCAGGAATGAGCCGAATTCCATGGATTCCCTGCATAATTTCGCAGAAGCTTACCATATATTCATAGATGTTGGATGGGTTGAGTTTTTCCAGAAGCTTGAAGGCTCGGACGAGGCAGTGGCAATTGAATTTTCTCAGAACTTGAACAATAATCAAACCCAAGTAAGGGGCACGCAAGTGGAGGTGACTAAAGAGGTAATTTCCTGGGTAACTTCATTACCAATAGAGGGGCAAAGGTGGTTTAACAAAAAAATCAATGACCCCTCCTTGAAAGAGGGTTTCCTAGTAGGGGGAGAAAAACTGGAGAAGAAAGGAAGAGGAATTGACATATTTTCACTTCCTCATCCTTGGCAAGACATTGCCTTGGGCTTGATCAAATATATCACTTGCGAGGGAAGATCCACGATAGTGTTCAACTATCACTTTGTCCCGCTTAATCACCTTGGGCACCAACAAAGAATCAATCTTCCATTCTATTTGCTAGGGAACACTGAGCATATGGCGCCGGCAGTGAAAACAGCAGCACACTCGGAGGCATGCGTGACTAATAATGGACTCATTAAGCTAATCATGTTAGATGCCCTAGGCTAGCAAGGAAAAACTTGGGAAGAATTCAAGAGAAAAAGGCCAAGGACAAGCCGGGGGAAACAAACCACGACTTCAGGAGCAAGTCAAGCAGAGGTGGAGACCCAGACTCGACCTACTGGAGTTAGGATTGGGAAGAAGCCTAGTGATGAACCAGTTGGGGACAAAAGACCAAAAAAAAGGGTGAAGGTCAGCATACCTTCAGAACCTTTGCGTACGGCCTAGAAGAAGATGGAAGCATAAGTTTTAGAAGAAGAAAGGCAACCTTCCTCATCAGGTAAGGACGAAACCAATGCCTTGCTTTTTAGAAATTGAAAATATAAGAAAGGAAAACAAGGAATTGAAGCGGAAATTATCTGAGGGGAAGGAAATCCCAGTGTCTATATGCATGACATGTTTTCAAGACTTAACAATAGTGGGATATAAGGTTCGTAGAGAAAATATCAGCCCAATGGAAGCAGAGACAAAAGAGCAAGAGGCTGTTACACAAGAACCTATTGATGATACTATTGTTACACAAGAACCAATATTTAAAGCAGAGCCTCCTATAATAATTGACCAAGAAGCTGACCCACAAGAACCTATGGAGGCCACTCCTATTGTAGAAGAAACAAAAATGGACACAAAGGCAACTCTAGGTAAAAACAAAGGGGCTGACACACAAGAACCCACCGAAGAGGTTGTTGTTACACAAGAACAAATAGAAAATGTGGAACAACCCATGAAGTAGAGGCTGGTACACCCATTGTTGATGAAGGTATTGAATGTAGGAGAACAACGAGTCCCATCTTGGGATGGAGTTCTCAGAAACTCCTATTAATTTTTGAGTTACAAAATGGAAACAGGAAGCAATCTCCCTTTGGCATGGGATGATTTCTCTAAAGGAACATCAGAGAGAAATAGACACTTTACATGAAAGATGGATGGAAGCAGAGTTGAAGAAAGGGTGGGAGAATTACAAGAATAAGGAAGCTCTGAAGAAACAAGAAGAAAAGATGTTGTTGTTACAAGAGCAGATTCGAGACCTCACCATAGATAAGCAGAAAATTCATGACCTCGCCCTCAACTTGCTGGGTTATAGGCGGCCTTGTCCATCCTATCCTAATTTTTCTGTGGGAACGTTACTTCTTGTTTCAATTGAAAGCCATTATGGAGGACAGACCTTATTTATGTTCTTCCACTCATACATTTCTGGATGTTTCCCGTGCCTCCGATTTTGATGAGCAAAGTTTGTTGTGTGAATTATTTTTACACAACATTATTTGTGAACCTGTGAGTATGTAGATGGTTTTGACAGTATTCCCTTATATGGGAGATCTTCAATTGAGGGCTTTTGTGTCCTTTATGAAGAATCAGATTGAATGGCATCTGACCATTAAATCTATGGAGACTAATGAGGAGAAGACAACATTATGGGTTCGGGCAGAACCAGGATGGGTTGTTGAGGTTAGACGAGAATTCAGGAGAATTCTAAGTACCCCTAGGATTGAAGAACTAGTTGCCACTTATATAAGAAGAATTGTGAACTTCTGCCTCAATCAGTTCTCAATGATGAATAGCCGAGCTTTGACAGGGTGCTTAAAATTCACGGAAGCCAGCAGTGCTGAGCTATTGAAGGGAGATCCATTATCATTACAGAATTGCGTGGTGGTTGTTACACATGTACCAGCCTATGCACAGATTTTAAAATCCCTTGGTGCTTTGTGGCTGGGATTGAAGTTCAAGTTTCCTTTGATCTAGTTGCCCATTCAGGATTACTAGGTCAATTACGAATTGAGTAAGTATGAGTCAAAATCCTGGGTACGGAAATTGATGGCCAATTAGGGATACAGGTCTGCAGACGAAGACACAGGTGGTGATTATGATCTCACCAAACTGCATCGAAGATATTACCATGAGAGATGAGTTTGCATGAGGACATGCAAGTATTTATGTTGGCGGGAGATGTTGGGTGCTAGTTTTGTACATTTTTCCTACACTTATCTTCCTTATTTTGCCTCATAACCATAACTAATGGAAGTATATTTACCCATTTTTCCTACCTTTTTACCCTAACTTGTGTTGTTTCACCTTGCTTTTGTTACTTTTCCAATTCACAAATTATTATGATATACTATACCTTTTATGACTAATTTATGGTGAATGTATGGAGAAGATCGATGGTCTTTGTGTTGTATTTTCAGATGTCATTTGTAGCACCAAATATCCCGAACACAAAGTTCACAAGAGCAGTTCAGATAGTGTTTTTACAGCAAAGCGATGCTGTTACACCTTGTTGTTACAAACTCGCCAGCAAACTGTTGTTACACTCTGCTGTTACAGACTCATTGGTGAACTGCTGATACAGTTGTACCGTTGACTGATCTCGTCAATATTGTTGTTGATCTGTCCTTTGGCCGTTGCATTACAGCTGTGATTCCATGATATTTGTAGAAGTTGTTTAGCATTGTATTTTTGGGATAACAGCCTAAGGGCGATTTTGATTGTAATCTTTTATTTTCTAGCCAAAACTTTATTAGGAAGTGGTTACAACTATACGTGTTCTATTTCGATCAGCATGAGAATCGTAAGATTCTCATGACTAATCTATCCCTGAATTTTTTTAAGTAACCACTATATAGTTCTCAGCCCTAAAGGTCGAGAGGTTAGTGGAGAACAACGTTGTTTTGGCTCTGTAATTGTGTTCAGATTAATACAGATTATCCTGTTATTGTTGTTAAAAGCGTGATTCTATTTAGTTTCCGCCAAAGTTCCTTCTCTACCTACGCCCTGCTAGGGAGGAAGGGCCCTCCTTCTTAGCATGAATTACAGTGATTAAAGTAGTTGTGTGTATGTAATTGTATTTCAATTTATGTATCAATAGAGTGTTGTTTCTACTTTTCAGGTGGGAATATATCTGCTTCGATTTCAATACTTTATATGCTGTTACACATATAATAATAGAGACACCGGCTGGGTACTTATTGTGTGGCGAGCTAGACAGATCAATTGAAGTGTGATTTCAATCTTGTAGATTCTTTTATTTCTGCATGAGTGATTTACTTCCAGCATTTACTTCAGCAATGATTTCTTTTCTTTGAAATTACTTATGGTTGGTGTATCAGCACAGACAGTGCAACTGTCATTGAAATAAACAGACGTCCCTAGATTGATAATTAAAAATGTGTTGTTCAATCATTTAATAAGTGATTTATATAGTCCGACAACTACTAGCCACCATAGAAAGATTTTTCTTTGCTAACCCTTGTGTTGGAAGACACCTAACATAATGATCATGCTCTCTCCAAGAATAATGAAGATCAAAATTTAATGAGAATAGTGAAGGAAGAATCCCTCGAAACATCGAATAAAGTAAGGTTAAATATGCATTCTCTTAAATAAACTTGTGTGTTCCCCAAGAAGCTTACACAACCACCTATTCTCATTAATTTCAAATATGGGTACAGTAAAATACAAATAAAATGGTCTAGTCTCTCTGGCTACCCCCTCTTTGGTGGAAGCATGACCCCCTACAAATCTTGTCCTTATTCATCTATAGTTGGTGATTTATTATAATATTAAAATTCAAATTTATTACAGTGTTAATCTCTTTGGTATTTCACCATGTATAAACATAAATTATTAAACTATGGATCAAAACCTAGGGTTTTACATTTTCCTTCCCCTAATTTCAACATTATCCTCAGTGTTAACACCATTAGGTGTACATATTTACAACATTTTACATCAAAAAAAAATTTAAAAAAAATGTGGGTATGCTACCCATATAGCATCTTGTAGTTCCCATGTTGCTTCTTTAGGGTCGTAACACGTCCAATATACCTTTACCTTCCTTATGTATTTGTTGTAGAGCACCATGACTTTTTTTTGTCCATTATACACACTAGCTACACCTAGACATCTCCATTTGGCTTCACCTAAATCAAATTTCAATAAATGAAATAGTTAGGATGATGTATGTATCTTTTTAACAAAGACACATGAAATATGTTATGCACTTTCATTCCTAGTATATAGGGATGTGTAGATGTAATGTGTGTAATGTAAACTTTTTATATGTCGGAGTGTATATAGATGTGTAGATGTAATGTGTATAGATATCATGTGAGTAATGTAAACTTTTGATATGTCAGAGTGTATAGATATGTGTAGATGTAATGTGTGTAGATGTCATGTGAGTAATGTAAACTTTTGATATATCGGAGTGTATAGAAGTGTACCACTTTAATACCATGGGTTGAATACCATGGGCCAAACACCATATTTATAAAAGAGGTATGGTAAATAAATAAAATATAAAAAAAACCATAGATATGGTAAATAAATCAAACGTGTTTTTATATTTACTCCATAATCCTATTTATATTTAGGAACACTCAAAAAGTGGTTTTATTTAGGTGAATCCTGAGCTAAATACCATGGGCCAAATTATTATTAATTCCATGCCAAAAAAAAATTATTAACTCTAATATTAATATTATTATTATTATTAATTCTAATATTCACATTCTTATATAAAAATATTAATATTATTAAATTTAATTAATGTAAACTTTTGATATGTCGGAGTGTATAAAAATGTACCACTTTAATACCATGGGCTTAATACCATGGGCCAAATACCATATTTATAAAAGAGGTATGGTAAATAAATAGAATATAAATAAACCAATAGGTATGGTAAATAAATAAAACTTCTTTTTATATTTACTCCATAATCCAATTTATATTTAGGAAAACTCAAAAAGTGGTGAATCACTTTGGATCACTTAGGTTGGTATTTCAGTACACTATATTCATTGCCTATCTCAGGTAATAATAAACATGTAAACGTAAATGTAAAAATAATGTTTAATATTTAACATTTAAAATTTAATCTAATTAATCTAATGTCGGCCCCAATGAAAAGTCACTTCTCTCCCTACATATATAAATTTAATACAAACAAAGTCTCGAATTTTGTTTGTGAGCAAGCATCTCTATGATTTTGCGAACTGTGAAATAATATTTGTGAGAAAGGATTTCCAGAGTTGTTCGAAAGTGGTAGTAATAATATTTGTGGGAAAGTATTTCAACGTCAATGAAATTATTTGTATTGATTTGGAAAATGATATTTGTGGGAAGGAGTTCGGTGTCAACAAACTGCAATTGATTTTCAGGTTTGATTTATATTGCTCCTACATTTTATTTTATTTTAGGAGAGGAAGGAAAGTGTGAGAGGGAGGTAGGAGAGGAAGGAAGAGAAAGATTAGGAGAGAGGGAGGGAGATAGGATGGGGAGGGATAGAGAGATGGATTTTGAGGGTGAGAGAGGGAGGGAAGAAGAAATACATAGAGAGCGAGAAGTGGAGAGAGAAAGGGAGTGACAAGGGAGAAATAGAGAGTATGTGTATGTTTGGGGTGAGCTAAAGAGACAAATAAGGAGAGATGGAGGGAATGGTGGGAGAAGGAGATAGGGAGGGATATATTAATATAGTTGGAGGGTGAAGAGAGGGAGAGAAAGGGAGATAGAGAGAGAGATAGACGTGGGAGAGAAAGAGATAGAGGGGAAGGAAGAGAGAGAGGGTGTGAGAGAGTGGAGAGAGGGAGGGAAAGAGAGATGGAGTTGGAGGGGGGGAGAGGGAGGTAAAGAGAGATGTATTTGGAGGGGGGAGAGAGGGAAGATGATTTCTTTCACTCGATGCATTGATTTCAGTGTGGATGGTGATTTCTAATCCTATTTGATTTCTTGCACTATATGCATTTATTTTAGTGTAGATGTTGAGAGAGAGAGACAGAGGGAGAGTGGTGGGGGAAGAAAGAGGATTGGAGGGAAAATAGAGAAAGAGAGAGAGAGAGAGAAATGTATGGCAAAGAGAGAGAGCGAGAGGAAAAGATAGAAGATGGTAGGAGAGAAAGGGATAGAGATGAACGACAAGAGAGAGGACATGAGAGAGAGAGGAAGAGAGTGATGGGGGAAGAGATAAAATTGGAGGGAAAAGAAAAAGAGAGAGAGAGAGAGGGAGAGGGAGTGAGAGGAGGAGCGAGGAAGGGAGATAGAAGGAGATATGGAAGGATAGGGAAATGGAGTTGGAGGGGGAGAGGGGGAGGGAAGAAGGAAAACATAGAGAGTGAGAAATAGAGAGAGAGAGATGAAGTGACAAGGGAGATATGGAGAGAGTTTGTGTATGTTTTGGGGTAAGATAAAGAGATAAAGAAGGAGATATGGAGAGAAGGGAGGATAGAAGGAGAGAGTTTGGGATATAGTAACATAGTTGGAGGGTGAAGAGAGAGAGAGAGAGAGAGATGTGGGAAAGAAATGGAGAGAGAGGAAGGAAGAGGGAGGATGTGAGAGAGTGGAGAGATGGAGGGAAAGAGGGATGTAGTTCGAGGGGGGAGATTGGGAAGAATATTTATTGCACTAGATGAATTTATTTCAGTGTAAATGGTGATTTATAATCCATTTTAATTTTTTTCACTAGATGCATTGATTTAAATGCATATGATTTATATTCCTATATGATTTCTCGCACTAAATGCATCGATTTAAATGTAGACGATGATTTCATATGCTATTTGATTGCTTGCACTAGATGCATTAATTTCAGTGTATATGTTGATTTCTAATTATATTTGACTACTTGCACTAGATGCATTGATTTGAATGTAGATTATTCCTAATCCTATTTGATTTCTTGCACTAAATGCGTTGATTTCAGTGTAGATGGTGATTTCTAATCCTATTTGATTGCTCGCACTAGATGCATTGGTATCAATGTAGATGTTGGTTTCTAATCTTATTTGCTTACTTGCACTAGATGCATTGATTTTAGTGTAGATGTTGAATTCTAATCCTATTTGATTACCTGCATTAGATGCATTGATTTCAGTGTAGATGTTGTTTTCTAATTTTATTTGATTGTTTGCATTAGGTGCATTGATTTCATTGTAAGCACACAAAATTATTAACAATGTACTTTAATATTTTTGCTATAGTAAATCAACCGATTAATATTGAAGAGAAAGAGAGACAATGTATGATGTTTAGTACAATAGTTCAAGCTAAATATTTAAATGACTTATGATTTCAAATATCATTTTCATATAATAAATAAGAAAAGATGACAAAACTAACAAGGGTGACAATAAGAATAGTAAAAGAAAATAATTTAAGATTTATCACAATGAAGACTATTCATAATTGACTGCATTCTTATTATTTTCATTTTCTATCATTCAACAATATTACATTGTTACTTTGCATTCAAAAAAATTATTTCATCATTAAAGTTATTAACAATATTTATCATCTCAAAAAACTGAGGTAACTAAGAAAATTTTAACATTAAAATGATCACATAAATATCAAACATATTTAGCATATATAAAATGATTATATTTATATTATCTGTATTTACATATTATTGATAAAATTAATTATATGTTCGATATTTTTTCCTTGGTCGCACACGATTGAAACCAGCCTAGATCCATCTTAACTCTGGATTCATCAAGTGTCGAGATGGATAAAATATCTCGAGGTGCAAACCTTTCCTCAAGTTTTGCACTCAAAAAAGAGGTTTGCACCACGAGAGATTTTATCCCTCTCGGCGCTTTATAGATCCAGAGTTAAGATGGATCTAGGCTAGTTGAAGTAGGAAATGCAATCGTGTATGCAACTAGTCCTATTTTGTCTAATATATCAAACGGATCACAAAATTTGGCTGCCAAAAATTAGTATAGCTACCCAAATTCAATGAGATTTTATTTGGCTTCACTTTCAAAAAAACATGTTATCCCACTTTAAATTCTCTATGTGTCATGTTCTTATCACCATAACTATTTTGTTTGCCTTGGGCCTTTTTTATATTTTTCTAAATTTAACCATCTTCTCTTCCATCTCCTTGAGAAACTCTAGCCCAAGTACTAGTGTTTGTTGTGTTGTCCCAACGCACTAGAGTATTGAATTTTCTACCATATAAAGCATCAATTAGACTCGTCTTTAATGAAGCTTGGGACCCACTATTATAGGAAAACTCAACTAAATGCAAGTAATCTTCCCATTTCAAAGGATTATCCATCAAATATATCCTCAACGTGTCTTTAATCACGTGACTAATCATATTTTTTTTCCCATAAGTTTGTGGATGATGCATTGTGTTAAAATTCATCTTTTTACCAAAACCTTTAAATAATCCTCTTCAAAAGTTTGAAGTGAACTTTGGCTCTATATTTGAAACAATTGTTTTTGGTACCCAAGGCAATCTAGCAATTTTCTTCATGTATATTTCTATAATATTAGTTACCTTATGACTACATTTTATTGGAATTAAATGAAAAACATTTTTCAATTTATCCATTATCACCATTACTTAATCATGTTGCCTTTTTGTCCTAGGAAATTGGTTATATAATCAATGATTAAAACTTTCCATTTCCACTCTAGAATTGGTAATAAACCAACTGTGTTTATGCTCATATTTAACTCTTTGACATTCCATACACCAAAAATATAATCAACTGCATACTTTTTCATTATTGGAAAAAAGTATTGGCCTCTCCTTACTGCAATTATTTTATAATAACCAAAGTGTCCTGCATATGGAAAAATATGTATATATTTCATAATTAATTTTCTCAATTCCTGAGAGTTAGGAAAATACACTTTAATTTTATACATAAGTATACCATACTTGTGTAAATTGCATTCTTTAATTTTCAATGTTACTTCTTCTTCTTGTAAATTTTCTTTTGCCTATAGGTAATACTAATTAGTCACAATAACCTCTAAAATTTTCCCTTTTAAATTTATGTTGCACATGTGTTGTCATTGATGTCAAAGGTGTATTCATTAATGTCCAAAGTGTTTACATGGTAAAGATATTTCTTTTGGGGTAGCCTTTGCCTATTTATTTCTATTCACACAAAGAAATAATGCTTAGGCCTGAAGAATGCAAAAGAAATTTGGATTAAGGTATAAATTCATATGAAAAATAATATAGATGAATCTGAATTTGGGTGGACATCTGAATAAAATATGATATGTGACATCTCATCATATCTAGGCGTCCTCACCAAATTCAAAACAATTTGTATCAGTATGGTCATCCAGATGAAATATCACCTCCGACCCTTAGCATATTTGCATGTCCTCTAAGTGTTCTCCCCAACAAATCTTCTAGATTTTGGATCTATCAGTAAAGTCAGAGGAGAGGGTCATGAGGGGTTGATTATATAACACTTATATATCAATTATAATTGAATATGAAGTTTGGCCATCCAACTCCTAAACATATATGGGCCACGAATAACAATGCAGCCATAAGTCTGAGCTGGATCACCTTGATTTTTACTCAGATAGTTGGCACAAGTTATGAGGTTGATAGGTGGCATTATGAGGAGGTTATGTGGCGATATAGATGACATGTAAGTTTTAGGAAAGTACACTTAGCAAGTTGAATTGTAATTTTTGGCTAGTCAACTAGAAAATTGGCAAGTGACACATGGTAGGTACAAGTCAACATCAAGACATATGGAAATCTCAAGTTGTTTACAAAAAGTGACTTGGAAGATGAAGTGGCAGGTGATATGGGAAATGACATGGAAAATTGTTTGTCATATTTCAGATTTAAAAGGTTTTGAGGCAACCCAACTATTTAGGCATCGGGGAGTGTGCTAAGTTAAAGCATTTAGTTGTTTGACCCATATTTTGGATTCAATGGAGGCAGTTAAATCAAAGTTTCGTTTTGTTCAATATTTTGCACTAAAAGGTAAATGAAAATTCATTTGGGCATCTAGTAACCTAGATGTGAACAGGGAAAGTTGTAAGAACCCCCTCAAAATTATATGTATAATCAATGGGTGAATCCTCATGGTACATACAAAAATATATAGGCTATTTTTTCAACAATATAATATGCCTATATAATTTTTTGGCGAATCTTTCATTGAATCATAAATTTTATTAAATCTTAGTGAAATTTCACTAAAATATAAATCAGTGTAAAGTATTGGCAAATATTTCACAAAACTAGAAAACTTTGAAATATCTTAGCTAATATTTGATAATGTATACAACCATATATAATGATAAGAAAAAAAATAGTTAAACTGTAATATACTTATTTTCTATGTTATGGAAAAGAAACATCATGGGTTATGTTGGTCAAGGTTCTTACTATACACTCTTGTAATTTTTTTTCATGTTTTTATCATCCTTTGTCACAAAAGTTTGATTACATCCCAAAGGGAAACTCATTGGAGAGCCACCCCCAAAGGTGTGCGATGTTTAACTACGTAATTTCCTTTGCTCAAACTTTTCCTTGACACATCCAAAAAACTTAGTCATATTTTATGTAATTCATGCTCTAGAGGCTTCACATGAAAATAAGGTCTATGAATAGCTATATCAAAATCTTGAATATTTATATCAAATTATTTTGGTTTCTTATACATTGCTTCTCTAAAAGGTAGATACTTCTCCAATACCTTGGCTTTAGATAAACCAACAACTTTAAGATTTGGTGCTTCCTCACCATTTGTAGGTCTTTCACCTCATTTTTTGCTCATAATTGTTGTAGTAGTTGTTGCACTTTATTCTATGGTTCACAACTATACTAATTTTCTATTGGCAAACAATTCATTAAAATTGCACAAAACAAAAAATGAGATTGACATGAAGATAAATCTACATTGAATATTAATTTCTTACTTGATAAACAAAAGGGTAATAACACAAACTCATTAAAACCCACAATTGGTGAGTTCAAAAATATGAAACATAAATTTAAGCAATAGTCTTTGCATGTTTAGATAGTGCACAAAACAATATATCATCATAAACTAATTACATGTGGTTCTCTTTTATCCTTAGCATCAAAAGTATAACTGCATTAGAGAAATGTTAGTCCCGTGATAATAGGTCTCATACAATAAACACAGGAACATAGTGCATAGACCATATTTCTCTTCGCTCAGCTAAGCAGAGCTCATTTCCCTTTCTTAATAAACAATAAGTATTTTTGAAAAAAATATAAAATAAATATAGTATATTTTAAAAGATAAATATTCTCCAATGATGCCACAAAGTGAAAGGAAATATTTTAAAAAAAAAAAAAACTTTCCTTGAATCATCAAATATATAAAGAGCATAGAAATTATTATGGAAAGCACATTGAAGAATAACCAAAATCATGTATTAAGACTAATACCATATATTTCTCAAATAAACATGAAAAAAAGATAAGAAAATGGATTTTTTACTCAACAAAGGCTTTTAACTTTAACTGAAACCCTTACATAAAAAAAAATTAGATGAAACCAATCTGTTACACTAAAAATTGTCACCTTGACATTTCATTGTCCATATGAGCTCATTAACACTCATACATACCTCCTTTGTAAATCTTACAACCTTTACTCCTCATGTCAAGTCTTGAAAATCAGAGAAATGTTCCTAAAAATCTCCTAAACTTTGGTGTCGCACTTTCTCTCTATCTTGCCTGCAGTCCCGCACCTAATGTTCAGCTCTCTTGCATACCTGAACGCACTTTATCTGTGTTGAAGGTGCGGACCCCTGTAAGATCAAAAAGGTGCAAGTAAATTCCAAAAAGGTCAGTAAAAGTGAATTCTGGAAGCTTCTAGAATGGATCTTGCGGTGGCAGAACCGCTCTTGTGAGGTGCATGAATCCCTTACCTTATGGAGCTAACCCCTTGATGTGAGGAGCTTATCCCTTTGAAGGAGATTCTATCCCTTCATAGTTGGAAACAGAAACCTCCTTTTCTCCACTATAAAAAGAGGCATGGTGTAGCCTCAAAGGGTTAAGTTTTTGAGATTGAGAATTAGAGTTCAAGATTATGTGATTAAGTCAAGTGTTGTTGAGATTTAGTCTTCTTTCGTCGAGCTTTGAGAGGAAAGATCAAGCATACCCTTATGCCCTCGAGGAAGAGTGCAAGAGACTTATCAAAGCAGAGGAGAGACTATGCTTTCCTGACTCTGAGAAGGTTGGATAACAATCAAGGGCTAAGGTTGTAAGGTTCTTCCTGCTATTTTTAAGATTAATACAATCAAGTTTTGCTATTCTCAATAATTGTCGTTCGATTGTTTATTTCAATAAGCTGTTGTTTGATCATTTATTTCATAGATTCCTTGATCACTATGATAGGTATGTTTTATGATTATTTGTTATACAGGTGCTATTTAATATTTGCTTGTTTGTGACTGCAGGTCGACAAAGGACGACACTTCCTTGCGATGAAAGAACTCTTGTTGCGACGAAAGGATTATTGTTGCGACAAAAGAGATCTTGTTGCGACGAAGGATTATTGATGCGACGGAAGCACTACGACTGCAAATAAGCATTTGGATCTACGGTAGGATCGACACCTTCATAGCATTTAATTGCAAAACAAATATATTTAGAGAAAGACAAACTTAGTTGTTCGTTTGTTGCTAGATTGTCTTCTGACACTAGGGAGATCGGTCTTGTCCGCAAGAATGATTTATCCGGCCAACAAATTGGCGACTCCACTGGGGAAAGAACTTGTTGTTTTTGGTTCTCTTTTATTTTGATTTGAGGAAAAAATTTCCTGGTTTTTGATTGATTGATATCTGCCTGGGTAGCTTAGTTTTTCTCTGTTTTTGAAAATTTTGAAATCTTTTAAGTTTTTCTTGATCTTTTCTAGGGACCGCACTTTGTTCTTTTGCACAGTGCGGGCTGTTTCGCACTTTCTTTGAGTAAACAGTGCGGGACCGCACCTGCTACTTCTGGAAGCCTGCGGACCCTGTTAAATTTTGGAAAAACTTTAGATTTCTTTTTTCTAGTTTAATTTAGATTTAATTTAGGATTCTTAGCATCTACCCAGATCTATATTTTTCTGTCAAAAATCCTTGTTTATGAATTTCTTTCAGCCATTTCTTCATCTCATCAATCTCCATTAAGTTAATTGGGTGTTTTGAGTCTCTTTTTTGAGAAATTCTTAATTTGATTTCCTTTGTTCATTACTTGGAAGGGGGGCTAAATTGTGTATGAGTGTTAATCGCCTTTGAGTGTTTTTTGATCTTTGGAACTCTCACCCGATTTTCTTGACTTACACTTGATTGGTTCTTACATTACATTAGAATCATCTTGTGTTTGAGAATTCTCTTGCATAGATCACATTTGCATAATTAGAATTCTCATTTTCAGAATATAAATGAAAAATGTGCATAGATTACATTTGCATACTTTTCAAGTGAATTGTGCATAGATTACAACTGCACAGTTTACATTCTGAAAAATCAATCATAGATTTAGATCAGTTTCGTTGATTTTAATTTAGATGTTTTTATGCTTGTTTTAAAAACACAAAAATATAAAAAATTGTTTTGGGATTGATTTACATTATTTTTTCTTAATGAAATTAGTGCATTAGAGAATTTGTTATATTTTCTCTTAGTGATCAATTTTTGCATTGTTGGAAGTGGATGGAAACTCTCTCCTTACTTTAGTTAGGATTCATCGAATTGAAAAGATTACATTATCATATTTGATTGCATTCAGTGTTGGGTCGGGTCATAACACCATTGGTTTCATATCCATTTACCCTTTCAGTAATAACAGCCTAAATAACACAGTGCTTAATTAAAATTCATCTAGTAATTTTTACATTTTTAGGGCTCTTTCCACCAATCTAGCTCAGGATTAGTGCTTTGGAATAGGTTGTAGTTAACTTTCCAAAGCAACTAAAACAAACAAGTAGATAAATCTTGCGGTAGGAAATACATCCAATTGTAATTGGTACAATCTGGGACGCTTCTCTTAAAGAAGTTAATCACGAGATCATGTCTGAACCTTTGAAACAATCAATTCTGTTTCATTGGGGAAGATAGAATATTTTGCGCGCATTACAAACGGTAAACCTCGGATTAACCATTGTCGAGGAGCTTGGGGTCACTTGTTGGTAAACCTCAGATTGACCATGTCGAGGAACCTTCAAGGGGATTGAGCTTTGTTACTCTTCCCTTGCGCGTGGGATCGGATCGTAGACTATTCCCCCAGTTATATTTGTTACTGTTGGTAACCTTAGTGTCCATAGACTTAAGATTATTTCCTAAGGTGACGGTGAAAGAAAGATCTCACTGTACCTGGAGCAGACGTCGACTAGACTCACTTGGACTCTCTGGGGGGTTCTCTTCACTCAAGATGGTTTTGTGAAGAAACTTATGCCAGTCTGTTTCATTAAGCAGGTTGTCGGGGTAACTGTTCCAACCGCCCTTTCTGTATTAAATTCTACGATGTTGGATTTCATCACCAACTAGTGTTTTTAGTACGGGAAGTTACTGTTTGTGTGTGGTTTGACTCCTAGATTTGATAGCGCGTGTTAATTTGTTTGTTTTTATTTTTTGAGACCATAGGTGTGAATTGTGAATTTTAATTTTTAGGTGTGAATTGTGAATTGTTAATTTTAGTTTTAAATTGTTAATAAAATTCACTGAAGTTGAATATAATGGCAACTGTTCCGGAATTTACCAACCAAGGAACCCCTCTTAACGAGAATCATAGTACTTTTCCTTGCTTTGGAAATGTTGGTCCTCCTTATATGGCTACTTTTTCATTACCTGGATTTACAATAGGTTTACCGATATGGTTATTTTCAACTTCGTTGGCCCCGAATACTCCAATTATTCCACCTCAACCGGATGCTTCACCTCAACAGAGTTCACCATCTCAACATCACCAACTTTCTGTTGACCCTTTACCTTCTTCGCCTAATATTTCTTCCTCCATTTCTTCCTCTTCGCTTGGTAAAATCCTTGACGCTAGTAACCAGGTGGCTAAGAAGAAGAAGAAAGGGAAGAAGAAGAAGAAGAAGAAGCAAGATAAGAAAGAAGTCAACCAACCAACCATGGTTGTAAGTGTTAGTTGTGTTGAGGAAACCTCCAACATGCATCGTAAACCCAAATACCCTTGCAGGCTTTGTAAGGGTGACCACTTCCTTATCAATTGTCCCGGTATTCCAAAGGTCTTGGAACTATGGTCAGAAAAATCTCATCAACTTTCCGTTGATCCATCAACCAGTGATATTCAGGTTCCTGGGAAAAAGGGTAAAGTTAGGTTTCCTTGTAATTTATGCAAAGGGAGTCATCAAAATCACATTTTCCCTCACATGGATGAAGCCTCAAAATTGTTGGAAAACCTTACTATTCCACAGCAAGAATTTCCAACTGGTTACCGTAAACTTTCTCCCAACCTACCGTTAACTGACGGAGTGATTGATCTAATTTCAAGTACAGTCGATCCCACTCTTCCATTGGAGAGTGAAACTCATATCACTCAGGTTGATGATCCATTAGTTGATCAAGTGGTCGATTCAATTTCACATTCGGTCGATCCCATTCTCCCTGTAGAGAGTGAACTTCATACTGCTCAGGTTCTTCTTGTTACATCAGATTCTTCTACTTTAGGGGGCAATTTGTTACACTAAAAATTGTCACCTTGACATTTCATTGTCCATATGAGCTAATTAACACTCATACATACCTCCTTTTCAAGTCTTACAACCTTTACTCCTCATTTCAAGCCCTGAAACAAGAAGAAAAACCCTAAAAATCTCTGAAACTTTGGGTACGCAGGTAACATGAGGTCTGCCTGCATTCCTAGCTTGGGTACGCAGGTAATACACTGCTTACCTGCGTTTTAGAACGCATTTTTCCTTTGCAATGCCTGCGTACCCTCCTCAAAGTCAAAAAGCCGAGGAAAGTTCCTTTTCCTGTGCCAACCTCGTTAAAAAATGAAACAGGTGTCTCTGAGGATAGTTCCTTTTACTATGTCAACCTCGTTAAAAAATGAATCAGTGGCTGGTGAGGAGAGTTCATTTTACTGTGTCAACCTCGTTAAAAAATGAATCAGTCGGCGATGAGGACAATTATTTTCCTGTGTCAACCTCATTAAAAAATGAATCAGTAGGTAGATTGTAGACAGTAGATTGATAGATTAGAAATAAGTAGTTTATGAGGATGGTTCCTGTTACTCAGTCAACCTCATTAAAAAATGAATCAGGCGTGAGGATATTTCCTTTTACTGTGTCAACCTCGTTAAAAAATGAATCAGTTGGTCTGAGGATGGTTCCTTTTACTATGTCAACCTTGTTAAAAAATGAATCAGTGAGTGAGGATAGTTCCTTTTACTGTGTCAACCTCGTTAAAAAATGAATCAGTGGCTGGTGAGGAAAGTTCCTTTTACTGTGTCAACCTCGTTAAAAAATGAATCAGTGAGTGAGGATAGTTCCTTTTACTGTGTCAAACTCATTAAAAAATGAATCAAGTCTGACGAGGATAGTTCTTTTCCTGTGCCAACCTCGTTAAAAAATGAAACAGGTGTCTCTGAGGATGGTTCCTTTTACTGTGTCAACCTCATTAAAAAATGAATCAGTGAGTGAGGATAGTTCCTTTTACTGTGTCAACCTCGTTAAAAAATGAATCAGTGGCTGCTGAGGAAAGTTCCTTTTACTGTGTCAACCTCGTTAAAAAATGAATCAGTGAGTGAGGATAGTTCCTTTTACTGTGTCAACCTCGTTTAAAAAATGAAACATGTCTCTGAGGATAGTTCCTTTTACTGTGTCAACCTCATTAAAAAATGAATAAGTGGCTGCGAGGATAGTTCCTGTTACTGTGTCAACCTCCTTAAAAAATGAATCAGTGAGTGTGAGGATAGTTCCTGTTACTGAGTCAACCTCAGTAAAAAATGAATCAGGTATGAGGACAGTTCTTTTCCTGTGTCAACCTCATTAAAAAATGAATCAGTAGGTTATGTAGGTAGATTAGAAATAAGTAGTTTGTGAGGATAGTTCCTGTTACTAAGTCAACCTCATTAAAAAATGAATCATCTATGAGGACAGTTCTTTTCCTGTGTCAACCTCATTAAAAAAAAAAAAAATGAATCATTAGTTTATGTAGGTAGATTGTAGAAAGTAGATACGAGGATAGTTTCTTTTATGGTGTCAACCTCGTTAAAAAAATGAAACATGTAGAAGAGGAAAGTTTCTTTTACGGTGTCAACCTCGTTAAAAAATGAAACACGCTGCCATGAGCATAGTTATTTTCCTGTGTCAAGCTCGTTAAAAAATGAAACAAATCCTCCCCTATTTGAGTCGAGTCTTTGACTAGATCTCGTAAATGTTAAGTCATATATTTAGGTTAGTTATTTCAGTTTTTGCATAATTTTCTTACAGTTTTAGGTCAGGTCTTTCATATGATCTCGTAAATGAACCTTCATTCCATCCAACTATTAATTACTAGCAGTGTACTTAGTTGAATGAAATGAAGCTGGGGGGGCATGCACTCTAGCAGTTATGCTTAGGGGGCATCAAGCACAATTTTCTCTCTGTTTCAAGCTTGTGTAAAAATGAAACCACTCTGAAGCATAGTTTTTCTCTGTTTCAAGCTTTTGTAAAAATGAAACCTATCTTGAGTCAATTTCAGTTATTTTCAAGACTCGTTAAACTCATGAAAATCCTGAGATTATTTTTCTATCTTTCATTCTCGTAAAACACATGAAAATGCCGAGTTCTTTCCGTCTTTTCCTGCTCATTAATTAAATTGAAAGTCGGCCACATGAGTACATTTTTATCCCTTTTTCTAACTCGTTAAAACTTACGAAAAAGTGAAAACCATGAGTACATTTTTATCCCTTTTTCGAACTCGTTAAAACTTACCGAAAAAGTGAAACTTGGAGTTCTATTTTAAGCCCTTTTCGGACTCTCTAAACATGAAAAGATTGCCAAGTACTTGATTGTTCGAACTCGTTAAAGTAAATGAATAATCGTCCCTTCAGTATAAGTTTACCCCTTTTACGGACTGAAATGGACTATTTACGAAAAAGGTATACGTTGACTAATTACGATCAATAGAGTTCTCTCCCGCATTATTTTATCCTTTTTCGGGCTCGAGAGACTAAATTTACGAAAAAGTACACCCATGGAGTTTTCTTAAGTTTTTTCTTCTGACTCCCTAAAATTGAAAAACAACGAGTTTCTCCTATACTGGACTCGTTAAAATTTAACAGTAAAGGACCTGTTTAATTTTTAACAGGAACGAACCACTCCTTCTTAGGGTTCGAATTTTAAACTAAGTTGGACTCATCCGAAGGATGAGCTTATAAACAAGAAAATGTTATCCTCCTCAAGCTTGTCAAAAATAAAGAGGTACTTGCAAGAAATGGTGGGGGAAAAGAGAGAAAAACGAACCTGTTTGTTACATTTTGATTATTCGGAAAACCGTTAACCACTCTTGAACACGACACTTTTTGTTCACCTGGGTTGGGAAATCCTTTACCTAACAGTTAATCAAACCATATTGAAAGTCTTCAGCCGGTTTCTGGGTATTAGCTTTGGGTCAATTGTCACCAAGCCATCTGCAGTGTCGTTATGTGTTCAAGAGGACAGTTCAAATAAACCATTCATCTGCAAAATATCTGTCATCCATTTTGACCATCCTTGAGTCAGTCCTTGCCAATATATTTTCAAAACTTGATCTATGATTTCGAGTTGTGGGCTTGCCTATGACGGATCACTTTCTATCGACATCAACACATTATCTAGGAAGTTGATCCAGAAATCATCAGTACCTTGAAATCTGCATGCCTCAATGGCAGGTTTCTCGCCTTCGACGACAGGTTGCATCATTGACCTTCAATCGAATGATTCCGTGACATGTTCGACTTCAGCTCATTCATTCACATTTCATGGATTGTACTGGGTACTTTGAGAGCCATTGACATTATTGGTGGTTGCTCTCACACTTGTTAACAGTTTACATCATTGACTGGTAATCAAGTGGTTTCTACCATGTTCGACTTTGACACATTCATTCACATGGATAGAATCGTACTAGTTCGAGATGCGGAAATCAAGACCCTGGATCTAGTTTCTACCATCCAGGCTGCGATGAATTTTTTATCTTACAGTAGGCTATTTACAAGCATATGGCTGCGTCCATACTGTGTCTACACATGTCCATACTGTGATGTACTCAAAATCATTCCTATATTAGAACAGTTTGAATTAGTCTCTATTTAGTTTTGATCTGAGTATGGAATGCCTACCTCAGCGATGATATGATTACATATATATATATTGCATTGAATGTTTTTACAGGTTCCGACCGGAGTGTCCACAGGATGATCCTTGAAATGATAAAGTACTTCACTCTTCATATATGACAGACTTCATCTTCATCTATTCAGAACTTCGCACTTTAGGGGGCAATCGGTTACACTAAAAATTGTCACCTTGACATTTCATTGTCCATATGAGCTCATTAACACTCATGCATACCTCCTTTGCAAGTCTTACAACCTTTACTCCTCATGTCAAGCCTTGAAAATTAGAGAAATGTTCCTAAAAATCTCCTAAACTTTGGTGTCGCACTTTCTCTCTATCTTGCATGCGGTCCCGCACCTAATGTTCAGCTCTCTTGCGTAACTGAACGCACTTTATCTATGTTAAATGTGCGGACCCCTGTAAGATCAAAAAGGCGCAAGTAAATTCCTAAAAGGTCAATAAAAGTGAATTCTGGAAGCTTCTAGAATGGATCTTGCGGTGGCAGAACCGCTCTTGTGAGGTGCATGAATCCCTTACCTTATGGAGCTAACCCCTTGATGTGAGGAGATTATCCCTTTGAAGGAGGATTCTATCCCTTCATACTTGGAACAGAAAACCTCCTCTTTTCCACTATAAAAAGAGGAATTGGGTAGCCTCAAAGGGTTAAGTTTTTGGAGATTGAGAATTAGAGTTCAAGATTTTTGTGTGATTAAGCTGAAGTGTTGTTGAGATTTAGTGTTCTTTCTGCTGAGCTTTTGAGAGGAAAGATCACATACCTCTTTATGCTCCTGGAGGAAGAGTGCAAGGCTTATCAAAGTAGAGGAGACTCCTGCTTCGGACCCCGGGAAGGCCTTTCGAACATCAAGGCTAAGGTTGTAAGGTTCTTCTATTATTTTTAAGATTAATACAATCAAGTTTTATTTTTCTCAATAAATTGTCGTTCAATTGTTTATTTCAATAAGCTATCGTTTGATAATTTATTTCATAGATTCCTTGATCACTATGATAGGTATGTTTTATGATTATTTGTTATACAGGTGCTATTTAATATTTTCTTGTTTTTGATTGCAGGTCGACAAAATACGACACTTTCTTGCGATGAAAGAACTCTTGTTGCGACAGAAGGATTATTGTTACGACGAAAGAACTCTTGTTGCGACGAAGGATTATTGATGCGACGAAAGCACTACGACTGCAAATAAGCATTTGGATATAAGGTAGGATCGACACCTTCATAGCATTTATTCGTAAAACAAATATATTTAGAGAAAGACAAACTTAGTTGTTCGTTTGTTGCTAGATTGTCTTCTGACACTAGGGAGATCGGTCTTGTCCGCAAGAACGATTTATTCGGCCAACGATCCCCAGTGGAGTCGCCAATTTGTTGTCCGGATAAATCATTCTTGCAGACAAGACCGATCTCCCTAATGTCATAAGACAATCTAGCAACAAATGAACAACTAAGTTTGTCTTTCTCTAAATATATTTGTTTGCGAATGATCTGTGAGATTCAATCGATCCACCCCCCCCTCATCCCAGTAACTATTCTGATCCCGTGATATTTTAATAGGCATTAGGCGTCATAGTGTAACTATAGCTACGTCGTGGCACAACATGCATGAGCAAAAATGCTTTCATCGCAAAAATGTTAATCTAAATACGACTGCGATCTGAAACAACGAATATGATGGCACCTATATAACAAATAATCATGGCCTATCATAGTGAGTCGAGTCTGAGAATCGATGATCAAAGCTTATCTTATTGGAATAGACAATCGAACGAAATTTAATGAGAAAATAAAACAGTTGTATTAATCTTAAAATATACAGAAGAACCTTACAGCCTTAGCCTTGATGTTGAGCCTCTTTTTGGGAGTCAGCGGGAGTCTCAAGACTCCCGAGGCATAAGGATTATGTGATCTTTCCTCACAAAATCTCAGTTAAATGAGTCTGAATCCCAACAGCATTTTACCTCAAATAATTCTAAAGCTTCCACCACCTTTGAGGCTACCCAAGGCCTCTTTTTATAGTGCAAAAGAGGAGGTTTCAGTTCCAACAATGAAGGGATAGAATCCTCCTTCAAAGGGATAATCTCCTCACATCAAGGGGTTACATAGGTAAAGGGATTCATGCACCTCCTAAGCCGTGCCTGCGGGATCCGGCTCTCCGGCTCAGTACTGTGACCTTTTGGTGCAATCTGATCTTGCGAGTGCCTGCACCTTTAACACAAATAAATTTCGTTCAGGTACGCAAGAGAGCTGAACATTAGGTGCGGGACCGCGGGCAAGATAGAGAGAAAGTGCGACACCAAAGTTTAGGAGATTTTTAGGAACATTTCTCTGATTTTCAAGGCTTGACATGAGGATTAAAGGTTGTAAGACTTGCAAAGGAGGTATGTATGAGTGTTAATGAGCTCATATGGACAATGAAATGTCAAGGTGACAATTTTTAGTGTAACAAAATCATTCCACAACAAAATATTCAAATAAACGTTAAATGAGAACTAGAAGCATTCAGTGTATTAACATAATTTTTAACCGAAATAAAAATAGAAATTTCAAACTTAGAAAAATGCTCCAAATGCAACAAACAAATAACCATTGAGATTGACCAATATATAAGAGCTAGACATCAAAATAAATTCATGTACTTGACATGAGCCCATTCTTATTGAACAAGAGCCTTGTTAAATTAGATATTTATCCTTTAATACTATGACACTATTTATGTGAAGAGATAGATTTTGATGTCATCAAATTCCAGCTTAATTTTCTATCATAAATAAGAAAGAGATAAAGTAATGGCTAACTATAAAGACACTAGTCTTAAAATAATTTGCATCAAGGAAATGTGGTGTCAATGTTACAATAAAAAATACAAAATATACAACATGTTCTCACCTCAAATGCAATATAAAATTGGCATAAAATAATCTTGTTGTGATAAATAATTTCGAACCTACACCAATAATAGAGGAACAACCAATTCAATCAAATAACAAAAATCACATTATTTGTATTTACTTTCACTACTTCTTACACTACCAATGGAACATGTATACCAAATTAAGTGTCCCCTGCGCCTTGATATATAATGGATTAGATAAAATCTTGCAGTTTATCAGTTTTTGAGTTCTCATTTTGGTTCTCATTTTCTTCATTATAAACACGAACTCCTCCAGATGAATTATGATTATGAACTTCCAAATTATTATGTTCCATATCAAGTTCATTAGAGAACTTTGTTATATTTTTTCACCCCTTATACCACGATCTAATCGCCAAAGAGCTAGTGCGCTTTCATATCGAAAATTGTTAATGTCATACTTTGTTACATATAATCGTAAACATAGATAAATATGTTTATCAAGCTTGTTCCTCAACTTTGACTTCAAAATGATAGTGCACTAAACATCCTCTCATCTTCCACTGATCCCAAAATCATGGTTTGACACAAATATGCTAATTTTAAATATTTTGATATATTTTCTTGTAAGTATTGGCTAGCACCTAAAATAGTGCATAATATTATTATTGCACCATCTTCTAGAAAATTCTTCAAAACATCAAATTGTTCCACATTGTTTCAGCAAAGCATGTAGCTTGTTGAAATAATTCTGATGAATAAAAAATACCTTGAATATGTTCTCCATGTATTTGGACCTTATGGAAAAAGTGGTGCACCAATGTTTTGAATTTAGCCACAAAGTCATATTTTAAAGTGTTTTGACATTGTTGATCATTCCAATATTGAGGATACACCATAGACATGGCCTCCAACAATTCATCTCAAGGAAATCGTTCGCTTATCTTTAACGCTAGTGATTGTGTGATTTCTATCAAGCTGCATCTTACTGAAATGACAACATTATCGAATAAGTCTCTCAACACAGGGCCCTCTTTGGTGAACCATATTATCTTATCAATATAATGAAAGGGATGCATATACCCACGCATTACCATACATAACATCCCTTTTTCATCAATGTTAAAATATTTTTTTAGTATTTTCTATATTGATGATCATATTCTAATATGTATATCATGAACTTGTAAAATAATCCTGCATCATATAAAAAATATCCAATTAAAGTCATGCTAATTTTATTGCATTTGTATATTTTTCAATGTACATTATGCGAATTTTGGACATTTTCACAATAGTATTCATTCCATCTAGCGTACAAAGAATTCTGCTGAATGTTAATAATATCTCTATGTCAGTTAATCGAAAGAGAAGATACTCAGATTTGTCTACATTGAAGCGATGTTCATAAATCACCCTAACAACGATTGGTACTCACTACATAGACTTTGAGTTGGTTCATTCAATGAGATCCATATTGTATCAACATATTTTAATAGCTTGTTTCCATTCATAACACCATCAACGACTTTTTGAAACTCTGAAAATCATTTAGGACTACGATAAAAGTATCCATAAGTATCTCATACAACATATTTAACTTTAGAGGTCGATGAAAACTTCCTTATTATTTTAAATGCCAGATTCATCTGATGAGCGATATAATGAACACTCAACATATCCGACGAAGCTAATAGTTGTAGTCTAACAAAAAGGCCATTTATTTGTCCTTACGTTATTAATGCTCCATTTGCTTCGACATAGACCAACATTTTTGCAATCATTAAATTATTTGTACCGCCAATTCATTTTCATTATTAATAACAAGTTCACAAATATTTTTAGAAATAGAATTCCCCCTCATTTTATGAATCCAAATTAGATTTTAATGCCTAATATAGTCATTAACCATATAGATACTCATGTAGATCCATTAAGTTGTAACCTCATCCAATGAAATTGAGAAAAACATAGCTTTGAAATATTTCATTGTATATCATTATTTTCTACATGAGCTAAATAGCATGCCTAGACCCAACGACTTGTTATAGATGCAATGTGAAGATGGAAAATTTGGCACTTTAAGGAAAGATAGATATTCCATATAATTTGTATACTCTATCAACATATTACCTTTAGAAAATATGTGAAATATAGTGCATGTTGGCTCGAGGGGTACATACCCAGGTTCAGAGGTTAAGGTTTGCCAACAAACCCCTATACTACTAGCCCTTTAGGCAGTGACGCCAAAGTCTCACCCGAAGCAGTATGGGAGGGTGCTGGAACCAGGTTTCTGCACCCAGGGAGAGAGCAGGTAATTCAAGCTGATCTGCAACTATCAGATCTATACAGCCAGAGGTCATTCGCAGGATTTTCAATAAATAACCACAATATAGTTTATCAGATCTAAACAATAGGCTCGCATCCATGTGCATACTATTATCTATAATCACATAAAATTATATTTGCATCAGATTAACAGATCACATATACATTTACCATAACACAGACAGTTCGCAGCTTACTAATAGATACATCATCATATAACTCAAGTCCATAACAACCATAAGAGGACAAATCCAGATAACATCAAATGTCCACAATACTTCCGCACATCTATATCGTTACCCAAAAATCCTCTTACATTCCCCAAATTACCAGCTGCGCACATAGCCAGCAGGGTCTAAACACAGCAAGACAGAGGATCTCCACACACACAGCCAGTAGGAGTCCTAACCCAAACAACCCTACCACAGATCTAACAGTTTGTACTTCACATCAATCTCTATTAATTCCTACCTATGACTCAGAAAAAGGTTCATCTATTTATAGCAATTTAGCCTACGCATCCAATGGTCCGCAAACCGTGGTTTGCAGACTCTTGATCTACCCTTGACCCATTTACAATGTGTTAGGGGCTTTGACCCACCCCAAAACCCCTGCGTTAGACTAAAAAATACAAAATTATACAAAAATGGACAAAATTCATAGCCTTTGGGAGACCCTGCTCCAACAGTCCCCCAACACAATCTTGTGACTCGTCCCGAGACATTGTGTCGGTGGGGCTTCAACCTGCACTTGCAATACTCTGATCACCTCAGCTAATGTAGGCAGGATGCCTTCGCTTTGGACAGCTACATTCTGTGCAATGTCGACCAACTTCTCAGACAGAGATCCTTAAGTCGCGGCAGTGAAACTTTCCAAAGTTTGGTTTAGCTGCTTGATAGAAACATCTGCATCCTGTGAAATTTTGAGAGCTTCATTAGCCCACGGCTTCAGTCGGTTGCCAAGGATCTTCTTCTTTTGTCGAAGATCATCAATATCCTCTTGGAGCGCTTGGCTGGTGCGTAGTCGTTGCAAGCGTTGAGCAGGTACTAGAGTGGGCAAGGTGGCTTTGATTGTCTCAAACTCTTCTTATTTTTGTCGCAGGTCCTGGTTTATCCCTTGCAAGATTGGATCATGTTGGGCCTTAGTTCATAGCTGCATGGCAGTATCTAGGGCTCCCTGCGCGATCTGCCCTGTGATGACATTCGTAGCTGCGGTGACCAGCGCAGTTCGCTGGGCCCAAACCTTCGGAGGTGTTTCAAGCTGTAACTTAGCCTGTAGATCTACGATATGTTGCTCCATGCATGTCTTAACAACCTAAACTTCGTCCTTGGAGGCCTTGAGTGCTACAACCAATATTTCTATTTTTTCCTGAGGGGTGGTTGATGCCGAGATCTTTGCGGGAACATCTGCGCAAGGTCAGTGAATCGTGTCTTCTAGTTTTGTGTGCTTCGCGATGGCGAGGCACACCTCAGCATTCTTTTCAAGTATGGCTTGTTCAGCTACGTCGATTTGTTGGTGCACTTGTTGGTCTCGATGGTGGATTTCTTGAAATACAACAGTGTGGAGACCCTACAAGGCCTCATGGGGGAGCCGAGCTAAGTTCAGCTGGACTGTTGTACTGGCCTGGATTTGATGTCCCAGGTTGGGTGGACTGAGCACCAGAGCTACACCCAGGAGAGAACAGAGGCGGTTGTCATATGTAACTAGTGTTGCGCTACTGACAGTGGAGGGTGGGCGTATCGGGGTCGCACTAATCTGCAACGTGTCTGTCTTTAATTGTAGCACTCGTAGCTCAGCCTGAATTGTGTCAACCGCAGCCCATTGTTGTTCCTCTATGGCAGCCCATCTATCCTTCGTGGCCAGGGTGACTACATCAGCGATTTTTTCCAAGTCTCCGTCAGTCAATGTGACTGTTTCGTCCCGTTACGCTCGCTAAGATCGCTACTTTTTGTGGGGCGTTCTGACCATCTCTCTTGTGTGTTTCATGCCGCGGGGGGGAGGCAGGTCCACCTGTATCTAGACCTTCTATACCCAAACCGGTCTGTGAGCTCTTCTGGGTTTCTACCTCGACGTCCTTCTGTTGTTGTGCATCCTTTTTTGTGGCTGCACCAGCGTCTTGTCTGGTACTCTTGGGCATACCTCTGAAATGTGGCAATTCCCTTGTATATTTCGTACACGGCAGGGGACAACCGTGGTCAAGAGTTAATATCTGCAACCACGCTACTCTGAAAGAGGACCTAGAACACCTGGTTTTCCTTGAGCCTTTACGGATCCGTGGAATCCCATTAGTGTGCATAGCGAGCCCCTTTGCACATATCCGAGGTAATCTCATGGAGGACGGACTTTGCAGGAGCTTCCTAGGCAACCAATGCTAGAAGAAACAGCAACCAAGAGTAACAAAAGGCATGGCCCTGCTCCTGGGACTCCCGAACGTTGGTTAGAAACTCATCGCACAAATACTGTGCCCAGTTAAAACATACACCTTTCACACATTGGCCGACTAACCGAATGACATAGGCTGGAACGAAGGTGACCTAACACTTCCTCATCATTTTACATGCTAACAGCATGGTGCCCAATTGCGTACCTTGGTCGCTGATGGTCGTGATGATAAATCCCCGAGTATTACGGTCCACATGATACGTTTGGCCCACGAACTCAGTAGTATCCCCCTCATATTTCTTACACACGCGCTCCAGGGGGTTCGGGCCACTCATGGGGAGACCAGTAATCCGGTGCACGAGCACAGCGTCAATGGGGATCTTGTCCTGCATCCACAGGCATTCATCATGAATTAGCACGAGAAATTGTCGTGCGAGCCAGTCCGTTACATTGTAGTGTCCAAAGTGGGGCATCCTAAGCAGGTTTAGGAGCCCAGACCCCGCCAACCCACATACCCAGCGTTGGGGGACAAATTTGACCCCATCGGCACCATGAACTGTATCAAGGTATAATTCATGTGCGAGCTCAGGGAAGGCATCAAATTTGGCCAAATCATGATCATCGAACTTAAATTCATGAAGGCGACCAAAAGGTTCACATATGATGGGGACCTCCCCCGGGGTCAGCGGCATCTGCAGGTAGGTGATCAAGCCATCGAGGTTCTTTGGCGTGCGCGTCGATGCCCTTCGTGGTCGTATGAAGGGGGGCAGCCAGTTGATTGGCTTGGCTAGCTGCTCCTCCTCCTGAGCAGCCCTTAGGGATTTCATGTTTCGCGGGGAAGTACAAGGATTTCCTGTGGCCCATTTCATAGGCTTCGGGGGCTTGCCTGAGCCCTGAGCTTTTTCTTTTCCTTTCCTGATGGTAGGGCTAGGTGTGGAGAGGATTTCTTCGACTTTGGATTCGACCTCCACCACTTCCTCAGTGTCTTGGTCTACTAAGGTTACTGGCTCCTAGAGTTCGGAAGGGTTCATGGTCGTCATTCTAGCACGAAATATGAACTCAAGATTGCTACTATCAAAGGGGGCATGCTGCTAAGACATGAACGAGATGCTAGTGACACAGAATTTCTTACAGCACAACTTCGTCCAGTACAAGTTATTTGAGCAATACGGAACATGTGTCTGATCTATCTCACTATTTTATAGACTTGGGTACTGCCTAACGATAGGGTAGACTTCGTGCGAGACTTACCATCAAGTAAACGGTGAAAAATCTCCCAAAATCGCCACATTAAATACCAGTCGCCTGCTCCATCCAATGGTAATTTGTTGTTTTTACCTAATTTGATTGTTTCAAAGGCTAGATTTCGCACCTATGGTGCGCTCAACGTACCCCTGCACTCCGAGTAATCCTCCCACATTCCCGGCACACTGGCTTCACTCTGCTAGGATTCCTTCCAATTGAAATTTTGTGTTTCCATAGCCCAGCCTTCAAGATTTCTTGCGTTGTTGTCTTACCTGCGTAGTGACCCCCCGTTATATCTTCAAAGTTTACATACTTCAGGCCATCGTTGCGCAGTACTTCATGAGGTGTGATGTTGATAAATTCCACCACTCGATGCACCAACTCCTTCTTTTGTCGTACCGAATATTCGGCAGGTACTATGCATGTGGTCAGGAACAGAGAGATCTCAGTAAAACACGCATCCAAAACCCTACTGGTGAACAACTGCATATCAAGAAATCCTTCCTCGCCTGTCGCAATTCGGGACAAGTGATCTCGCTCCATACTCAACTTTCCTGGCTGGAAAATGATTTCAACATCATATTCCTGAAGCAACAGCCACCTGCAGACTCCCCCCCCCCCAACATGATCATATTCCTCAGGCGTTCTAAAACCCAATGATCTGTAATCATCTTATAGTGGCGTCCTAACAGAGGGCGTTGATACTTCTGTAGCTCGTAGGTCAGGGCCAACCCTTCCCTCTTCGTGGTGGCATAATTGTGTTTCGTACTCGAGATTGTACGACTAGTACATGTGATTGTGTGATTACTATCCCTGGTGCCAAGTTGTGTACAACCTACTTCACAAGAAATTCCTAAAGTATCCTCATGAAATATCGTCGCCTAATCGGGGGAAGTGAGAATAGGTGTAGCGACCATCCTGTTCCCGAGTTGTTCAAAGTTCTTTTGGCGCACACCATCCCAATTGAATGAAATATCATGCTTAAGTAGTGTTTTCAAAAGTTCAGTGATCAGTACGTATCCCCGACTGGATTTTTTATAGTAGCCAATATGTCGCAAGATCTTGTGCAACAGCTTCATAGTTGTGGGCTTTACCTATGTGACTGGTGCGATGAGTGTATTACCAATCTCCTCACACACCCTCTGCGTATGATAAGGCCTTTGTTCTTCCGGCGGTGCATCTGAGTTGAGAGTGACGTGCATACCGCCCAAGTTCCTCGTGACCTTCTTAGGTCCTGAACACTTATCTGGATACTCCATGATTAGTTCCGTAATATTTCCTGCTATCCCATCATCCCAGCAGTTCCCAATCATAACCCTCTTGGGTGGTATTGTCGTATTAACGTTAAAGCTTTGTGGTTTTAGTGGTTTCATAGTAGCCGCCTTATGTATTGGAGGTCTCGCAATTGTGCATTCCTCCCCTAATGCTATGATCGAAACTTGGTGCAGATCTGCATCGCAATCTTCCATGGTGGCCTTGTGGGGCTCAACATTATCTTGAATATATGTTTCCCATGTGGGTCCTCCTCTTATTGCATCGGGGCTGGATTCACCAATCACAAAGGCGTCGAGAGTCTACATAGATTCCTCAAGAACCTCCAATCCTCCCGTTAACCCAAATGTCCCGAAGAATTCATCTCTCAGGGTTGTCCACTGGTAGGTGCACTGACGTAGCTCCGCATCGAGATAGCAGGTAGCAGGAATTGGTCCCAAGGCATGAATAAACAAGTGAACCCATTCTTCTGTAGTACGATCACACCATTTATCCATCCAAGCGAACAAGTGTTCGCATGGATTTCCTGGGCCCTGGAATCTCTTGACACGCACATCGGCTAGAGGTTCAAACAGTAGTACCATCATATCCCGACATTCCTCTGATTCCTCGAACGCCCCCTTATGTGTGTCCCACCATTTCATAGGCATTGCGTGCATAGCCCGGTTAAGAGCCCATAGCCTTCATTCTCTAGGAACCTCAGCTTCGAAGGTTCACAAAAATTATTTTAGACTACCAGAGCCATCAAAGAAGGGTAAGTCTCTTACCTTGAAAGATATATACCGAAAGTCCTTGGTAATTCGTAGGCAGCGCAATGTAGTGATTTCTTGCAGCCAGTTTTGCAAATCTTCTAATTCTTCATCGAAGTCGGATACGCATTCGTTTTCCTTCTCCCAGCAAGGCATACCGTCGGCCATAGGGTTGATCCAGTATTCGTCCTTCGCAGTTAGCTTATAGATGTGATCCATCCAGTCTTCCTCACGCGCTAGCTCGGTGTACCTTTCTCCTTCTATAGGGTCTAGTGGTACGATCACCCGAGTTCCCTATCTTTCAAACACCATGCTTCGTTTCTTCAAGTTGATAATTCCACCCATATCAATGGCCCAATCCAATCCCAGGAGTGTTGGGTAAGGGACCATCTTTGACAATCTCCCCAATGGTATGATCTTCTGTTGATTGGCCATGCGCAGCTGGATAGTAGACCATTCCAATTTAGGTTCTCCCATTTGTTGCCAAGTCTGCTTAGGTAGTACATTCGCATCTGATCCTAGGTCTAGAATTACCTGGCCCGTCTCATAATCACCAATATGCATAGTTAATCGCTTTTTGCGGCCAGTGTGTCTCTTCTGCTCATAAAGTTTGTGCACATTCTTAATCTTCGTGGGTCTGCTTTTCCTACGCAACTGTCGAGTAGGGCTTGGAGGTTTTCTACAGCCTATTGATTGCATAGCAACTTCATGCACGCCTGCAAGAATGGTTTAACCTCATCTTCGATTCCACTGTTTGGAGTCGATGTCTCGTTTTGAGCACATTATTGCCGAGTTGTGCTAGAGGTCTCCTTCTCCTTCTACAAGCCCCCACCTTCAAGTTTAGTAGCTACCTTACAGATCAGAGACTACGTCTCAGTTCATTCTGCAGACCCTCCAGTGGCCATACCACTGTGTGTTATGACATTAATGCTCGGTTCCTCTTCATGAGGTTTTGCCTTCACCCGTTGTACATTCTGTGTAGGAGTCTACTACTTTTCCTATACCCTGGCCATCAGAATCGGGCATTCCTCGATCACATGGTCCAATTCTCTACAATATTTGCAGGATTTCCGAGTTGGATTTGTGCATTCCCTCGCAAAGTGACCTATTTCCCCACAATTATATCAAATTAATTGGCCTCTACCCCTACCTGCGCTTCCTCTTCGTCCCCCTCCCCTGCCCTAGGCCAGGGATCCTCCTATACCTGTAGGGGATCTAGGTGATGAGGGGTCTGACTGTACCCTATATAGGTTTCCCCGGTCGATCATTAGATCATACTTTCGGAAGTTTTGTTCGTCATGTCCTACAGACCTACAAAACCTACACCATTGTTGTTTTACTTCTGAGATATATGTTGCAAGGCAAGGGCAGCGGTTGGTATCGTGCAATCCAGCAACGCGACAGTCATCGCACCATAGCGTCGGCCCACTTGGTCCTGTAGCTTCCCTAGGGCGCAGCGGGCTGGGTCTCCCGTTTTGGATGTAGTTTGCAAGCAGTGGACAGTTATCTTTGGTGTGGCCATTCAACCTGTATCGTATGCACCATCTTTCGGGGCTGGCCTCCATCCCTCGCTCCTTGCGTAGATTCTGAATCTCCATGTGCATTGCTTCTAGCTGGCCTTGTATCTGTTGTACTCCTAACTGGGTATCATCTCTTGGCACAGCTTCCAGTTTCATGGCAACCTCCAATGCCTTCTCCTATGTTTCAATGGCTTGGTGACCCATAGGTACGTGCAGGTGGGGTAGCAACATAGCAATGAACCACTCCGTGTGTTGCCTGTCAATATACGGGAATCCTCCTTCTCTGATTACTTTCTTTAATTGTTGATCTGCTTCCCATATGGACTCAGACGGTCCTTGCTTGAAGTCCTTCAAGTCATTTACTATCTGAGAGTAGGACTTAGGCTTCTTGAACTGTTGTTTTAATGCATTCTTAATTTCCTCAATAGTTGCATTCGCATGTTGGTGAATGTATCCCATGTACCAGTCCAGGGCTCTCCCTTCAAAAGCAAGGGATAATTGTGCCCGTTTCACTGCATCGCTTACTACGTTCTGCGCAGTCCATACCGACCCTACAACAAACCAGAACCGATCCATGTCCTCATCACCCATGCCTTTGAAGGTAGGTAGCTTCATGTGCGCATCCATATCGTCTTCTCGTGTGGGTGGAGGTGAGTTTTTACCCCTATGAGGGCTTGACGGTGGCGTCGACGGAGGGCTATGCGTAGCAAAATTTCTTACTGGACTGTAGATAGATCGATCCCCCTCTTGGTTAGTTATGTAGCACTTACCACTACACGTTGTGCCCTCGCTCAGGTTGGAGCTCATTCACTCTGTATGGCTACAAAAATTGATTTTTTTTCACAAAAAGATCTTAATCAGTAATGGAAAAGTTTTCAAAAACTTACCCCGGAAACCCTTGAAGAACCTCCACTCCGCTTCTGAGTAGGATATGAATTGATCGACTACAAATTCAATCACAAATCCTCCTATCACACTGTCCACCCAGTGATCTACCGTGCAAGTAATGGTGTTGTCGGTCTCTTCTAGCTACAAGATCCATTCTGGGGTCCACTGTGTGACCCGCTCGTCTTTCCAACACTTATGAAATTTGACCAGCCTTGCGAGCCACTTCTGGAGCTCGATCACAATTATTACAAAGAATATCTTGTAGATCTCCGTGAAAATATACTTATTCTTCCATTCTTCGGTGGTCAACTTCTTACTGCGGTTTTCTTTTACTGTGAATTCCTAAACTTTTTTTTCAAACCATTCATCGATTTCTTTTCTTTCAGGTTTCCAATACAGCCTTGGCATTACCCGATCTCTCTCTCAAAATGCTCTCGATCCCGACAACGGAACCATTTGTTGGCTCGAGGGGTCCTAACCCAGGTTCATAGGTTCAGGTTTGCCAACAAACCCCTATACTACTGGCCATTTCGGTAGTGACCTGCTTACGCAGGCCAAAGTCTCACCCAAAGCCGTATGGGAGGGTGCTAGAACCAAGTTTCCGCACCTTGGGAGAGAGCAAGTAAGTCAAGTCGGTCTGCAACTATCTGATCTATACAGCCAGAGATCGTTCGCAAGAGTTTCAATAAATAACCAAAATACAATTTATCATATCTAAACAACAAGCTTGCATCCACGTGCATACTATTAGCTATAATCACATAACAATATATTTGCAGTGGATTAACAGATCACAGATACATTTACCATAACACAGACAGTCCGTAGCTTACTAACAGATACATCATCATATAACTCAAGTCCGCAACAACCATAACAGGACAGATCCAGATAACATAAAATATCCACAATACTTCTGCACATCTATATCATTACCCAAAAATCCTCTTACATTCCCCAAATTACCACCTGCGCACACAGCCAGCAGGGTCCACACACAGCAGGACAGAGGATCTCTGCGCACACAGCCAGCAGGAGTCCTAACCCAAACAACCCTACGACAGATCTAACAGTTCGTACTTCGCATCAATCTCTATTCAATCCTACCTATGACTCAAAAAAAGGTTCATCTATTTATAGCGATTTATCCTACGCATCCAATGGTCTGCAAACCGTGGTTTACGAACTCTTGGTCTACCCTTGACCTATTTACAATGCGTTAAGGGCTTTGACCCACCCCAAAACCCCTGCGTTAGACTAAACAATACAAAATTATACAAAAATGGACAAAATTCATAGCCTTTGGGAGAACCTGCTCCAACAGTGCCTCATCATGTCATATTGGATAAAAAAAATTATTGTCTTTCCAAATAGATATGTGATGGTTCCTACACTTGCCTTAAGTTATCCCTTATTAAGTATTTCTTATATTCATCTTCAAAATTGGCATGTAGACATTCTTTAGAATATTTTCATCTGCTAATACATTTCTCTTTACCATTTACAATTTTCTTCTCACACAACTTTCGTGCATGCTTCTCTACTATATCTAACTTATTTGAAATTTCACTTCCTTGCCAATTTTCCAACTACATACATTGCTTTTAACTTCTCATGAACTTCCATCCTAATTTTTTGAGGCACTTTTTGAATATATGTAAATCTTGAGACCCAATTTTTTGGGAAGTTTCTCCCTATGTCCCATCAGCCCTTTTTCCTTTTCCATGAATGTGTTTTATCCTCTCCCAAGGAAAAGCATTCAACATATTAATTTTCAATTTCTAGTGAAGATAGGTACATTAGGAGGGGGAGGTATCCTTTTGGATCCCATTGGAAAACATGAAATTAAGTACTCCTAGGTCTTGGAAAGGAATCTAACAAAATGGCATAGATGTGCAGTCTCCTTCTACGTCTCCATATCTTCAAGGAAAAAGGAATTGTTAGGATTATAATTGTTGGGGACTCCCTCATAAATATTCATTTTTTTCAAAAGGGTACCACCTCCAAGACCAATAAGTTGAATCTCCTCCTAATAATTATGAGCACCCTAGAATCCTTTCAGAATAAAAGCTATTATCACATTTTCAGGATCCAAAACTCTGAGGAGGAAAAATAAGCCAATCAAGCATGCAATATGGATAAGGTACAAACAGAGATCAATGATAAACAAGGCTGGAAATACTTCAGATGATTTAACAATGATAATGCTAAAGAGCTATGTATATTAACTTCATAAAAACACAGAATATTGAAGGAAATTTTTTATTTGATAGAACACCTCCTGCAAATCAATGTACCCTTAGTTCAATTAATGATTTGAAAGGTATTCATTACATTTGACAGCAGAGTCTATTGGGTGGAGAAATGGGGACAGCTAGCAGGCTATGCACCTCCTTGTACATCAACCAGATGGAGATTGCATGGTAGGTTCTGGTTCATAAATCCCTTTGTGTGCATTTCAAGTTGAAGACTTGAATTGATAGATACATTTTTCATATAGGTAGGAAGAATGGCCTTTGTGTGAATGATACAGAGATTAATTATCCAATACATGAAGGAATTTAATGATTTGATCTGACTTATTTTCTATTTAAGGGAGTTTGAGGTTCATTTCGTTATAATGAAGGTCTGGTTTCACCTTTAAATGTTTGGGGAGTCCCATCGAGCCCCAGAATCTGGATGAGAGTTATGTGCAGAGGTGTTGCTTGGTTGGGCCCGACTAAATTCTTAAAATTTCCACCATGCTTTGCCATCATATCCCTGGAAAGAAATTGAAGAATCATTTGTCTAAGTGCATAATTTGTCAAATTGAGGTCATTAATTGAAGGTGTGGATATCTAAGCAAGGTGTTGAATCGAAGCATGCTTCCTCGCATTGTAATTGGTCAGTGTCAATTTCCTTCACTATTGTGGGAAAATTAGGTAATTTCATTTCTTTATTTTTATCTCAATGCAGCCTTTTTCAGTGTTTGGAATCACCTTGAAGCATTTGGTATTCAAGCATTGGTTTTTTTGGTTTGTAAATGGTAAGTAGACATTGTCTTGGCTAGTGATAGACTCTGGAATTGGAAAGGTGTAGTGATGGTAAGACCAGTCATGAAGGAATAAGGGAGGAATATTCAAAGTGCCCCCTCTACGCTCACCTTCTTGTAAACGAAGATACAGACTCTCACACTCTTCTGTGGTTTCTCCTCCAGCTCTCCATTATAGTAGCAGACCAGTCTGATCGAATGCATGATTTCCAGCTTTAAATCAACTGTCAAAATGATGAAATATATGCTCTTCGTATTCAATTATAGAACCTATCAGTAAACCCATCCTAGTAGTCTTCAGATGGAAATGCAGGTGCATGTCAGGAAAAACCATGCTAGTTGACTCATTACTTGGTGAATGAAAAAATTCTATAAATTTGCTTTACTTTGTGGGAAATTTTGCAGACTCTATAATTTCCACTATGTTAGGAATATGTATGTAGTTAATAATTTCAGTGTTAGTGATGTAGAAACTCTTAGCATATAATCTTCTGTCGAAGAATATGATCCAAAAACTTTATGTAAAATCTCAGTTTTTATTGTGTTCTAGGCACATATTTTATAAAATTTATGCCTATCATTGTTAAATAATATATATATATATATATATATATATATATATATATATATATATATATATATAATCTAGTTCATTTCATTTATATAAATTGATCACTAGATGGACCTATTCTCTCATTTGTTATTTGGATATTAGACACATTCTCAAAAGAATTGACGTCTCCTTCAATGATAGGTTGTTCAAATGCCCATGAAGCATGAAGAGGATGTGGATCCTTGGATTGAGTCCTTTGAAAGTATGATAATACATATTTGTGTCATAATTTTTTCTTCCCATAATCAGTATTTGACATCTCACTGAATATTCCGCAATTGAAATTTCAAATCAATTTATAAACCAAAATTGAATCTTCCATGAGGAAAATAGTATAAAATTAGTACAATTCCTACCAAGTATGGAATATTTGTATCTATTGTGTTTATTATCTTTTCCATAAAAACAAATTTTATAAGAAACATACACCAAAAAATAAAATCCATAAAATATAAGTTTGCATAAAGGAAATTCATTAAAACAAAGGGTTGATGGAAGATCAATTAAACAAGGAAAAAGAAATTACAAACAATAGAACTTCCATCAAGCCACATCTTGTTGCTTAAACTCTTGGTGAAGGAAATTTTCAGACCTATAGGCAACAATCGACAGGAAACTACTAGGAAAGACACCCACTATCACCTAGGTGGTCTTGCCTCTCACTTTTAGGTCAAATGAAATGTCCTAAACCTAAGGGGAGAATCCAAAAATATGCTAGAAATTAATTAAAAAAGCAATGGAACACATAAAATATTGTGTAAACACAAACAAAGAAATGCATAAAACAATAATGATTCATCAATTGTCATGGATATTCCACTGGACAGTTTGTCACAACATATCTGATAATATAATATTATAAATATGAAAATTGTACACTATTACAATTTTATTAAACTTTAATATATGTATATTTAATTGTAATTGGTGCATGCATGCGAATGAAAATTATGCAGAAAAATAGAGAACGACAAAATAAGCTCACACAAACACATAAGACACAAAATATGCTCTCATAAACCCTTTCGGAAGAAAACTCAACTGGAAGGTGAGATCGCTTCACTCTCTCTCTCTGTCTGGAAATATGGATGCATGTACAAAGAAGTATGGCATGTGGCCCGTGGGCTGCTACATTGCACAAATCCTCTCTGTGTACTGTACCTCCTATCCCTCTTAGTTATCTTTGCTCAGTTATGGAACAAAATTCTCTCGAAAGAATGGAATTCCTCTTCCTCCTAGTGGCCCGGTTATAACACAGCCTAATAGCCTGCTAGTGGTTAATTTTGACTACATCAGCTCTTAAATAAAGTTAAAATACAGACTCTTCTAGAGTCTTTTACATCACAAAAATGTGTGTAACCCATTTTCCATGAATAAGGGGGGTTGACGTGGCATCCTCCCAAATTGTAGGTCTGAAAACACGAAGGTCAACTTTTGAGTGAAATAACTTTTCCATATGGACTTTGATTGATCAGGTGCTCAAAAATATGCTCAAAAATGAAATTTTTCGGAATAGTGTGAAACCTAAACTTCCGCATATATCTCGTCATTATAAATCTGGCGCAAATCGTTTCATGGAAACCCGACACTATATGCTCCCATAAACGAGTTCTGTTCATTTTCCCAAACAGGCAAATTTTTCAAAAATGACAGCTGACTGGGAATAATTTTGGGCCAATGGTGGGTGCCACATGGCCTCTTTTGATTGGTCCAAAATCAATTTTTTTGGGCCTACCACAGCCTGACATGTGGCAAGCCCTAAATGGTGTTGGTTTGGCATTTTTTGGTTGGTTGGTTGGTGGCCAACCACATGTTGCCATGTGGCCCAATCGGAGGCTGCCACATGGCAGCACGAGGGCCAAAAAAAAATTTGTTAAGTCTAAACTGCATCTCCGTAGGAATCAACACCAAAACCTCTTCACAAACAGTACCACACCCTAACCAACAGGGCTACATTATTCCTTGTTAAACCTTACGACATAAACTTTATTTAAATTTTCAAACAACATAATTTTGGGGATAGGAGCCATGGCTTAGCCCCAGCCCCCCCATATATGATACCATACAACCAATAGCTTAGGGCCGGGGGCGCATCGTAGCGGAACCCGCCGAAATTTTATTTAAAAAATAATAATTCGACCATAAAAATATAGTCTGAAATTCAGTTTTTGGGAGTTAATAGAAAAATTAAGTATCCCGCAAATTGCGCAGAAATTTCGGCAATTTGTCGCTCGACTAACGCAATTCAGGGAAAATTTGTAGGATGCATCCAGATTTTGGGGAATTTGTAGAGCGACTAGAAGCAAAGATAGCAAGGCTCATAACTTCTTGAGTTTTTGACCAATTTGAGGGTAGAAAGAGGCTAGACAGGCATTTTTGATAGCATTGAAGCTAATGGAGAGGGTATTGAAGCCATTTGAGCACTGTAAATGTATCTAATCATCATTTTGAGCATAATGATATAGGTCCAAGCCATTAGAAGTTGGACCAAGGAGACGTAGCCCAGAAGGGGTGAAATCCTTCATCACTTGTTGTTTTGTGGCTATTTTTATGGTGTATTTTTTTTTTGTTTCTGTTATTTCAGAGTTTAAATTTATGCATTATGTGTGTAAAAATTTAACATAAAGGCTCATCAAACTCATTTTTTACACTTGCAATTTATACATGCTCAAGCACATTTACATTAAGATCTCATACATATCAAGTTTGGTATCAAAGCTTTGGTTTTCTTGTTGTTGTGAGAGTTTAATTGTTTGCAAGTGTATGTGATGCTTATAAGGTTGAAGCTCAAGAGAGGAGAAGGAAAGCTTGTGGTTGTAATTTCTCAAGTTAGGTCAAGGACAAGGAGAGAAATTTTGCCACAATCTCCATCACAAATTCTTCCTCAAATTGCAGTTGAAGCTTCAAAAATTATGTCACATGAAGGAGAGCCTGAAAATATGTTAGAGGATGAAAAATCCTTCAGGAAATAATTCTTTGATATGACAAGAATGGTGAAAGTTCTCTATGAGGAGAGAAGCACAAGGATGCAAGGTGAGATCTTCAATATTCCAAAGGGAGACAAGTCTTCAAAAGGAGAAGAGGGAGATGGAGACAAGCCTCCAAAAGGTAATGGGAATGGTGACAAACCACCTTTGACACCCCCATTCTCCTCACCACCATTTTCACCATCATCTTCTTCCACAACAATCCCTTCACAAACACCTCCAAATTCTCCAAAAGGTCATGGTAAACTCCATTTTTAAAGCTTGACATTAAGTTTGATTTGCCTATGTATGATGGATAGGTAGATGCTGAAAGACTAGACAATTGGGTACGTCAGCTTGAAGTGTATTGTAGGATACAAAGAATCAAGGATGATGACACCAAGATTCAGCTCACTTCACTAAGATTGGAAAGTACAGCTCTTGTTTCGTGGGAAGAAAAAACTTAAGAGGACATGAAGAAACATGGTAAGTCTTAACCTCTTGGAATTATTATTTTTTTGCCTTAAGGAGACAATTTTATCCATTAGCATACATGAAAAAGGCTATAATGGACTAGCAAAAATTTAGGTAACATAAAGGACAAAGTGTGCAAAGCTTTACTCAAGATTTTAGGAGAAGAGCACTAATTTTGGGTGTAGATTTGACATCTCAAGAACATTTTTTAAAGTAAATTGGAGGTGTGCATAGTTACCTAAGACATGTTATTCTCATGTTTAATCCTTCAAATTTATATAAAGTATGTGTACAGGCCACACATCTAGAGGCAAGAGGGAAACATGTTTCAGAGGAGACAAGTGAGGATACCTTTGAGTTTGAAGAGAAAGGAAATGGTAAGTTCAAGGGTAAAGGCGAGAAGAATGCATCCATCAAGATGGAGAAAGAAAAAATCAAATGAAAACATTGTTCCAAAGATGGGCATGATGAAGATCATTGCTAGAAACTTCATCCAGAGATGATACCCAACAAGCTTAAAAACAAGGAGAAGGTGAAGACAGTTGCAACAATAACTCATGATTTAGGTTTTCATTACGGAGATGAAACAAATATCACTGCAATTTGTTTTAAAGGTAAGTACATTGCAATTACTAGCTCTTTAAGTTGTCTTAATAGTACTCAAGATGATGAAACAAGAATTAAACTTGTCCATGTTAGAGTTATTTCAAAGTATACCAAGATTGACACCCTATTTGATAGTGGTTGACAAGAAAATCCTATTTCTGAAGACTTAGTCAAGAAGTTGAATTTAGAAACCATTCCTCATCCAATACCTTATCCTTTAGGTTCGATATGTAAGAATGAAAACTTGAAGGTGACAAGGAAGTGCATACTTAGATTTGCAATCACTGCAAACTTTCTTGATGAAGTTGAACTTGATGTTGTTACACTTGATATTTCTGGTATTGTTTTGGGTAGTCCATATCTTTATAGGATAGCAATATTTCATCACCATGAGAATAAGTATCACTTGTTCAAGAATGGGATTGAATACATTTTTAGAGCGCATAATAAGAAGATGAATTCATCTCTTATGCATGTTGGACAAATGAAGAGAATTTTGAATGCTAGTCAAAAAAATTCTTTGTTAATATTAAAGCATAAAGATGTTGTGAATGAGGCCTTTCAAGGAGATGCATCAAATGAAAATTATGATTTCATTAAGGTTTATAATGGTTGTGATAATATGTTTCAGGATTCTAACATGTTTCCTTTCAAAATAGGTCAACAAGATGTGGTAATTTCCACTTGGAGGAATTTCTCTATAAATAGAAGGCATTTTTCTTCTATTTGGATCACAATAGTCATGACTCTGGCCTAAATGTAATTCTGTCACATTGGTGTGAAGCCATTGTTCTGTTGGGAACGTTTGAAATCTATAATAAAAGACTTTGGGGTTCAATTCATGCTGAATTTGTCTCATTGATCTGTGGTGCATTTTGGGTATGTGTTTTCCTATATTGTCCTTCAATACTATATAATTATTATTTCATTTGCAGACGATAGGAAAATTCTATTGGTAAGTTTTGGGTTTATCTTAGGTGATCTGATTCATTGTATGATCTAACGATTTTTTCTTAAGAAATATGTAGAGTTTGCAAGTCCCCGACCCTTGGGCTCCAAGTTCACAGACTATGGAAACAGGCTAGCCTTGTTTGATCACTAGGAATTTTATGTGGTTTTCTTTCTTCGTTAAGGCTATGGTTAACATCTATTTTTCAAAACACATCAAGCTATTGTAATTATCAAAAAAAATCATTGTTCAAATTTTTTCTCAAACATTTTATATTTGTATATAATTTGTCAATTATTTTTGTAAAAACAAAATTCCAACATCTGGGGTTTGGGGTTTTATTTTATTTTTATATATATTGGGGTTTTTTTGGGAAAAAATATTTTTATTTGTACAGGTAAAATCTCTCAAGGGATCAAAGAAAGGAGTAAAATTTTGAAGTTTCCAACCCTTAAAAACCCTAGACGTTTAGGGTCTTTGAGCCCATTTTTGCAGGTTTCTTAATTTCAAATTGGGGAATAAGCCCATTTTTTTAAGGCCCTAGCCCTTACCCAACCTAAAAGGCTAGTGATTGGGACCTATTTTTCAAGCATTAAGAAGGTCGTAAGCCCTACAAGGGCTAGATCTCATTAAAAACAAGGTTTTATTCAATGGATTGGCATTTTATCTCTAATAATTTATGATTGAAATAGTCATAAAGGTCTGATATTTGGATTTTGAGCTAACATTTTGTGAGTGCAAGTGTTGGGGAGTGATTTCTTTCACATCTCCAAACTTGGCATAGGTCATTAAGCCTTGGGGTTTGCTTCTACTGCCTTCATCTCTCATTTTAATTGACTGCATAATTTATATCATATTTGATATGTTGATATAATAGTGGCATAATCATCATAATACAAGCCTAAAGCACCTACACATTAAGCTAATAACTCATACAAGGCATAAAAATTAATTACAAGGCTTTGATCTATCAATTTTATTGTTTTATGTTGGCTATCATATAATTTTGAAGGTTTGATTTGAAAGTTTCATATTTGATATAGTTGTTACAACAGTGTATTTCGGGCATAAACCCACATCAAATAAGCCTAAATTCATTAACAAGACACTTAATGCATTGAACATTAATCTTGTGGTTAAATAGATTGGATATAAGTTATTTTTTTAGGATTGTTGGGAAATTTCCAAATCTGATATGTTTGTTATATCCATTTATGCAGTTAAATAAACTAAATAAAAATCATCAAAATTGATTAAAGATCATCTAAAAATCACTCAAATTGATTATCTATTCATTGGAGCTTATTTGGCATCAATATTTAGGCACCTTGTTAGTTTATTAAGGACTGGATCACTGATTTTCTAAGTTCTTACATATCTGACATACATCATTTTGAGATCTAATATGAGCATAATAAATATGATCTATAGTGTATAATCAATCTTATAATCAAGTGAATATCATCGGAATATAAATGCATTTATTTTCTATCTTTATCTTTGGCATCTTGCATCACTTATTGACTATTGATATAAAATTGAAGTTCTCTCAATACAAGGTTGCAGTGATAATAAATCACATATAAGTCTCTAAAATTGGGTAACAAAATTTTACAATTCATAATCATTCATGGTTTAAGTGATTTGGGCTTAATTTTAGTCATTGGCATCTTTTACACCCTTGAATTCACACAAGTGCTCCAATCAATTTCATAAGTGTTTAATTGACTAATTGCTCCAAGTGACATTGTGGATTAATGCTCTTAATTTTTCATTTTCATCACTATCATTGAGTGGATTCATTGCTCATTGTTACATTGGATATCTCTTGTGGATGCTATTATGATCATAATTGTGGTAAGAGATTTAAATTTCTCTCTTGTATCTAAGTGGCATATTGGTGATTTATTGATTATAATCTTGGAAATTGTTATTTGTCTTAAGTAGCATTAATCTTGTCTTTGAGAAATTGTCTATTTATATTACTACCACATTTCTCTAGCATTATTAATCTTGAAAACTTTCTCTTGTGGTTGAGATTTTTTTAATTTATTGTTTTAAGTACCTTATTGTTCTTAATTCGAAATCATTGCCATTAAATACTTAACAAATTAAGTAATATCACCTTAAGACCACTCATCCATCTTGCATATCATTCTAAGACTAGCCTTGAATTTCATAATTTACCTCCAATCATAATCTTGGTTGATAGAAATATAGGAACACCTTTCTCATCTAGCTTGAGGAGCCTAGCACCTCTTTAGTGGTTAACAGGGTGACCTTGTAGTCGTAAGAGCCACAGTATTTGCAGCGCCGGAGGCACCAGGTGGTTAGTACCTAAGGGGAGGTATTGTTAATCAAGCCTTTTATTGCGTCCCCTTGGTCTCTTTCTCACAACCTACTCTAGAGACTAGCTTCAAAATAGTTAAGAGGAAGGTTACATCTAAAACAGAAATATAATTAAAAGAAATCAATATTCTTGCATCACACATAGATTTCAGGATTTGTATGGAATATAAGATAGATATCATTTAAGCAGCGGTTGTTCATCCTATCATTTTGTCCTTAATTAATCTAAAAGAAAATAAGTTGACTATAGTAGGCACTAGTCTCACATCTAAATCTAATCTAATCTATAAACTTTCTAAACCAACCAATTGGATAGGTCGTGGATAGCTCATTCAATCGTGTCTCCCGGATTCGTTGGTTTCCAACTTGTCTCTCATTTCTTTCTTTCATAGGGACTACCCCGCGTAGCATATTTTTATGAGACAGTTAGAACAGAGAGGTTGGGGATCATGGTGACATCCCCCGACCTGAGTCGTTGTCGCACCATGCATGTACAGTCTGAGCGACAACAATCCCAAAAGATGAGGTTCAAGAACATTCTAAGGGATAACAGAAGCATATCAATGTGCCAAACAAGGTTGCAATTTGAAGTTTGGAGAGTTGATGGTTAATGTTCAATTAAGACCATCCTACATCTATTAGTGGATTAAACATGAATCATATGTTCAAAGATCAAATTTTTTTTTTGAAGCAGGGGGTGTTACTTTTCAATGTGGATCCAAGGAAATATGTTGTAATCATGATTATATTTTGAGGTATGCTATAGGTACTACAATTTTTGTTTAATTTTGGGGCTCTATTGAAAAGTATTCACCTAAAAAGACCCATATATGCTCAGTATTGGTTGGATTCCTCTTTGGACGAAAATTTTGGTAATAGAATCTATAGATGATACTGAAGATGGAAGAAAATCATACTATAACTCTCGATTTACAACTGTGATCTAGGCATATATTTTGAATTCATAAAAATATTCTCATTACCATAGTTTAAACAAAAAAAATCAACAAAAACCAAATATAAATATCCCTTAACATCACAAATAGAGATTGTTGTAGATAAAATGAAATGAAAGGACAAAAATCAACTATACCACTATTTATAATTGGAGGTTGAATCAAACTTAACTGAACAAGTGAGAAACCAAACTCTTCAATATAAAAAAGGCTAAAAACATTTACAAGCCTTGATAAAGATGTTTTTATTTATTTCAATTAACACAATGAGCCCAAAAATTCAAAAGCTCAATGGAACCAAACTGAAAATAATCAACTAAACCAAATATAAATTATCCATAAACATCACAAAGAGCCATTGTTTGTAAAACAAATGAAAATACATAAGACAAATTAAGTGTACCTTGTTGAAAGTGAACATATGATAGTGCAATGGCAAGTTAACAACCCAGTATAACAACCCAGTATGGGGGTATATCTCACGTAAACATGTAAACAAGTATACATGTAAACTAAACGTAAACGTAATGTTTAACATTTAACATTTTTAATATAATGTTGTTCCTATTTAAAAATCAATCTAATTATTATTTGGTATAAACACAATATAAAGTTAAAATATAAAGAGGGTTGCGAACACTCAAAAAAGTGGTATGGTAAATAAATAAAAATTTAAATAAACTGGAGGTATGGTAAATAAATAAAACTTCTTTTTATACGAAATTTAACATGTATGGGGGTAGATCTCACGTAAAAATGTAAACGTAAACATAAACATGTAATGTTTAACATTTAACATATTTAACATTATGCATAAACATGTAATGTTTAACACTTAACATTTACTAAAAATTTAATCTAATCTTAACTAATTTCCGTCATAATGAAATTTAAACTTAAACATTTAACATGTATGGGGATTCAATGAAAATAAAATGGAATGTTAAAATTAATATAATGTTTAGTTACTATTATATTTAACATTATGCATAAACATGTAATGTTTAACACTTAACATTTACTAAAAATTTAATCTAATCTTAACTAATTTCGGTCATAATGAAAAGTCACTTCTCTCACCAAAATCAAAGTGTGGAATTCTATTTGTTTGGAAGCATTTCAGCTCAGTGCTAGGTGTGAAATAATATTTATGAGGAAGGATTTCTGCAGCTATGCGAAGTGGGAAATAATATTTGTGAGAAAGTATTTCGTGTCAGTACAACTGGTATTGATCTCTAGGTTTGATTTCGATTTCTCTTACTCCTAGAGTGCATTTTATGTTTTTTCTAAGCTTTTGTTTTCAAATTATGTTGTTCTTCCAATTGACGTCAGCATTCACAATTGTTCACATATAATCTTTTTGGGCATCCTTTCAGAAGAGTACACTGTTATAGTTTGGTTAAAAGGAAATATTTAATCGGACAAAACATTTGGGTCACCATTCACACTTTTTCACGTACCATCCTAGATCCATATTAACTCTAGATCTATCAAGAGCTGAGAGGGATCAAATCTCTTGTCGTGCAAACCTCTTTTTTGAGTGCAAAACTTGAGGAAAGGTTTGCACATCGAGCAATTCGATCCCTCTCGACGCTTGATAGATCTGGAGTTAAGATGGATCAAGGTTGGTTTAACTTGCCATTGCACTATCATATGTTCACTTTCAACAAGGTACACGTTAACAGTCATCACATAAATGTAAATGTAAACGTAAACATGTAATGTTTATGGGGGTGAGATCTCAAGTAAAAATGTAAACGTAAACATAAACATGTAATATTTTACATTTTAACCTCCTATGTAAACTTAAACATAAACATGTAATATTTAACATTTCAACCTCTTTTTTGAGTGCAAAACTTAAGGAAAGGTTTGCACCTCGAGAGATTTGATCCCTCTCAACACTTGATAGATCTGGAGATAAGATGGATCTAGGCTGGTTTATTTTAATTTATAAAAAGATAACTTGAATTTTTTAAATTAAAGTAATTCAATTACTTTGAACTTTTATTTTAATAGTATATTCATAAAATTGTTAATACAATTATATTAAAATATTGTTAATATAATCCGGAGTTAAGATGGATCTAGGTTGGTTTAATTTAATTTATAAAAAAATAACTTGAATTTTTTAAATTAAAGTAGTTCAATTACTTTGAACTTTTATTTTAATAGTATATTCATAAAATTGTTAATACAATTATATTAAAATATTGTTAATATAATTATATTGATGTGTTCCGGTTATAGATATGGTCCAGTTATCAAGAAAACCTAGGATAATTGTTAATATTTTCCTATGTATGTAAGAAAACTTATTTTTCCTATGCATGAAAGAAAACCTCTTTTTTGCGTATTAACAATCTTAATACATTTCTTTTAATAAAATGGATTATGATACACAAATAAATTAACACTTTTAAAACCTTAAGAGGTTGATAAGGCTTAAAATAAAAAGGATATATGGATTCATTTTTATGCTCTTAACTATATATATATATATATATATAACCAAACCTAAGAGGTTTTATTTATTTACCATACCTCTAGTTTATCTAAATTTTTATTTATTTACCATACCTATTTTTTGAGTGTTAGTAACTCTCTTTATATTTTAAATTTATATTTTGTTTATACAAAATAATAATTAGATTGGTTTTTAAATAGGATCGGATTAAAAATGTTAATGTTAAACATTATGTTTACGTTTACATTTACATTTATGTTTACGTTTACATGTTTACTTGTTTACATGTTTATGTTTTTACATGAGATCTACCCCCATACTAGGTTGTAGAGCGCCTCTCGACGCAATCATTGGCTCCATGCTCTATGAAACTGAGAACCAAATTTCAAAATAAAGCGAAGTAAGCCTCATGTTGAGTGCCTCCAAGCCATTATTATAAGGACTCGAATGGTTTTCTATAAAATTATGGCAGATCTCATAAAGCAATAATCAACAATGGAACAAAGAAAAAAAAAACCATAGTGGCTATCAAAGCCAAATTTCACAAAGGAAGGTGCAAAATTATTCAAAATTCTTTGATCATAATATTTCAAAATCCTATAATCATCCACAATGACTAAAGGGAGGAGACTAAGTTTCCCAACATTCAGTTAGGCATGCAATTTAAATGTAAAAAGGGTACCACAGTCGATGACGATGGTACATGGAGGGTGAAGATCAAGACTCCCAACATTCCACTAGGCATACAATGTGAATGCAAGAAGGTACAACAATAAATAGCAATAATAAATGAGAGCAAATCATACCACATGACCCACTTCTAGCCTAAATTCATTAAACAAGAAGATACTAAGGCAATAATAATATCTATGAGTTATCAATACCTTAGATGTAATATAAGACCTTGTAGTAGATGATTTTATAGAACTACCCAAAAAATTATCTTCTATTTTATCTATAGTGAAGGTTGTTGGCAAAGGTCAATGGCCAAAGGTTTTTTGAAGAGATTTTTACATTGATGCGCTTAAATCTTAGATATGCACCAATGCACTCACAAAATGAATGCACTGGTACTTAGATAATAAGGCACACCAATAACCATTATTATTATAAAATACTAAAATGCCATTTTTATTTTAAAAATTTAAAATGCATTACACACTAATTCAGGAGCATTGATCATAAGAAGAACACACTTGATCAAGATATAATAGTTGATTGCTAATTAGTGTGTGTGCGACACACCCCTCCTAATCTCACCCCGATCATAGGTTAGAGGGAGGCGGTCTCTACTCTGACCCAAGATTTAGTGTAACGCAATGGAAATGAGGTCTACAAATTTTGTTATTTTCAACTTCCTCAAAACTTTGAATGGATAACATATTTTTATTTGTCTCATCAAAATGATTGTGATGATATCAATTTTGCCATCGATATGACCTCCTGTTCAAAATATATGACATCAACCAGCCACGTGGTTTCCAAATGCTTCCCTCGTGGAGCTCACGTGGTTGCCCCAATTGGTCTCCTCACCGCCACTTCACACTGGGATATTGGTTGTCGACCCGCTCACACTGGCCACGCAATATCTTTTCAGAGGTTCACAACATTAACACATACACAATGCATAAAGGGCCAGTGTGGACGGGCTCCTCGAAGACCACATCAAACATATATCCGCTCACATCTCCAACGGCGATACCAGAGTAGAGGTACTGCAGTAGCGATCCCATGGGGTTTAGTTAAAGTTCCCGTACCCGGAGGCCGTCCGCCATATGTCAAAATTTCCAACATTTTGGGGCACATAGCTCTCTTTGCAGTGGAAGAGAGGTTCTATGCTAAGATTAAAAGAGGGGTTAATCCTAGGTTTAGCGAAAAAGGGAAAGCGTTGACAAATTATAGGAGATGCATCCCAGCTGATGGCGATGGCGATGTGCACATTACAGGCATTCGGACAAAAGATGTCTTAGACAGGCAGGAGAAGAATCTATGTCAATGGGGAACCAGCCATTAAAACAAGTGCATAGCAGAAAACTTGAGCAGAAACCCAACAATCAAAAGTACATGTCCACCATAGAATTTAAATATTATTTCTCGGCATGGACGACGGGGCTAGCCTCCAATCCAGGTGATTTCTTTTGTCGGTCAAACCTTTTTTATATATTCTTTTTGTGGGAGCGCAAGGATTTTATCAGAGCCACCAGAGAATTCTTGGCAAACGAACTCACGCTAGGGCTTCACGGCGTAACGCAAATACGCGCTGCTTCGAGTCTACAGCTAGCCCAGGTTCGATTCTCAGCGCATTCTTGTATGGGTTTTACTTGAGAATCGACAAACACGTTCCTGGAGTTTTGATCCTGCTCTGGCCAAAATTTTGAGTTGTTACTGTAAAGTTTCGACATCCCCTCTAGCCACAATTTGGGTGGTTTCTGTGAAGTTTTGATCTCAGTCTGGCCAAAATTAATTTCGGTGGTTTCTGTGAAGTTTTGATCCCAGTCCGGCCAAAATTAATCTGGGTGTTTTGTGTAAAGATTTTGCTATTGTATGTGCTTATGTGAGTGAATGAAAATATTATCAACGATGCCAATGAAATCTGATCGCTTTCGAATAAGGAAATTGTGAAGCTAGAGTCCGGGAGACCTCCAAGGAGTGTTGCGATGGTTTTTGAATGCTATCAGCTTGTCTGGAGTTTAATTATATATTGCTTTGGGGCAGCCGGTTTTCTTTTTTTGAGGGCTTAAAGAAGTTTGACGAGGCTGTTTTTTTGGAATGAATTTGGATAGCCATGGATAATGAACAGCTCACCTTCTGTATGACAGGATCGTTTTTTTACCGATTCGTGAGGGCCATGATAAGCAGAGATTTTTGCTACTTACACTAACGGAGCAGCTGAATTATTGTGGGTGGTGGATGGATGATCCAAGAGTTTCAAGAGGCTTCAGTTGAGTTCTCGAGACGATTCTGGGTTTTGCCAATTACATGCACATTAGCTGAAGTCTAAGCAGAATTTGACGGATCATTTGGTCCTGTACTGATTGCGCGTGACAAGGTTTTGTGGCTGTGTCAGGCGTTGTGGGGCTTTGGTTTATTTATGGAAATGCTGGGATTCTAAGCATGGGGGTTTATCAAGGAGGAGTTTAGATATAAGTGTACCTGTTGGAGGAGCAGACATCTTATTTAGAAGTATATTACTGCAGGATTACATGCTCTTGGCAGTGACTGGGCTCTATGTTAGATCTAATGGATTGCCGAATGAACGAGATTTCACCCCTTGATGGGGTAGCAATGCAGAACTCCAGTTCTGGTCTTCCTTCCCAAGTTTGCAGTTCTGGGATATTACAGAATCCAAATTTTATTCAGAAGGTTCCTTCTTGTCCATGTATTTTGCCCCCAATTCAATCATCTCGCTGCCCCAAAGCACCAATTCTGGAGCCCGTGTCTCTGGAGAAGGAGATGAACAATAATCCCACGGGTACAAATCTGATCTCTGATCTCTCGGGAAAAATCCATAACCACGATAGGAGTGCTTCAAGGACCATTCTCGGCGAAAATTATCACCACCAAGAACCATTTCCCCATGAGGACCGTTTCCTCCGAGAAACATTACCGTCGAGAACCTTTGTGCTCCCATTCAACGAAGACTCACCTTGGCGAAAACTCCTCTCGACAAAAACTCAATCTCGGAGAAAACTCTTTCTGAGTGAAAGCTTCTTCTTGAAGATAACTACTTCTCCAGTAACAAAAGGATTGTGTTGATAGGATTTATTCGTTGCGCTTATAGAGTTCTAGACTACATCTCAGTGCGATGGTTCTGTAACGATTAAGCCTGGCACCAAGACTTGGCGCGTCACCCTTAAAGTCTTTGTAAGGTCCCCTTTCATTTATCCCTCATGAGCTTAGAAATAATGATACAGACATAATAGAAAATTCCTTTATGGATATGTGAGAAATGATACACGGACTTGCTCATTCATTTTCCCTTAGAGCCTTGAGCAATTTCCAGCTCACAACAACTCAGAGGTATGTGCACCTATTAGGTTGGTTAGTAATTGGCCTATATCAAGCCCATATTATTCCATAATCTCCTGTACATAATAAACCCATGCAAGCAAACAGGAAGCCATATAGTGCCCAAAGTCCTGCAGGAAATCAACATTCCACCAACATTTCACAGGTAAACAGGAAATCTCATTCCAAATTCGATTTATAGGAACAACCACACACATGAGCATTAACATCATTACAGTAGCCAACATAGTGAACACATTTTAGAAATTTAAGTACAATATCTATAACAATACTTATTATATACCATGCAAAAATGTTCCAGCTAAGAATGAAATTTCAACTCTCCACCCCATTCTAGACAGTTGCATCTAAGTATTAATTGCAACTATCACTCATGAGCCAAATTCAAAAGCTTGATATGAAGTGCTTTTGAGGATTTTAACCAACAAAACAGTTGAAACAGGGTGCCACCAGACCACACGGTTTTCATCCACCAACTAAACACATTATCATTCACACCTTTCAGCTATATTCACATTCATGACAACATACATCCATGTACATAACTCTAGCTCAGTTTCAGGATAAGATAGTCCACAATAAGGAAGGTTTTCATCAATCTTATGAGAATAATTAAATATGAAACCTCTTTTCTCTGTTAACTTTGTAATAGGGTACCAACTTCTTTCTAAGAGCTTGGAAGGAATTTAGTCGTTATTTTTCCATTATATAACCCATCCAGTCCAAGTGTTGAACTTGGATGCTCTGATATCATTCTATAACATACCCCCTCCTAATACCACCCTAAACATAGGTTAGAAAGAAATAATCACTATGTTGATCCAAGATCCAAAGTAGTATTGTGGAAATAGAGTCTAAAAATTTTCATCTTCCTCAAAACTTCAAATGGATGACAAATATTCAAATGGATGACATATTTATATTTGTATTCTCTATATGATTATGAAATTCCAACCTCCTATTCAAAAGATAATACCACTTAAAATTTAGTTATTCAATTAGTGCCATAGCATCAACCATATGCCGTTGCGCCCACATGCTTCCCTCGTGGACAGCACGTGGTTTCCCCGGTCAGTATCTCACCACCACTTGGCACTGGTGTATTGGGTGTTAACCCGTTCACACTGGCCACGTAATATCCCACCGAGGTTTCACAACATTAACATATACACAATGCAGGAAGGGTAAATGGGGGCGAGCCCCTCGAAGACGACGTCACCCCAGAGGTAACCATCTCGAGAGATATTCATAACCACTAGAGGAGTTCTTCAAGGACCATTCTCGGCGAAAATAATCATAGCTAAGAACCATTTCACCAAGGGGATTGTTTCCTACTAGAAACATTACTCTCGAGAACCTTCGTGCTCCCCCTCGGCGAAAAAATCCTCCCAGAAAAAACTCCAGATCGGAGAAAACGCTTTCTAGGAAAAAACTTATTCTCAGAGAAAACTCCTTCTTGAACAAAAATCCTCCGAAAGAAGTACGCGCTTAGGCCCATTCCTGCCACGTCATCTCGAAGGAAACTCACCTTTGTGGAAACTCATCTAGGAGAAAACTCCTGATCGGAAGAAACTCTGAGAGACTAAGTGGTTACTCATCGAGGTCAAGACTGTTGTCAGCAAATGACGGAAGATGTGTTTGTTAGGTAACGAGAATACTTTTCATCTCGGGTGTTTGACGAGTCAGAGCACGGTGACAGAATCTAAAGCACGATAGATGATGGGAACCGTTATTTTTCGTCTTGGAATAGAATTCTCGGCGAAAACAATCCCGTAGGTTTATGAGGCACGGTGTGCGACGAATTCCGAGATCCAAGATTCTGAGGTCTTGGTCACAAGGGAAGGTCATACGATCTAGATTATTAAGGACATCAAGAGCTAATAACAGAGGGATCATGTCGATATGAGTTATTTGGCGTGCTTATAGAGTCCTAGACTACGTCTAAACCGCGATGCTTTTGTGACAATTATGCTTAACACCATAACTTGGCCCATCACCCTTAAAGCCTCCATAAGGTCCCCTTAGAGTTATCCATCGTGATCTTAGAAATAATGAAATAGGAATAATATCCACGTCCTTTATGGCGACATGAGAAATGATACAGGGACTTGTTCTTTCATTTTATGTAAGAGCCTTGAGCAATTTCCAACTCACAAAAACTTAGAGGTCTGCGCACTTCTTAGTAATTGATAGAGATCAATCCCATCTTATTTCAGAGATCTCCTGATTTCTCGAGCTAATAAATAACATGTAATAAACCCATGCAAGTAAACAAGAATCCATACAATGCCCAAAGTCTTGTAGGAAATCAACATTCCATCGACATTTCACTGGTGAATAGGAAATCTCATTCCAGATTCGATTTACAGGAACGACCACACACTTAAGCATTAACATCATTATAGGCATGCAGTGAAAACATTTTAGAAATTTAAGTACAATATCTAGAGCAACACTTATCTTATACAGTGCATAAGTGTTCCAACTGAGAGTAGGACTTCAACACTCTACCCAACCATAGACAGTTGCAGCCAAGTCTTAATTACAACTGTCACTCCCAAGCTAGATTCCAAAGCTTGAGGTGGAGTGAATCTTAGGCCTTTAACCAACAAAACAGCTGAAATAAGATGCCACCATGTCACACTACCTTCATCCACCAGCTACACCCATTATCATTTACACTTTTCAGGCATATTCACTTTCATGCCAACATACTACCATGAAAAGAACTCTAGTTCACTTTCAAAAGAAGAGATTTCATATAAGGAAGGTTCATAAATATTATAGGAAAAAAATTTCTCTCTATGATACTTTTACCCAACAAGTCCTTGAGAGGGTTCTTCAGCTAGTTTTAAATTTCCTCCAGCACTTAGCAACAACAATTCAATATGTTGCCTTCTTTATGCTCTTCCACAACACTTCTAGATATTGCTTTCTTTTCCCCTCCCACTACTTCTTCGCGTATTAGGAAGGTTGTTCTTCCTTCGCTTATCCTCTCTGTGTGTCCATGAGAGAGCGCGAGTATGGTTTCCCCCTTGTATGAGGTTCCTCCTGCCTTTTTAACCCCAACAAACTAACTTTCCCCCCCTCATTTTTCCATGATGGTATAACAATCAACCTCTTGGACCGCAAAGCCCATGTTTCCTTCAATGTCTTGTCCTGTTATTTCTTGTGGTTAGTGCTAAAGGACACTTGGCCCTATCCTTATTTATTCATTTAAATTTATTGCATAGTCAGCCCACTCAATGAAGCAATGCTGATATTTTAAACAACATTTCCCTCAAGAAATCTCCTTCCTCAAGCAAGTGTCCCTATCTCGTCCATTAATAATCACAATTATTTACAATGAGAGAAATATTAACCAGGGAATATCATAGTCCCCTCCTCAATGAGCATTGTTAACCAGGGGATGTCACAATATATATAAACCAAAAAACTTTACTAGCACGCTTCAAAAACATAATAGCACTAAAAAAAAATTAATGGTGCACTTAATAGTCCTATGGCCTTGAGTCTTTTTAACATATAGCCAAAAATCCAACTGATGTGTTATGAATATTACCATGCACTCATGCAATAATATAAAAAATTCACCACATGGACAAAAATTTCACTTACAAAATATAAAAAAATTATATTTGAAAAATGAAAATAGTAAATCAGTGTGTTCTAGTACCCAATAATGCATTGACATCTTACTATCAGGCCTATAATGATAGGGTTAAACGCAATTAATAGATTGTTGTGTTCTAGTACCCTCAACGCACCAGTGCATCTTATTGTAGAGTGCATCGTGCTAGGGTAATATTAAAAAAGTTACCAATTGGATTTCATTATCACTATTCCTTCTATGTTTCTAATATCTCTCACAAGCACCGTTGCTCACTCTCCTTAGATGATCACCCCATTTATAATGCTCTACAATGTTGCTTCATTGGTTTTATAACTTACTTGGTCGATTAGATTCATCTTTGAATTTCTGAAAATAATCCACATTTTCAATTATTTCCTATGGAGCAATCATGCCTCCTCAGGAAAAAAAACAATGTAAATTGTTTATTACCTCCTTATTTTCAATTTCACCATATCAAAATTTACAATTGGGCTGAAATTTGGCATTTTTTACATTTGAAAAAAATCCATGTGGTGTGCTTCACGAGTTGAGCTTGCACCAAACCCATTGATCGTGCATCTTGTGTATTTACAAGAACCACTAAGGGTGGTGCGTCTGGGGCACACCACGTTAATGGTGTGTTATAAAACATAATGCACGAACCATGTTATGTCAATAAATTATAAAATACACATTGATGCACTCCATGGAGAACCAAAATAGTCAGTGCATTATAGAGAATATATCACATTGATTCATGATACCACATGTTTTTTCATTTCATGACCACATTACCATTGGTGTGCCAAAAACATGGGGTACCTTAACTATATTAGTGATTGTTTTTTAACACAAAGCACTCTCGTTAATGCACATCTCCTATTGAAAAAACATGCACTAGAGGTTTTAGGGTATATACATTTTTTTAATTTTATATTAAAAAGTAACATAATGATGCATTTAATGACTAAATTAACACCAACACGCTAAATAGCATGGAGCATTGTGACTAGGGCGGTGATTTTTTTCTAATACAACACACCATACATAATGAAAATAAGTTATTAAAGGCACATCAATTATTGTACCACATTATTTTTGCAAACATAAATTAATTACAACTTTTGATAAATACAAAACTGTTATATATGTGTACTTTTATAATTTCAATATGTTTTAATTATGTATGTGCCTAAAAATAATTGTATGTGAATCAAAGATGGCGATGACGAGTGTAGGAGTAGTAGTAGTACCAACATTTCAACACATACAACTTTTTGCGTGAGTGGGAGGCTGTAAAGAGGGAGAGGGAGATGATCCCTCACCCTATTATACATCAGACACATACCCTTTTGAGGAATGTTGGCCTCCTATAATTTTATGAGGAGGATGCATCCCTTAGGGGGTACTAATCATTTTTTGGCATTTTATCCATCACTAGGATCATACTAATTCATGGCCCTCAGTATTGCAATAACAATGTTTCAACTCCCAAGGTTCTTAGCTTTAATTGTCAACCCAAGGTTTGTAAAAACTTAAGAGAGGGCGACACTATATGTGTAGCAGCCACCATATCTTCCTTTTGTTGACTTTTATGTAAGTGGACATATTGAAATGAAATATAGATGTACAGAGACCAAGTTGACCAATCTATGCTACAGGAAAATTGAAATTGCGGGAAATCACTTGCAAAAAGAAAGATAGCACACAAACCTAGGTTGATTGCAATGAAGGGGGGCATACTTGCACACTTCTACACTATCTGCAATGAAATGAAAGCACACTTATTATATCTTGCAAGGAAAGGAAACACATTGTTGCAATGAAATCTTGCAAACAGTAAACCCTAATTTTGTAGAAAAAGTAGTTTCTACAACGAACCAAACAACAGAATATACAAGGTCTCTCTACCTCCAAGTTCCATTATCAAGGTTCTAGGAGTGTTGTAATATATTAATGAATATTAATCATGATTTTATTGCAAATATGAGCAAGTTTAGAAGGTAGGTTACAAACTGCTACAGGGGTCCTTGTTTTTCTACAGGAGACAGTCCAGCAATCAGATGACCATGTTAAATGCAAGTTTGGAGGACAATGAAGCTAAGGAGAAGTAGTAAAATGATAAAATACACCCATCCAAAGCAGCACAACAACTTGATGAAAGGTTATCCTAGAAAATTGCAAGGGTATGGGGTTTCTTATTGTTGCAAAATAGGTTACAATAGAAGAAACAATGAACAATGAAAAACAAATGGAAAGTGAAAGTGTCATTTAACTATTGTAATTATTGCAACTATTCTAACTACATGCTAAAATAACTTGTAAGAAAAGATTGTTTATAAAACTATGTATTTAACCATGCATGAAATATAAACAAGAGTAATTTTCAAAAAATACTTTGCAGAATTACACAAATGAATGATCATAAATAGTACAAGAGGGATCTTGAGCACCTGGGGTGGGCCCTCACCCAAGGAATCTTAGAAGACTTAAAAGAAAGTTAGACTCGAAGTTAAAATATGATATTACTTCCATTAACTGAAAAGTTGCTTATACATTATAGAGTTACAAAACTTTCTTGAAAACACTAATCTAGACTTCTCTCCTATTATTCTCATGCTTCTCTATGCTCCTATATTGGGCCATTGGAGCCTCTTATTCATACGAATGAGTATGGGGCAGCCTCCTTGAGAAAAGGATTGTATTTCCCTCCAAATTCCCTAGAAAAGGGGATTTGGCTTCCTGGGTTACCACGTAGCAACAAGAAGGAGCATTAAATGCCCTCATTCAGTTGATTTGAGACTCTCATGCATTAGGGAGAAATCCCCATGAATATCTATAGCTTGATCTCCTCAAAACTTGTACAAAATCCCTTCAAAATCCTACACAATTGTCATGTTAAGCACATCAAGTATGAAAAACCTAATTGACTCTCCTAAGAACTCATTAAGCTAGGAAAGTGTGTCATTGAGTGCAAAAATGTAGGTTTAATATAGCCTTTATGTGCCTAGGAGTGGTTAGATGGGCCTTATGTTTTACCTATTTTAGAGGCCCATCATTGGCACTCCTACTAGAACTATTGCTCGACATTTCAATAACTTACTTTTCTTCTCCCCTTCACTCTTTATCATTCACCTCTCTGGAAACCTGCTTGACATCCCAAGCTAGAGGTGGTTGTTTTTTTCTAGGTGGAAACCTGAATTTTCTTATGTGATTTGTTATTTGTTAGATTCCTCTTCCTAACTATGATGTTCTTGGAGCCCCAGTAGCATGGTTGGATTGAATCTAAGCTTGATTCAGTGGACTCCAAGCCTATAGATAATCATTTTATAGAAGGGATTCTTGGAAACCACAACCTACAATTGGTCAAGAGAGTGGTATTATTTGATTTTCATTTTGTGGGGAAATTCTTGCCATCTCCTTTGGCAAGCTAGTGAACTTTCCTCTACTAACAATTTGAAAGTGTATTCAAAGTGGAGGATGGTATCCACTTGTTTATGCTTCCAAATGTCTATTACCCATGGGTCTTAAATGAGAATAGCATGAGTGTAGGTGATTACATAAGGGTTTTAGTGCTCAAACCTTGTCCATAGTTCTTCTCTCACTTCCCCATTCATTTTTTTCTTCAATTCCTCATCTTTGATTTCCTCATGCCTCAACCAAGAGGCCAATGAAAATATTTATTCATCCACAAAGTATGGGTTTGGATCCCATATAGTCAAATATATTAGCACAAGGTTTTGAAGGTAGAATTCAACAACCTTGGATTTAGCCTGCATACTACAGTGCAGGAAAAAATCAATGAACTCCTTGGATTCTTCTCGATGGATGGTCCCTCTCTACGTAATCTGGTTGATCTAAAATTTTCACTGTTATTCTTTAAAAAATAATAAGTAAGCTCTCAAAGGTTGTCTCTTTCTAATTTCCTCTAAGGAGAGGCATGCCATAGTCCATAAATATGTTTCCAATGATGCAGACTGATTATATTTTCTTGTAGCAACCCCTGTGTTTGCTAAATTTGGATTTTTAGGTGTTTGTTCTCCTTTTTAAGTTTCTCCCTACTATTTTCTTCATCTAGCCTTATTAAGGCCATTGATTCCCTCATTTTGTTCATCTCAACCTCCATTTTATCAATTCCAGCTACTCCTTTGTTTTGGTCTATTCTCTTCCATCGATGAGTTTCTATTTTTCTTTATCTACCTTAAGTAGTACGTGGAGCACCAGATGCTTAGGGAGTAATATTCTTGATGTTTCTATAGCGGACCAAGATGAAAAGGAAGAAGGCCTCTTTTGGGTTGATTTTTTAGCTACCTTTTTAGTTTCCTTTAGCTCCATAGACTACTCTTGTAGCAAGACAATTTGCTCTTGTAGATGGGTAGCTTCCCCCTATGGTTGTATTGGTTTTTTTCTCACATCATGGAGTGCTTGTATTGCCACTAGTTGTACCTTTGATCCTTATGATCCTTGCTCTTTTCCCTCCTGTAGCATTTCTCCTTCTAGACTTAGAGTTTCCACAATGGTAATGGAGGTAGAAAAGGGGTTTTTGGCTTTCCATTGAACCTTATCCTGATGATTTTCCTTCTAGTATACACAAGTTTTTGAACAAGCCTACATGTTTTTGGCTTGGTTGGAGTGTTAATTATTTCTAGTGTGTAACAGCCCTTGGTTTATTTTCCATGTAAATAAAATAAAACCAAGGTTATGTGACAGATATTCCAAGTTGAAAGGTGGCTAAACATTATAGTGGGCATCACTTATGTTTAATTAATGGCTATGGAAATTGGCAAAGGAAAAGAGGCAATAAATGGAATTTAAATATGAAATTAAAGGAAAATAGGATAAAAGTAAGGTGAAGAGACACAAATTCACATGCAAGGGAAATTAGAGGAAAAATGAAGGGAAATGAAGGGAAAAAAGGGGACATCAATGATAAAAAGGCATCGGAGAAACTGTTCACAAATTTTGGCTCAACTTTGGTCAGTTCGGTTTTGGTTCTCTCTTTCCATAATTTCATTCTCTTGTACACTCATGCACACTTAGAGCATTCTTGGAGTACTCTAGCATTCACTTGAATTTGGAGAAAGCAAGCAAAGGAAAGCAAGGGAGTGCAAGGAGACAGTTGGAACAACATCTATAGCACGCTTACTTTGCAAGTTACGGGTTTCATGTGTGATCTCCTTATTGGTTTTTGGATGCATGGTATATTCATGTGGTTTGATGGTTATGTGATATCATTAACACGGATATTTTCCTTGCCTTTCCATTTCCTAGATAGCCATGGTCACAGTGGGTTCCCCATTTTTGTATTTTTTTATTGGTTTTCAAGTTCCCTATGGTTGTGGATTGGGATAGGATCTATGGAGCCCTGGAATAGCTTGTGTACCTGGAGGTTGTGGGTTTAGATGGTATTTCTTTGAATCCCTCGAGGCTGTCGGTTGAGATGGAATCCATGGAGCCCTTTACAGCTTGGGAAGAGATTGATCTAGTTGTTTGTAGTGATTTCAGGACCATATAGGTGAGATCACTGTGGTTGAGGGTTGAGATGGTTTGGCCTCTGGAAGCCCTGGATGGTTTTATTTTGGCTCAACCCGTATGATCCCACATTCATGCTTGGAATATGGGGTAGGGATGATTGGCTAAAAGAGAGATTTGGTTCATCCTAATCTATGGTCAAGTGGTACGTGTAATTCCCTGACTTGGTTGGCATTTTCATATGTTAATATGAGTTTTTTTCATGTTGTTATCTATGAGAACTTGTATTGGTTATTATGATGATCTTAAGGTTGATTTGTCACGGTTTCTATTATGGTTATATGATTGGTTCTATGATGTGCTCTTTCTATGGATCTCTCTCATGATTTGATAAGTTATTGAATGGTTGATGAATGCATGGGATAAAAAATAATATTGCAACCATCTAGAGAGGGAATAGAGCGTTCTTGGTGATTCTATGATGAATTTTATAATTTTATGATCATATATGCAAGCATAACTTATAGCTTCTATGTTTACCATTTGTTTAACAAAATGTCTATCATGTATTAGGCATGTCTAGGTCAATATCTTGATCAAGGTCTGATTTTTTAGAATTGTTATCATCATTGTCATGATTATGGAAAGTTACAGGTAATTATGGGAAATATTCTAGAGGCTAGCCTCAAAAAGTGGCATAGATCTCGCGACTACATGCACAAAACAGGGTATTTTGGGTCATAACTGCATGGAGCCAGGCTTTTGAGTGTTTTTATAGCCTCCCAATCGCATGCATGAAGTGCTATGGGTGTGGGTGGGGAGTAAACCTAGTGAAAAGGAATTCCATCTCAGGTATTGATCACCTGGGGTGGTTGGTAGGCTTCTCAGTGATTTGTAGTCTCTGATGGATGTCAGGTTACTTCTGGTTTGTAGGGCCCACTCCATAACTGGAACTTGGAGATCAGGTCATATCATAGTGACACTCAACTCATGTTTACCCTAGAGAGCTTTTGAAAGTGGGTAAATGTGGTAGGGGTAGTTTAGAGGGTGGTATCAGAGCTTATATGTTCAAACACTTGGATTGGATGGGCTAAATGCATATTTTTATGTGTGAATTTTGATTGTATATGAGTATACTATACATGCATTGTGATGGTTATGGTTACTAAGCATGTGGTCATTATTGCAGATTTTTGTTATCATGTATGATGTTGATATGTTAATGTCATTATGTATCTATATCGTGTTAATATGGATTAATTGTGTAGACGATATAGCCTCCCCTGAAATACACTAAGGTATGATTTTGATTATGTTTATATTTTTTTATCTTACATGACATGTTTGCAACATATAGAAGATCATAGATGAAGAGAAGAATGGTGGACTATGGTTCACATGCCTCCCCTTACAGGCCTAATGTGAATTCTATGGAATTCGAAAGGTCTTTTGGGAAACAAGGAGAAGTGTACTCTCCTTATTTAGCAAATACGCTAAGAAGTTTGAAGGCAGAAATTAGAAGTTGCAAGGCAGATAATAATAGGTTGATTGATGCACAAGAAATACTTGCCATAGCTCAGGAAAAGAAAGCAGAAATTAATGTAGTCATCCTTCAGAGCCTTTCATTTTCAAAATAGGGATAGTTGGAGATCAGTCAAGGACATGAAGAAAATACAAATGTAGCATATGGCAGCAGGTCTCATAGAGGACATAGATTGGACAGGGATGACATAGTTAGAGGTGGAAGATCTTTGGATACACCTGGAAAGTGGGCTAGCACTCATGGATTTTATTACAGCTATGATTCTGAGAGATATCATGAGAATTACCAATAGAATCCATATAGGAGGAGTGAGAGGGGGTACTTTCCATAAAGATTTCAAGAAATACAAGCCTCCTACTTTTTATGGGGATATGAAGAAATCAGAAGATGAAGAATCATGGCTACTTGGGATGAATAAGTTATTCAAAATGCATGATTCCTCAGAGAATATGAAAGCCATGATAGTGATCTTCAGTCTCAAGGGAAAATAGCATATTTGGTGGGAAGATGTGAAGTGTGTCATAGGAATCGGGGTAGAGGAGTTCAGTTGGCATGAGTTTAAAATACTCTTTAGGAAGAAGCACTTGTCTAAGAGATATTATGATAGAAAGGCCAAGGAATTATACAAGTTGAATATGGTTTCCATAACAGACAAAGAGTTCGTGACGAAGTTTCTAGAGTTTTTGAGGTGTGTTCCCTACCTCAAGGATGAGAAGACAAAGGTCCAAAGGTTCATAAGTGGATTACCTTTAGCATTTAAAGATCATATTGAGTAAGATGAGCCTTGATCATTAGAGGAAGTCATCAGGAATTTGAAGCATTGTTATGAGCATTCTAAGTGCAAGTCTAAGCCTAAGCAAGATTAGAAAGGTAATGAGAAGACTAAAGGGAAGTGGCCTTATAAGTGAGGAAGACCTCGGGATGCAGGTGATAAGGAGAATGTGGGAACTCATAAGAATTTCAATGTAGTTGAGAAAGTACATGGGTCTCATCCTGGGGAGCAGAACAAGGGTGGTCGCAGAAAACCTCTAAGGTGTTATACTTGTGGTGAGAACATCTCAAGAATGAATTCCCATTGCATGAGTGTGTCAAGCCTCAAATTTATAGTGCTTAGGAGGCACACGCAATTGGAGATGTTGGGCAAAATATTCCTTGGATTTATGCAACAATGGATAACAAGAAGGTTGATCATCAGGAATCCATTGTCGATATGGAAGTTAGCTATCGGGACCAAGAGAAGAGTTCATAATTGGGTGAGATTTTTTTAATTTGAGATTAATGGTTTGCCTACATCATCACATCTAAATGTGCTTCCTTTGGGATCATATGGTATGATTTTAGGCATGGATTGGTTGTTCGTTCACAGGACTAAAGTTGACTGCTATGAAAATACTATTGAGTTCCTAGATGATGATGAGGAAAGGAGAATTTTGCAGGGAAAGAAGAATCCTATATCAGTAAGAACAATTACATCTATGCAGGAAAACCACGGTTGTAGGAAAGGATGCTTATTATTAATAGTGCATATTTCTAGTGACAAAGGGAAGGAAGATGAGGATGATGAATTCCTAAATAAATATCATGTTTTGCAGTAGTTTTAGGATTTTTTTCCTGCAGATATTCCAGAGTTTCCTCCTCATAGAGAGGTGTAATTTTCTATTGAGTTGATTTCGAGAGCAGCACCAGCATCTAAGGCACCGTACAGGATGAGTACTCTAGAGTTGGTGGAATTGAAGTTTCAGCTTAAAGAAATGATTGATAAGGGGTATATAAGGCTAAGTGTGTCGCCTTCAGGTGCATCAGTATTATTTGTAAAGAAGAAGTATGGTACTCTCATATTTTTCATTGATTACAATATGTTTAACAAGGTGACTATCAAGAACAGGTATCCATTGTCACAGATTGATGACTTGTTTGATCAACTGAAGGGACCGATAGTGTTTTCAAAGATTGATTTGATATCAAGATATCATCAGGTGCACATTAAAGAATAATACGTCTACAAGACAACATTTTGCACAAGGTATGGTAATTATGAGTTTGTGGTGGTTCCTCTTGGTCTTACTAATTCTCCAGCCACATTCATGTGTTTAATGAACAACATGTTGTGTCCTTATCTAGACAAGTTTGTGATAGTATTTTTTGATTATATATTGGTATATTCGAAGAATGAGGAAGATCGTGCAAAGCACCTGGCAGCAGGGTTGAGATTGTTGAGAGGGAATCAGTTGTATGCCAAGCTCAACAAGTGCAATGTCTTTCAGACTTAGATTCATTACTTGGGAAATGTTGTTTCCAAGGAAGGGATAACAGTGGACCCGAAAAATATTAAAGCTATCATGGAGTGGCCACCTCATAGGAATGTCGATGAGGTCAGATCAATATTCATGGGACTAGTAGGTTATTGCAGGAGGTTCATCAGGAACTTCTTAAATATTTTCTATCCTATGACATATTTGTAGAGGAAAGGAAATAACCTTTAGTGGAATGAGGAGTGTGCAGCCAGTTTTGAACAATTGAATCATTTGTTTAAAAATTCTCCAGTTTGGAGGATTGTATATCCTAATAAGGAGTTTGTGTTTTTTATAGATTATTGTAAGGAAGGGCTTGGTGGAGTCCTAATGCAGGAAGGACAGGTGGTATGTTATGAGTCAAGGAAGTTGAATGAGCACAAGTGGAACTATGTGACTTGTGATCTTGAGTTGGCAGTTATCTTTCATGCATTGAAGATGTGGAGACATCATCTTCTTGGCAGGAGGTTTTTCTTAATGAGTGATCATGATGGGATGAGGTACTTTATTGACCAACCTAATCTGCATGTCAGGCAAGATAGATGGTTGGTTACCCTCAGAGACTTTGATTTTGAGATCAAGTAAATAAAAGGTAAGGATAACAGGGTTGTAGATGATCTCAGTAGGAGAGTGCAGGTGAATCGTATTTCAGTTGTGAGGTCTTATGGGAAATATTTGTAGGACCGGATCTTGCAAGCAGGAAAACATGATCAGAAGTACCAGTAGCTGAAGCATATATTGCAGCAGCAAGGTGAAGATGATAGAGATTAGGAGTATCACCTCACAACAACAAAATGGATTGGTTATATTCAAGAATATGATTTATATACCAAATATCAGTGAGCTCAAGAAGCTTATCTTGAGGGAGTTTCATGTCAAGCCATATTCAGGCCACTCAACATATCATAATACTTTGACAGTTGTTAATAAGTTTTATCATTGGTCAAACTTGAAGAAATAAGTGGTTGAATTTGTTGGGAGATGCTTGGACTGTTAGCAGGTGAAATTTGAGTACAAGCGTCCAACTGGTTTGTTGCATCCTATTCTAATTCCATAATGGAAATGGGAGGTCATTTCGATGGAATTCATTACAATATTTCTGAGGACATTGAGACAACATAATTCCATCATGGTTGTGGTTGACAGGTTGAGCAAGGTAGCTCACTTCATTGCATTGAAGTCTACTAATTCATCTAATGAGGTAGCTCATATCCTCATTAGGGAGATAGTGAGATTGCATGGTGTTCCCAAGAATATTATATAAAACAGAGATTCCAAGTTCACTTCCAGGTTTTGGAAGGAGTTGTTTGTGCGCTTGGGAACAAAGTTAGTCTTTAATACAGCTTATCATCAGTGGAAAAATGGACAGATGGAGAGGGTTAACAAGATTCTTAAGTACATGTTGAGGATTAATGTAATGCATCAGCAAAGGAAGTGGGGGGAGTATATACCACTAGTAGACTTTGCACATAATAATGGGTATCTGGAATCCTTGAGGATGAATCCTGAGTATCTTTATGGGCGGAGTTGCAATACTCCTATTATTTGGATTGATCCAATGAACATAGTGATGATTAGACCATATATGTTGGTTGATATGGAGCAGTATATGTGGGTTATTAAAAGGAATTAAAATGCAAAATAAGATAGGAAGAAGATTTATGCAGATTAACATAGATCATTCAAGGAGTTTCAAGTTGGGGATCATGTGTACTTATGCATCAAGCTCGAGAGGATATCCTTGAGGATTGGGTCATGTGCCAAGTTGGCACCTCGATATTGTGGGCCTTTTGAGATCTTGGAGAGGATTGGACCAATGGCCTAAAGACTTGCAAGACTTTCACTACTGCCAATAGTGAAAATCCATGATGTTTTCCATGTTTCATTGCTTAAGATATATTTCCAGGATGTTGATCATGTGATTGATTGTTCTGTATTGCAAGTGGAACTAGAGGGAGAGTTCCAGCCAAAACCTCAATGCATTATGCATCGGAAATAGTTCATGCTCTAGAACAGAGCAATAGATAAAGTTAAAGTGCAATGGAAGCACTTTGGGCCCGATGAAGCTACATGGGAGATGGTTGATTAGATGTGGGCTTTATATCCTTCTTTATTTGTTGTTTGAGGAGATGTATTTGGTATATGTGTTTTGTTTATATATTTATATATGCATATGTGTATTGTAAATGTTGCAATGAGTTGTGTTATAAATCTCTAATAAGTAATATGTTGTAAATATTGCATCAAGTTGTGTTATAAAGCTCCAATAGGCAGTATGGTGATCATGGTTTCAACAGTTCGATATTATGTAAATGTTGCATCAAGTTGTGTTATAAATATCCATGAGAAACATGTTTTGTTAGTTATAAGAATCATTGAACACTGAGGATGGTGTTCCCCCAGGCGAGAGGGGTTTGTAACAGCCACTGGTTGATTTTCCATGTAAGTAAAATAAAACCAAGGTCATGGGACATGTATTCCAAGATGAATGGTGGGTAAACATTATAGTGGGTATCACTTGTGTTTAATTAATGGCTATGGAAATTGGAAAAGGCGAACAGGAAATAAATGGAATTTAAATATGAATATAAAGGAAAATGTGAGAAAATGAAGGTGAAGAGACACAAATTTGCATCCAAGGGGAATTAGAGTAAAAATGAAGAAAAAAAAGGGGACCTGATGGAGTATCTCCCTTCATTTAATTCATCATTCTGGTACAAAAATTCTAAAGAATTAATAGAAAATTTTCAACAATTATCTAACAACTTGATTCCAAATGTAATAAAAGGTACTGGAACGAGTTTAAATGAAATATTTTTGAGAGAACCAACCTCTTTCAACCTTCTTGGGGGTCTCTTTGGGCGATTTCAATTACACACAACATTCATGTAGAAAACTCTCCATCTCATGTAGCATCTTGTATTCTGTCTATTGTAGCTCTGTAAGTTGTGTTTGATAACATGTAGCTTCATCCTATAGCTATGGCACTATCATTGTGGGTTCTTTGACATTGGTTCCATGCAGAGCGTTAAATGGAGACAGGATGTGAGGTAGAACCAATTTTTTGTTTAAGTGGAGATGAATTCGAATGGTGGAGAATGAGGGTTCAATGTGTAGCATTGAGTTGGTTCATCTACCCTCATGAAACATCGTGTAACTCGTTGTTATAGGCCATTTTGTCACATTTGGTCAATGGGCCTGTTAACTGGATCAATCAACATCCATTGACACTTTGTCATCATCCTTGCACAAATCCTTAGGCATGCCTCTCCCTAATCCCTGAATTCATAGGCTTAACTGCTTCATTTCAATGATTTTAAGGCCCAACACACCCTACCACCTTAGGATACTACGTTAAGAGAAGATTTCTCCACTCTGCACTTACACTGATCATCAGTAGGTTTTCCCTCCTTGGGGTGTGTTGATTCTAGAAATTCGGGAAAAATAAAAAGAATCTAGAAGCTTCCAGGACTTATTTCAACCATTTACCTTGGATAAGACCTTTAAATACCATCTAATCCTACCTTGGAGATTTCACCCCTTATCCCTTGAGCTCATCCTCCCATCAAGAGTGGATCTCAAGCCTAGATTCGTAAATGGAAAAGAATTCCTAACCCACCATACTCTCCTATATATTTACTACCCTCCACAAGATAGAGGTTGGTTATTGGAGATTTATTACCCTCATGTTGTTGCCCTGAATATAAGGAGAGTCATCATTGCATGCATTGAGGTGACATAGAGGTGTGCTTTGTGGCAAGGAAGGACAAGTCAACTAAGGGAGTTCTCTACATTATGAGCTCCTATATTTGGTTGTAACTCTCTCCATTTCTATTAATACAATGAGTACATTGTTTTCCTATATATGATGTTGATGTTCATATGTTTCAATTTTATGTTGATCCATTGAATAAAGTGATTGGATAATGCTACATAGATATCATAGATCTTTGTCTTGTTGTGTTTGTATGTGCAAGTTCTAATTATAGTGATCGGAGCTAGGGTTGGAACGTACAATCCAAGAAGAGAGTGAAGCTTGTGATGGATTCTAGGTAGGCTTCATCTCATTGTTCAATTACTTTAAGGAAAACATTATATTATTTGTCCTTTTTTTGTTCTAGACTAAACCACTAGGTCTAGGGAAGATACTTTTTTCTGCAATCGTAGATCTTGCATAACACTCATACATCCACCTCATCTTATCATCAGTAGGAAATGAAGACCACCTTTTTGAAATATGGTTGATTTGTGTCATTCCTTTTTCCACATGTGGGAACATATTAAGATATTATCAGCAATCGTAGATTCTGCATAACACTCGTGCATCCACCTCATTTGATCATCAGTAGGAAATGACGACCACCTTTTTTAAATATGGTTGATTTTTGTCATTTGTTTTTCCACATGTGGAAACAAATTAAGGTAAACTGAAGTTTGACTACCAAATTGTTAGAGACTTCTGCTAATTTGGTTGGCTATTAAACCATTCCTTTTTTGCACAAACAACATTTTATCCTATAATTAAATGAATTCACAAGGTGATTGCTAGAGATTTTCATACTTGATGCTTACCTTTCATAGTGTTGGAGGGTGTTGTTTATCTATTTGCATGTGTCTTCAATGTGTTGTTTGGTGAACACATAGTCGTGTAGCAACTTACAAGGAATCTTGTAGTTGTTCAAACCCTTTTGTATCAAAGTTGTAGTGAGTGTCTTGTTTTTGCTGTTGATATGGAGTTGCTAACCTTTATTAGAGGATGTGGTCTTCTTTACGAGTGCTTATGTTGTTATAGAACCTGAGATTATAGGATTTTTGAAGGTTGCTACAAGACCATGTAGTCTCCTTTAGCAGTCACAAAGGTCCCTCATGCTCACTTAAATATCCTTCTGAAGTGGCATGGAGGCTTATAAATCAATGAAGAAATAAATGATGTTGATGGATAGGGTTCTTGTTGTGGTTGCAGTGAAAAATATGAATAAATAGAATCGTTGCAGGGTAAAAGATGGCCAACAGAGGGGGAGAATGTAGGTGACGAAGCATGATGATGAAAGAGCTAAGTGTTAGGGTGCTTTTGGTGTCCTTTTCTAGATCATATGCCAAAAAAATCCTCAACCTATATATATTTTTTCAAAATTGGGTCTTCCTGTAGCATTACAGGACTTTCTTGTAGCAATTTAGGGAAGTTGGAAACAATGTATGGTAAGTAGCTAGCAATGGAGGCCTAATGTGGTGGATGATGAAAGAAGATGAAAAATAGTGCAGGTCGCCATCTAAGCCCTCTTGAAGTGCTTGAGATAATGAATTGGACCAACGATATAAGCTAAATTTTTCAAATTGTCTTGTTATTTTTTCTTATCGTATGTGCACATGAATCAAGGTGAGACAAAAATACGTCTTTTTCCCTTTTTTCTTTTTTTCATGATTTCTTTTTCCTTTTTTTGCAGAATTATTAGCTACCTCATGGATGGTTTCAATGAATGAGCCTTCCCTAGGTGCCTTAAAGGAGGTTCTCACCTGGAGTTCTTCTTTTTTCCTTTTTTTTTCTTTTTTCAAACTTGAAGACTGCCTCATAGAGGCTTTGAGCTAGCTAGTTTGCCTCAAGTGCCTCAAAGGGGGGTTTCACTTGAGGTTACTTTTTTTTTTCTTTTTTTCATTTTTCTCTTTGTTGGTCAGGGAATGAATGGATCAGGAGCTATGATGCTCTCAATAAAAGTCAATTCCTTACTTATTGAAATGGTAAAATCAATGTTGGAGAGGGGATTCTTGTATGTTTTCAACCAGTATCCATTTATTGGAAGGGAAGTAGAACTTGTTCCTCATCTATAGTATTTATTTTGATTCAACTATTATCATAAAAATTTTCAACAAGATAAGGCCCTAGCCATTTGGTCGTGATTTTTCCTTTAAATACTTAAATTTGAATTCATACAAGAGGGCCCAATGTCCCTCTTGGAAGGTTGTGGTTTTAATGTGCTTTTCATGTTGGAATTTTATTTATAAGTGGACCACTTAAATGTGTAACAAGGTCTGCATTCTATACACATCTAGTGCATTCAAATGTTGTAACCTATCAACCTGTGCTTTAGTCAAACCAATGTCAAGTTGGGTTGTCATCCTCAATGTGTTGTACTCAAATTCAATTGAAAATAAATATTTCTTCCCCTAAACTAAATCATAAGGGGTAAAACCAGTGGTGGTTTTCCAAGTGTTGTTGTAGGGCCAAGTGACCTTAACAAGTTTTCTTGCCTGGTCCTTTTTGTTGTTATTGATCACTTTGATCAGAGTTCTCTCCAATGCCCTATTGGTGACTTATAGTTTCCCATTTTATTGGGAGTAATATGGAGTGTACTTCCAGTGTCGAATGTGGTATTGCTTCATTATCCATTCAATTACATTGAAGGTGAACTAGGAACCTTGGTCTGTCACCAATTCTCTTGGAAAACCAAACTTGTAGAAGATATTTTCCCTTGTGAACTCGACCACTTTATGTACTTTTTCTACCTTCATTGCCTTCACTTCAGCCCACTTCTTCAGATAGTTAGTGCACACAATCATATACTTCTTCAGCCCGAATGGGGGATCAATGGGACCAATGAAGTCCATGCCACGCTTCTCAAGTGGATCAACATACATTTGAGGTTGGAGGGGCATCTCATAATTCTAAGTAGGTTTTTCCCATCCTTTAGCACTCACCACACTATGAAGTATATATATGGGCATCCTTGTGAAGGGTTGGACAAAAGAATCTTTCTTGCAGGATTTTGTAAGTTTTCCTCTTTGCAGAAAAATGGCCCCCACAAGGTCCATCATGGCAAGCTAAGAGGATGTCATAAAATTCATCCAACCCCACACATCTTCTTATAATTTGATCAGGCCCTAACTTGAAAAGGTTTCCCCCATCCAAGTGTAGGAGGCTCTTTTCCTGAAAATCTTAATTTTCTTCTTTGAATATATTTGAGGAGGGAATTGATATGGAAAAAATATGCTCTTTAAGGAGTTGGTCATCTATCACTTCTTCATTTGCATAAAAGGTTAGTCTTGACAAAAAATATACAACAACATTCTCCTTTTATAGGTTTGTTAAGAATATTCAAGTCAAATTGTTGCAATAGTAATAACCACCTAATTTTGCGAGCACTCACGTCTTATTTATTCATTAAGTACTTTATCGGTGCATGTCCATTGTGCATGAAGACTTGGTAACCAATGACGAAATGTCTAAATTTATTTAGAGAATGTACAATGGAAATGAATTCTTTTTAAGTTAATGTATAGTTTAATTTGCCCTTGGACATAGTTTTTCTAATGAAACGAATTGCATAAGGGACTTTACCTTCAAATTGTCACATAGTTTCCCCAGTTTCCTTGTTTGATGCATCTATATGGATATGAAAATGCGGGGTCCAATTTGGGCCTCTAAGGACATGCGTTATAATTTTTCTTTTTTATGCCCTCAAATGCTTCTTGACATGATTTTTTCCAAAAAAACTCTTTATCTTTTATTAGTAATGAAAATAGATAATAAATATTACTAAATCTTTTATGAATCTTCGATGCCTAAAAAACTTCTAACATCGTTCTTTTTTTAAGAAACGAAACATTTTTATGATTTTTATTTTATTGGTGTACATTTATATTCCTTTTGAAGAGAGGAAATGACCTATGACAATTCCCTCATTCATTAGAAATAAGCACTTCTCATGGATCAGGGAGAGGTTCACCTCCTCAAACCTTTGCAGGACCTTGCTCAAGTTCGAGAGAGCCTCCTGGAAATCATCCCCATAGGATGTTAATTCATCCATGTAGATTTACCCCGAATCATGTAGAACATCAGAGAATATACTAAGCACAACGCTTTGGAAGGATGCAGGAGCATTGCACATGCCAAACGGGAGGACTCTGTAAGCAAAATTCCCCCATGGACATGTGAAGGTGGTCTTATTGTAATACTCAGGACAAATCTGGATTTGGTTGTACTCTTTAAATCCATCCAAAAAGGAAAATAATTTATTTCTCGCAAGCACATCAAGAACTTGTTAAATGAAGGGAAAGGGGAAATGATCGTTCCTGGTGGCCTTCTTCAGTTCTCTTTAGTCAACATAGATCCTCCACTTGCCATTTTTCTTAGGCAAAATAACCGTGGGAGACACCCATTCACTATCCGAGATTAGATAGATCACAATCATACATCTAATAATTTTTTCAATTTCTCCTTCACAATATATTCCAATGCAGGGTTCATTTACCTTTGTGGTCGGTGAACAAGTTTTTGATCCTCCTTGATATATATGTATGGTGAGTTCACACAAAAGGATGCACTCCTTTCATCCCCCTGTAGCCGCATGCAATTGCATCAATATGTTTTTTTAATTAGTGATCAATTGGTTTTCTTAATTAATTGTTGGGTTACCACATGGTAGTAGGAAGGAGAATTAAATGCTCTCAACTTGCCAAGTTGAGACTCTCCTACAGCAAGGAGAAATCCCCGAAAATATCTCTAGTTAAATCTCCTCAAAATATATGCAAAATCCATTCAAAATCCTTAACAATACTCATTTTAGGCACATGAAGTATGAAAAACCTTATTGACTCTCCTAATAACTCATTAATCTAGGAAAGTGTGTCAGTAAGTCCAAAATGGTAGGTTTAATATAACCTTTATGTGCCTAGGAGTGGTTATATGGACCTTTTTTTTTACCTATTTGGGAGGCCCATCCCTAAGTAGGAATTCAAAGTCAATCTCAATCTCTAGTATCATCCCATGAAGGAGGATATTTGTTTTATCACTAGATTTTCCAAGAGCGAGGATATTTGGCCCACTTCCCTCATTTACTTCTCAACATTTTAGGATATATCCATCAAGCACATATGTAGAGATATGTCAATCGGGACATTATCCATGTTACAACCTTCCAGGTTACTAGTGGCCAATCGCAGATAGGTTCATTTAGTCTGAAGGATGCTAGGTGTATATCCTTTATTGTATCCACTTTGACACACTTTACCTTTGATGGGTATCACATTAGTTTCTCTTTTATTTTATATGTAGATAGCTTAGTTCAGAGCCCCTAGATGATTAGGTGGTCAAAGATATTTTTGTGATAGTTTTGTTTTGCTTTGGATCATTGTTGTTCTATTTTTGATGTGAGGTTATTTTGCGCATTTGAATTGAAGCTATATACTTTATTTTTTGAGTGGTTTCATGCCACTCGATAAAAAACACCTTGCCTCCCTCTTGGGCCTACAATTGATGCACATATGTGCATGTTGGGCCAGTTATTTCCCAAGAGGGACCAGCCAGAGTGGTCATCTACTCTAGTCGATAAAGAGATTTTTGATTTCTTAGTTAGAGAGGATAATCTTATCCTTAAGATTGTATAGTACTTATACACGGGGATGAATTAAAGAGTATTTTTTAACATCCTATTTACTCGAGGGCGTTCCACCACATTATCAAGGTAGTATGATTGTTATGTTTTTATAAATCTAGTTGAATATTTTTTCTCTTATTTAATGCACATGTAATTTATTGCAATATTTTATTCCAATTCTATTATTATTATTATTATTATAGTTTAGTGTTTGTCAAATATTAACACATGTTGGGGATTAACCTCCCCAACATGATCAAGAGATGGATGAGGCATATCAATAGCCTTCAATACATAAGCACGACATGCCATGTAGGTTAGATCGTAGATTTTGAACCAAGGTGCTAGATCGCATATGCCATGTGATTGCCAGGAAGAGAGTGATACTTGTACATGTGAAAAAGACATCACAAGACTCATAGTAGTCTTAATATATGGGAAAATCTTCCTTATGAAATGAAATCATTGATACTTCATGTTGTTAGTACCCTCAATCTCATCTAGAGGTTGAGAGATGGCAATGATCTTGCTTCATATAGCTTATTTAATAAGGATGATGATCATGATCCTCCACCAATTTTCCACCACCTGATCATCCACCAGATCGACCAACATCCCTTCATCCTCCTCCACATGAACAACTGTACCATCCACTAATCCTCTTTCACATGCATCGCCAACTAGACCATCCACCAATCCACCTCCTCCTACTCCTCCTCTCCACATGTGTCACTAGTTGCATCATCCAATGATGTTCCTTCTCCTCCCCCTCCACATGCATCACCAATTGCACCATCCACCGTTGCACCTCCTCCTCCCTCACATGTATCGCTAGTTGCACCATATTCCATTGATCCACCCACTACTTCCCCATCCTCCTCCACATCTACTACACTTCCAACAGTAGATATTCGTGATGTTGTACACATCATGGTCACATCGGGTGTTATACCTCTTGATGGAGAAATATACCATAATCTACGGTCATCATTGTTATTGGATATGGGTATTGATATAACTCTACCTTTGGTAGAAGAGGCAATAATGCCTTTGGCTTTGGTGGCAGGCCTAGCTAGCAATGGGATTGACATGTATATTGATTGTTGTATATTTGACTTAAAATGTATATATAACATGTGTTTATTTTTATGGGATGCATAATTGATATGTATATTGAAATGTATATAGCGCATATATATTATGTTTTTCATATCATGTTGTTGTTATTGTTTGAGTTATAAAATAGTATTATGACTACGAATATGATTAACTCTATTAATAATTTCTCTGTATTTAAATTAAATGTTAAATGTATTGTTCATTTAAATTAGAGTTGTCATATAATGTTTAACTTTTGTTTAACAAAATTGTTTAATTTGGATTGTGATAGTAAAATTAATAACCATTAATGCCATATAACGTTTAACTCCTTTTCAAGGTGAATTTTTTATTTTCCAACAAGATACAATATTTCTATTAAATTGTTCGATAGTTAAATCTAAGAAAAAAATTTCCTTCAATTTTATATAAGGATAACATTTTTCACATCAAATCGTGAAAACAATCCTAAAACACTATGACTGTATAAAGAGAAATAACATGTAGTGAAGAATATTGGACACAATTTGCATGAGTAAAAACACACATTAGAAGATAAATTCTTATAATAGTAGCACTAAAGCATGGAGAAAATATGTTGGTGAGAAAAATACAAACTTAACCATAATAAGAATTTCCAATATAGAATAAGTGGTTTGGTAAAATAATTTTTCAAATCAAGTGAAAATACAAAGGTAGATATCAATAGTATTAGTGGCATAGAAAACATGGTAATTTTATAAATAGGAGAGAAACTAGGGTTGATACAACAAAAAACATCTAGAGATACAATATAAACATCAATAATATTGGTGCAAGTAGTATGACATGTTTGTGAAAAAACAATGTTTAGTAGCTTTTAACATTGTGAGTATCGGGATGAGGTTTTGAGTGATATCATTCTAATGGATGTATTTCATGTCTTGTTGGGTAATTCATGGAATTTTCATATACATGCAATCCATGGTTGAAAGAAAAATGAATTTCTACCCCCGGAGGAAGAAGAGCCCAAGGAAGATTTTTGTATTTGGATTGTGCTCTTTCTACCATTAGTTAACATGGTTGTTCATATTTATATAACTTACCTCACATATTGTGAAGGTTTATGTTTTAATTTTGTACAGTTTAGCTCTATTCAAACATTATATGTACATTAGAGTATGCTTAATACATTGATATATAGTTGTCCAAGGGGGGAGCTGAATTGGAAATTGTCGTGATATGAAGCATTATGTAAACTAAGATACCCAAAGTTCAAATCCCCCCGGAGTAACCCATCCTATGGAGAGGAGGATTGTTGTAGAACCCATAGTATAGTGGTAGTGCTTGGAATTGACTCATGTCACATGAGTACGAGCCCAACTCAGTTTTTGATTCCTCTGGTACCAAAGTAAAAAAAATTGATATCTAGCTAAGGAAATATCACTTACAACAATGTGCTCGGTTTTGAAACTTGTTATACCAATTCCAAATTTCTTTAAACTTCTTATACGATTTGAATTATGTGATTAGGTTAAGCTTAAAATAGTAAGCTAGAACCCATCATTACATGGGATATTCTTGTGGGTACAATATTACATTGAAAGTATAACAAATATAGTTTCCAAACAACTTTGAATTCATACAAAATCTCATCTAGGTGCATTATACCTAATTTATTATCCTTGTCACTGGTAGGATATTACGCATTCGATAATGCGTTGACCCATCATTAATCCCTTGCTGGCCAAAAATTAAACCAACAATGTGTAAATTCAACATTAGGGAACAAAAATAATTTTATTTTTTGAATTTTTGAATTATATTTATTCAGGTTGTGATTGGTTCATAGGTATGGAGTCTTATTTAGAAATGATGCATTCCACCGCAGGATCGTACATTTTCTCTCATGTTTAATGAATACAATGTATGATGAGAAGATAGATTGAAGGCTTGAAGGCTCATTTCTCTTATTGTTTAATCATTACTAATTTGTACTTCACTCTGACAATACAAGCGATGGATGATGGTTGCTCAGGACATAAATAACACCAATGGCATGGCATTAATTACACATTAAAGTGAGAGAGATTCCCTAAGAATCATTTGTACATACGTGGAGATATGGATTTCTGTTTTTTTTATCACATCATAATAGCACAATGAAAACAAGTATTCAAACCTCCTACTGCAACCAAAATGTTATGATCCGGACTTATGTAGGAATGCAACAGAATAAAAATATAAACATAAACACAGATATGCAGCAGAAATAAATCATCATTTCATTAATACCAAAGAACTGAAAGACGGTTACAAGAAAAAAGGAAATAAGTTAGCTCAGATGATGGTAGCTTATCTCTGAGAAGAAATTTGGTGGCCACATGCCTCTGAATTATGTTACAATGAGGCCCAGGTGCCTTTTTTTTATTTAAAAACAAAGTAAAACCCTAAACAACCAAAACCATAACCCTAGGATATGGGACGCCAAGAGTTTGTGGGGCCCATTAGGGTTAGTTGGGCATCCAAATTCCTGAGGTCGTAACTTGGTCATATGATCTTTGTTTGGTGCATGTGATGCCTCTACGAGTACTACAGAATTTTCCGTATGCCCATTATGGGCCTACTCTAGACCTCAAAAAAACGTCGTTTAGGGGGTCAAAACAACTCAGAAGTTCAAGACCCAAAAAACTGCTAAAAATAGTAAATGCTACTATAATCAAGGAAACTAATGAAACTGACTGGAGGTCTAGGTGGAATAGGTGGATTTTCACCAATATCCACCTAGATCAGTCCTCCCCCCTTAGGAAGAAATGGCCCCCATTGCATGCAGAGCCTCCATGAGGTGAGGAAATTTATGTTGAACTTGGTCCCTGGTGAAGGATTTGGCCTGCTTTGACAACTCGATATAGTTGGATCCTCTGCTGGCGAGTATTCTTGATATGTGTGTCCATGATCCTATAAATTTTGTCTTGTTCAATGCAACTTGGGTTGAGCTTTGTTGGTGTCAATTTCTCAACAATCTCGGATGTGTCCAATAATGGGGAAAAATATGGTCGCAGTTGGTCCACATTAAATACTAGGTGCAGTCCAAGGAACAATGGAATTATGAGCTCAAAGGCATTTTCCCCTACATCCTTGTTGATGGTGTGTGACCCATATTGGAGTGGGTGAAGCTTGCGGTGGGGCCCAGCAAGAAGTTCCTTCTGCAAATGTAGCCAAACTTTTTCGCCCACCTGGAACTTGTCTGGAACTTGATGTTGATCATGAATTTGCTTGTACTTAGCATTGGATATGTCTAATATGTCATGGACCTGCTAGCAAATGTGTTGAATTCACTCAATGAAGTTTTTAGCCCTATCAACTTTAGACTATACATGATTTGAATATGCCTGAGTAGTTGCAAATGGTATGGCCACATCAATGGGACATAGTGGTTGGAATCCCAAACCCACCTAAAAGGGATTGTGGCCAGTTGAGCTATGGAGAGCTCTGGTGTAGATGCGTTGGACATACTGGAGGCTTTCATCCCATGTGTGTGGATGCTTCGAGTTTTACATGCGTATAATGTGCACAATCATCCTATTGACGACCTCTTTTTGGTCATCGGTTTGGGGGTGGAAAGTCGTGGACTTAGTGAGATTGGTATCAAGCATAGACAAGAGGCTTGACCAAAATGTACTTAGGAACATGTTGTCTCAATCTGAGATAATGGAATATGGGATCCCAAAGTGTACCCACGCTCGTTCAAAGAATATCTTTGCAGTGGTTTCTATTGTGATACTCTTCTTGCAGGCCGCCAGAATGGCCATCTTAGAGAATCTGTCAATGACCATGAAAATGCGATCGTTTCCATGCTTAGTAAAAGGTTGGTCCAACATTTAAACCATGGATATGGATTCCCAATACCAACTAGGAGTAGGCAGAGGAATATATAGGCCTTTATTCTTGATTTTCAGTTTGGAAATTGTGTATGCAGTGCAGGATCTAATGTACTTCCCAACATCTTATCGAAGGTTCAGCCAATAAAAATACTTTTGCAACACTGTCATTGTTTTCTCTACTCTAAAATGTCCAGCGACCTGATTGTAGTGCACCTCCAAAATGATCATGTCACGCTCACTTTAAGGAACATAGAGGTGTCCCAAGTGGCATAAAAGTGTGCCATGGAGGTGAAAATATATAACTTTCTTGCCTTCTAGGAGCGTCTGATAGGGGTTTCCGAGTTATATACCACTCTTGTAAAGATGCGGCCACCCCAAAGTCTCGTGTCCACAGGATTTGAGCACAGTGGTCGGCTGAGACAGTATGAAACATATTGGTGTTGCCCTTCTTTTACTTAATTTTCAAGTCGAATTGTTGCATATATGTGGACCATTTCTGATGGTGATCGTTCTACACTTCCCTTGTGTATGTATGAACTACAAGGGTCGGTGGTCAGTGTGGATGATAATTTCATTCCCCATAATGTATTGCTTCCATTGTCGGAAGGCCTACATAATGGAATACATCTCTTTGTCATAGGTTGGATACTTTCAGACTATGTTTGAAAGTGACTCACTGTGATATGCCACCGGATGCCCCTGCTAAGTAAGAACTTCCTTGATAGCATAGGCAGAGGAATCTGTCTCAATCTCAAATGGTTGTTGTAGGTCTAGTAATGTGAGAAATTGTGCAGAGAAGAGGTGATGCTTCAACTCAAAAAATCCTTATGTTGGGATTTGGACCAGAAAAACTTTTCTTTCACTCTGCCCTTGGTGACTTGACTCAAAGGCTAAGTGATATGAGAGAAACCCAACACGAACTTTCGGTAGAAATTGGAAAGTCCTAGAAAGTTGTGTATATCTGTTAGAGTGGTTGGGGTTGTCCAATCTCGAATAAATTGTATCTTGGATGGGTCCATATGCACAGCCCTCTCATCAATGATGTACCCCGTATCTTTAACCTAGGTCATACCAAAAGTGCATTTCTCCACATTGGTACACAACTTGTGTTGTCGTGGGGTTTGGAAGACCTGTCGTATATGGTGTAGGTGTTCTTCCCAACTTTGGTTGAAGATCAGGATGTCGTCCAAATACACTGCCATGAATAAGTGGTGAAGGGCCGCAAGATTTCATCCATTAGCCTCAGGAATTTTGTGGGGGCATTGTCAACCCGAAAGGCATGACCAGCCATTCGAAAAGGCCCTCCTTGGATTTGAAGGTAGCCTCCCAAACATCAAAGGGTTCGATTGGAACCTGGTGATATTCGGACTTCAAATCAATCTTGTCGAAAAAAATTTCCCCCTTGAGTTGGTCCAGAAGGTCATAAATCTGTGGGATTGGATACCTATTCCAGACAGTGATCTTATTCAGCACTCTATAGTTAATACATAGTCTCCAGGTGTCGTCTTTATTATGTACCAACAAAATCGGGCTCCCACAGGGTGATGAAACTGGCCTGATGTTTCCTTTCTACAACAACTCCAGAATCTTCCTCTTAATTTCATCATTCTCCATAATAGAGTGTAGTAGATTGGTCGGTTGGGTAGTGGCATGCCTGGGGTCATATCGATGGAGTGCTTGACCTGACAGTGCAGGGGTACCCCTGTGAGTGAGCTGGATATTTCCCTGTACTCCTCCACGACCTTGTCCATATGTTGTTGTCATGTGGAGAAGCCCTTTCTAGAGGTTTTGGATGTAGCCACAATCTTCTTCTTTCCCTAAGGGGGGGTCATAAGGAAGACAAATTTCCCGGTTTAGGAAATGATCTTACTGAATTACTTCACAAAGATCAAATGGATGGTGGTAGGTGGTGATACTTTCGATATCCTATATAACTTATTTCCCAAATAAATAATAACAGTGTGAGGCCTAGACTCATACATATCATGAAGCTTCCACAAGTATGGTTGGCCTAATAATACATCACAAATTTCAAGAGGAGAAACATCCCATAATACCTCATATGTGAAAGGCTTGATGATGTAGGGAAGGCAGCATTGTTGGTTGACGTGGAGATATTTTCCTTGGTGAAGCCACTCGATGGTGTACGGATGTGGGTGCAGTGTGGTTGGTAGGCCCAACCTCTTCACGACCTATACTAATATGAGGTTCTTTTGGCTCCCTCTGTCAACAATGACCTGCAATGGAGAACCCTTCGCCCAAATTTGTGAGTGGAAGAGGCGCTCCCCCTCCTCTGGATCTTCGGGCTCAATCTTCTGGATCTTGGTGATGGTAATGGAGGCACTGGGCTCCGCATCAATAATATGCTTCTATTTTTCATTCCCCTTGTCGGGTTCTGACTCAAATTCGAAATATGCATCTGATTCAAAAGCCTATATCTCAGCCATAAACGACTACTTGGCTCAACACTCACTTGTGTTGTGGGTAGGGCTCTTATGGAACTCACACCATTTCTCAGTGTCCTTCTTTATCTTCGTGGTGTTGTTATTTGCTTGCAGCTTTTGCAGGTTGTCCTAGGTCACCTCGCCTTGGCTTTTTCCTTTGTTCTATGGTTTGGGGGCACCTTTCCCTTACTTCAGATTCGTAAATCCAAATTCTTGCTTCTTCTTTTTAAATTTATGCTTAATCTTGGCAGTGTAGCAGTATGTTGCACCAAGCAATGATATTTCTAGGATATCCATTTCCTCCTGAATGTATTTGAGCAATAAATTGTGGTACTTGAGCACCAGATGTTTTTTTATGAATCTTTGATACCTAAATTTTTGCGCAGTGTATGGAAAAGATTCATCATCTCATGCACATCTTGGTCCCTTTATTGTTGCAGCATCGTCCATTGTATGTACTTGTCCTCATAGCTCCCCACGGGGTAAGATTGTTCCTTAATGGCATATCGGAAAGAATTCCAAGTGTGTGTGACTGAAAACAGTGAGGGTTCTCTCTCGTCCCTCTATTCACAGTAGGTTTCCTACCAATCCTTGACATGGGGGCAACTTTGAGGAGTGCAAAAGAAATATTTTCCCGACTGGAAAGTCATGAACCAAAAAATACCCTTCCAACAAATTTAACCATCTATCTACGGTGTCTGCATCTATCTGGTCATCAAATATTGGAATGTCAAATTTAAATTGTACCTTAAAGGGAGTAGCACCTCCAAAGTGGTTGTTGGATGAAGATGCATCACATGTGGGTAGTCGTCGCAGGATCTGGGAAAACTTATCCATCATCACATTCCTTTGTCGCTCGAGGGCTTCCTCGAGAAATATTTTGAAAGGATCTCCTGCACCCTCATCTTTCTTTTCTTCCCTCATGGGAGGTCATCGGGATTTGTGAGGTTGGTCTTCCAAAGGTTCAACTAGTTCGAGCTCTAACTGTTATCACCAAAATTTGGTCATCTAACCATTTAAAATTAGATGGATCGAAGTACACCATGTAAGACCAATTTTACCATAGTAAAATTGCTTTCACTATAAGAAATAATTTAATAAACCATATTTTATTAAGTTATTTCTGGTTTAAACAAGAAACCCCATGAAGAATAATTAAGTAAATCCTTATTTATTTGATTTTCCTCTATGAATAATTAATTAAACCATTGTTTAAATAATATTCCTTGTCATATTTAACCCAATTATGAGAAATAATTAGATAAATCATTATTTTTCTTACTTTTCTCTAGGAATAATTAATTAAATCATTATTTAGTTATTATTCCTTGTTAAATTTGACTAAATCACCTAGGAATAATTAAACAAATCATTATTTGTTTATTATTATTTAACCACATTCTTGAAATGATAAATAGATCATTTATTTGTTTATTATTCTAAATAAAGATATTTAACCAATTTAAATACATTTTCCCTCCAAAAAAATATAATAAAATATTCCAAGCGGTTAGATCTAGATCTTGGTTAATAATATTTTATTATTCACCATTATCGAGGATAACTCAATATTTTGTTATAAATAGAAGGGTTTTTCCAATCATTCTTCACTTGATCACTTTCAATGTCATGCTTTGATCATTCTCATTGCTGCTACTATTTTCTTTTGCTTCTTGAGCTCCCATAGTTCAATACGTTCTAGGTTTTCTACACCATTGAGAGAGAGAAACTTCTAGAACTGAAGCGTTGAGGACAACCAAAAACCCATCCCATTGAGGGGGACTAGTAACACTTATTTTTTCCCTTCACCATGTGTAATAATATATAAAACATTCTTTAAATCTTCTCTTGTTTGTTGGATGCATGCAATGATTACTATTTATTTTCACTGTTTAACTGCTTTTACTACATAGATCTAGTTTTTTTCAGCATTTGTTCTAACTATCGATTGCATATCTAAATATTTAAGCATCCATTTCTGTTGTTAAGGTTGTTTGTCACACATAGCTAAAGTGAGCTCTTTTCGTAAACTTGCGTTAAGAATTTACGCTAACAAATGGCGACTCCGCTTGGTTTTTAATTACACATTGTTGTCAACAAATGGCGACTCCACTGTTGTAATTCAGATTCTTACGTGACAATCAGCTTCAGTAACAAGGGTTTTTCTTCAGCTTTTTTCAGTCTCTTGATGTTTTTTTTAACTTGTATGCCCTAAATCAGTCAAAATTCTAACTTGCAGTTGTTTTCTGGTGTTTTCCGCAGGTAACAGGTATCAATCGCACTAGAGACGACAACTTTTTTGCAACTTTCCGCCTGAGAATTAAGGAACCAGAAATCACACTTTTTAGGTCAAATATTGCAAGTTCCACTCAAATTTTCACTTTTATGCCCTATAACTGCGATTTCAACAGTCCATGGGTCAGTACCTGAGAGCCGGAATATTTTTCTGACTTTTTCTGTAACTGTCAGGGTTTGCCGAGAGCATTGTTTTGGGTTATCTGACCTTTGTCTTAGCCCATATTAGGCCTGGATATGCTCAATTTGTCTCCTTGAAGTATAACCAAGCCCCCTAGGATTCAGTACACTTCCACCTTTCTAGGAGGGGTTAAGTTGAGTAGGTAGTCTGAGATTTGCAGCACTTTCAGCCATTGTTCCAGGGTCTTATCTATCCTTCTTTCAGATCCTTTTTGATAGGTTATTATTCCATCCAAAACCCCCTCTTGAGTTTTTTTTGGTATTCCCTTGGGGTAACCTTTTTTCCCCTAGGGTTTTAACCTTTTGACTTACATCTTGCAGTAGTTCTCCCCTTCAGTTTCTTGTTTTTTTTCTGCATCATTTCTAGTAGATCTGAGTCATTAAATCCTTTTCCCTTAGACCTTAGATATTTTGGCCATCTTAGTGCGTTTTGAGTCAATTTCGCCCACCTTTTACACTAGTTGTTTGGGAAGCCTTCTTTTGGTTTGAATTAATGCATGATTATTTTTTTATTTTACTGTCATTTCAGTTTTATTTATAGTACTTCAGCATTTTTTATTTTTCTTTGCACAACCGTCTAAGCTTAATTAAAATCAACATACGGATCACACACACTCACACCTAAAGTGAAGAGCTCTTGGTTTACACCTCCAAGCCGAGACATAAACATCATAATTAATCAATCTAACTCACAGAGCCTTCGTTTATCACTCTTCAACCTTTTCGTGTCATTTGTGACTTGCCATCATTGCACCCCCAAGGCATTTATCGTGGAGACTCCAAGGCCTTCACCCTTAGCTTTTGTTTGTAAGACTTACTCTACCACGTAGGATCTGAGTTAGTCTTCCGATGAGTCCCCATACCGACTCTCATTCTGGTTCATCGAGTTCTTCCTCTGATTCCAACCTCGGTTCCCCTCACCCTCATACCGTCACCATGTTAGGCACTAATGCAGGTGCAAGTCCTCAAGCTAGTGGTGGCCCTAGCCCTAATTCTAGAGTTGCTACTATCGGAACCGCTACAGGAACCATTCTGGATACTCCCTTGCTACCTTTTATGGCAGGTTTAAGCCTTCCCGATTTTCGCGAGTTAATCAATGACCCCATACTCCACAATGTAGGTTGGCCTGCTATGCCAACTAAGATTCCTTCTGACATTCCTAAGTTTGAAGGAAACATTGGAGATGACCTACTAATCATGTCTTCTCCTTTCATATGTGGTGTTCATCTAATTCCATTACCGATGACTCCATTCGCCTTCAGTTGTTCCAACGTACGCTCACTGGAGAAGCTCCAAAGTGGTATGTTGACTAGATTGTTGCGTATAATTCCACTTTTTCGACTCTTGCTAAATCGTTTCTATCTTATTTTCAGTTACCCATCAGTTATGATACCGTAAAGAGTTGTTGACCACATTTTTTCAATCTTCTGCCACCAACCTTTCTAACCATTTCAAGAATGGCGTAGAAGAAGGAGTTTTTGTCAAGCTCTTACATTCAATGACCATGTCTATATGGATTGGTTTCTTAGAACTCTCTTAGCCCCCATTGGTAAATATGTCGCTTCTCATTCTCCTAAGTCTAAGGAAGAAACTCTCCAGTTCACATTAAAATATTTCTTAATTTACGCCCAGTATGGTTATGTTTATATCGTTTTACCATATCTTCCTAGACCTGGTGGTGCCAAAGCACTGGGGGCATCTCATGCCACCAACGGTATCATTGGATCTCTTTCACATATGTATACTCATCCTCCCATGGGTTATGGTTACCACCAGGGGGGCACCAGTTCCTCCAACACCTATCCCCCTCCCAGAAACTTGTATCCCAGTCAAAGCACACCTTATGAATTTTCCCACCCGCATTAGTCGATGCCAGGGCCAGATGTTGCTCAACCTGTTTACCCAAATTTTGTCCCTCCTCCTTTCTATCCTTATGCACATCCCGGTGCTCCAGCCCCTCTGACATCAACACCCCAGCCTCTCGTGCCTTCTCGACCTCTGCCACAGCAGCTAGCGCCTCCTCAAGGTCATTTGTATGCGTAGTATATCGCGACTAATACTCCTAATTTGAAGAAAAAAAATAAGTGGAAAGGCAACCAAAACCAACAAACGCAGGGTAACCAAGGGTGCCAAGGTAATCAATCGAACGCACCCCAAGGGAACCAGCCTAACACCTCAAACCAACAACAGGGTGATCAGCACAAACAGAAGAAGCCTCTTCATACAAAAAACCCTTATTCGTGTTTTGGTTTCGATGGCCATTATACTCACGATTGTCCCCTTTTACCCAAAATGTGCTAGTTGTGGGAAGCACAAGCAGCGTCTAGAGGACAGCAAGCCACTGCTTCGCTTCCTGCAAACATTGCACCAGCTCAACCGGCTGTGTTTACTAATCCTTTCCCTCAGCAAGGATATCTTGTTGCCCAACCACCTCAAGCTCAGGCCTCTCCTCAACATCTGTAGTCTGATACCCTTCATTACCAAATTCTCATGATGAATTCTAAATAGGTCAATACCGCTGATGTCAAACCTCAGACCCGGTTGTGCCAATATGACAAGCAACCCGCTACGTCAGCAACCGATTCCCAAACCAAAGTTCCCATAGAGTCCATTCTGACACCAAATTCTCCCTTGCATATCCCTTCGCCTAAGGCTAAGGTCATTCACAAGATCCCCAAAGGGCCATTACGCTAAAATAATGCTTCTACCAAAGCCGCCCACACCTACAGCATAGTAGATGACTTGGCGCAATCTCTTACTACCATGTTAATGATGTAAGTCCTCTAGACGTGCCCATCTCAACGAAAAGATCTACTATATGATTTGGGCACTTTGGATCCTTCAAATGATCGTTTGATCGTCTTTTATTTTGACAAGTTAGAACATCCCCCTTTACCTTCATCTGTTGCCTTCCAAATACCAGTCAATATTCGTAATGCCCATGTTCTGAGATGTATCCTTGATGAGGGCGCATCCACCTTTGTGATGTCTGCCTATGTTTGGAATAAGCTCGAATCACCCAACTTGGCCCCATCCATCATCACTTTGCGTGCGTGGGACAGTCACCCTTCTTAGCCCCTTGGCATGTTCCGCAATTTTCCAGTCACACTTGGAGGAAATACTGTTTATATTGATGTAGAATTCATTGATGCCCCCTTGGATTATAATATCCTCTTGGGTCGTAGCTACACCTATGCGATGTCAGATATCGCACCTATGGTTCACCTTAAGATGTTCTTTCCCCACAATGGAAATATCATCACCATCGATCAGTTGACATATTACGAACCAAAGTCTCAGACCTCCCCTAATTCCATCATATCTTCAGTGGTCGATAACCAATCAGTCGCACCTCTCACCAGTGTTTCACCAGGAGTCTATAAATATTCCACTTTACTTGGTTCATTCCCTAGTCCCCCCCCTCTTATCACTGAGCCCATCTCATCGAACGTTTGCATGTTGCAAGCGTCTTTGGCTAGCCAAAAGTGGCCCAGTTCAACTAGCCAACAGCCAATGCCTTCTCAACCTATTGTTGTTCACTCAACACGGCCTTTAGGACCTTCTCCTTCTACTGGTGTCTCGCCCAATATTTTTCAACCAGGAAGGGTTCCCCCAATCCTTAACCATTTGGGAGCCATTCCGTCAGGCCATTATCCTTCCAATAAAATACCGTTTTTAGCTCCCCCCTCTAGAGTCTTTTCGGTTCCTGTTATGGCTACGTTGAGTCTACCCAATTTAACCCTAGGGATCCCAGTCTAGTACATTGATCCCCTATAAAAATCTCTATCTCCACCTAGTAAACTCAAACATTATACCTCTTTGACCCCTATTCAACCAGTCGCCATGACCCCTCCCTTTGCTTCAGTGCCACCACCACCTCAGAAAGAACCTACTCTTTTTGCGAAAGCATCTGGTGAGGGGGTTAAAACCAAAAGGAAGGAACCTAAGGACACGACTCCCCAAACAACTCCAGAGCCACCCAAGCCTCCAAAGTCGACACCTCCATGCGCTTTGTGTTATGTTGTTGGGCATGCCACCCATAACTTTCCTAAGCTTCCTCATCTAAAATATGTGGTCAACGAAATGTTTCCTAAATTTTTCATCCTAGAGGTCCATGTTACCTTACCTGATTCAGCTAAGAAACTCAAAGCGTTGTGCATGAACCACCCTTGTGCTTTGTGCAACCTTTATGCCCACTATTCTCATCATTGTCCCCGTCTCGATGACTTTCGTGATACCCTTGAGGAAATTTGCAAAATGGAGGTCGCTCGTAGTGGATCATCTCCTCCTCTACTTGTGAATTCTGATTTAGTAGAACCGGAGGACATTTCTACACCCATTGTGATACCTCCCCTCGATGTTGAGATGATGAAATCTTTGGTCGCTATTCTATATATGTCGTCATCCTTGATTTCCACAGTGGAAGATCCCACTGATGCTTCTCATCATGCTTCGGTTGAACCTCCCTCATCAAACACCTTGGTCTTAACATCGGTAGATGTTTCATCTACTAGCTCTTCGTCTACCCTCCATAGAAATGCGTATGTGAACCATATTTCTCATGAAGATGCGCCAAGTAGCCCCGTCGCATCAAGTGGTCTCTCTTCCACCAGTCCTCCCATCTTCCATTCTAATGAATACATTATGGAAGCCATGACCACCCCTGATATTCCCTAGGATTATATGCACCATCGTGTGTACTTCCTTCCACAACAGTCCCATGACCAATATGCTATGGAGTCCAAAGACTTCATCCATAGTGAGGTCGATTGGTTCTATTACCCCTTAGATCGAACCCATGAATTTGATCCACATCCACATTGTGGCCATCACATTGCCACCTGATGTCTAGGAAAGGGGGCATACCTTCTCAAGGATTTCGAAGGCTAACTCTTTCCTAACCCTCATAATGCACTTTACCTCAAGAAATTTTACCCATAGCTTCTCCTATTGACATGCGTGTATTTATTTATGTCATGCATTTAGGTAGCTTGAATTGTCCACCATCATCTCATTTGTTTTCTTGTGGCACCATTCAAATGGATCCATCATCCACACCATATATCGGACATGCCGATGGTGCAAGTCGCTTCTCCCGGAATCTAGCCTCAGCAGCTTGGGCCATTTTTACCCCCTTGCATTCATTTGTCCTCTCCAATGGCATATGCATTGGATTTGCCACCAATAACCAGGCCGAACATGATGCAATGACTGGTTTGTTAGTTGATGTGTTTTACCATCGCATCCTTCATCTTCATGTTCATTTATATTTTTTGTTGCTTGTCATGCAATTGAATGGCATATATCTTGTGAATAAACATGACCTTTTGAGAAAATATTTACGAGTGAAGCTCTTAGTTCATGAATTAGAATCCATTACATTCATTCATGTACCTAGAGCCCAGAATCACTATGTAAATATCATTGCAAACAATACTCTATATTGGCACTTATAACATGCATTTAACACAAGAAAATAAAATAAAAATGACGAACCATATACTCATCATCTACAAAAATATGCATATCCATGTTATGTACCAACAAAATCATAAATGTTTGGAGTCCACTACTCTAAATACATCGAACATGCCCACATCATGTTACAAAAATAAAAATTTGGGGCACCACATGCCCCTATATCTAATCACTATCAGGAGGGTCTCGATCCAATGGCTCTACTCCACTAGCTCGTAGATCCTGAAATTCCTGCCCAGCCATCGCCATGCGTCGCATGACCCCTCGTCACTTCGAGGGTAAACTTATGAATCCCTCGATGTACTGGACCATAAGATCATGCCACCCATGCTCTGACACAACAGTCATCAACATATCACACCTACGACGGACATCCTCTAGCATAGGCTCATAATTAGGTCTCTGGTCTGCTCTCGCTCCACTAGATCTCGCAGCCCCTGGTGTCACAGATCATCCTAAATACCCTATCGGCTTCACCAGTGCTATATCTGCATTCCAAAAGACACGAATCAGTACCACACACATATTCTAAAAAATTTAATGCACCATAATATATAGAAACTTTCACTTACCATAGGGTTCCCATGCTCGACCAAGCAGAAGTGGCAATTCAGGGTCCCCTTGAAAGTTCATACCATGGTATGGATAGTCGTCTATGTACAGCAGCATCTTATCCCAATGTGTGAAAAACTCAGGTCGGAACACCCGTCCGACTCCCCCCACTCCTCTCCGCAATAGCTGTCCCCAGCGGCACATCCTAGGCTCATGTGGGCCCCCATCCCGAATCTGCACATGAGGTCGAATCATGGGGATCTTCTCAAAGAAGAACAAGCATAATATTGTACAAAAAACACAATCATGGTTCACTTGTTTCTTGCATAGTGACAACTGTCATTTCACCGACGGAAGCATCATCTAGGCCCACACATAGTAGGTCTCACTCAAAACACTCTCTACCAACATCATTTCCCCCCCAGTGATGTGATGGAACGCCTAGTTGCCCAGGATCCACAGTACCACTACGGAAACAGCCCGTTTCTCTAGCCGCTCTAGATCACTGATCAGAATGGTCATGCTTTTAGCACAAGAATCCAGTCTACAATGGCCCTCCATGAACTCTTATATATTTCGCCCACACGGTAAAACTAGATGTATTTTTCCCACCACCCCTAGTGGTGGGAGTCTGGTCAAAAATAAATGTCATGCATAGTAAGCTCGATCCTGTGCCCCGGCACCATAAAATGCCTCCTAATCTGGATCCCAATAGCTCACTATCCTCAATATTAAGGGATCACCTGCCCTCATCAGTGGGTTCTCAACCAACTTGAGAACCCCATATCTAGCGAGCGCTCCTCGTACCACCTGATCCCCCTGGATCTCGGCCCGAAGAGCATCCAAATATCTCTCACGCCATTTGATCCTCAATTCTTCCATACTTGCATAACACCATCATGTTTGTCATCTCATAAAGATGACAACTACATCAAAAATCTGCTAACCATGGCCCTCAGCCTACCAGCAAACAAAAAACCCACCTCTAGCTCCAACTCGAACTTTTCCTGCCCTGGAACTGTGAGCTCGTAGTTTTTCCCACTGAAAAATGTGAGCTCGTAGTTTTTCCCACTGAAAACTACGAGCTAGGTCGCATTTTAGGGCCTGAAAAGTGTCAGCTGGCCGTGAGGATGGGCAAGGGTCTCCCACAGAGCCCCGGGGACCTAATCTTAAAAACTAAATCAACAAAAAAGTAAAGTAAGGTTAGGCCACTTACCTGCCACTGAAAGATCTTGATTCCAATGGTTGGTTTGTTCACTACGATCGCCGCAAGATTTAGGGTCTTCTCCTCCTCTCCAAATTCACCACATCTCACTTAGAAAATGAATTAAATTGGAGGGAAATTTCCCTTTTAAAAGAAAAACCCTAAAGTTTCCTTCACCAATTGTGACCAAACTATAGCTTGGTTTCAAAAACCATCAGCACCATTGGAAATCTCTCACCGAGCACTATAATTGGTCTTCCTTCGTTTTTGGTAATTTGACACTTCACTAGGAAGCCATTTTTCCAAGAAGGTTCATTTTTCCGCCTCTTAAAATTGAATTTATTCACATGCACTACTTGTACTTGGGGCACCACTTTGCCTTCATACTTGTCAACTCGAGTGTTGATTTTCGTCATGAGTAACCATCTTTTTCTCATGTTTTTATGGCCCCACCCGGGCCTATTCTATGTGGCAGCATCATCGAGTCACCCTTGTTTACAGCATCTAATTTGAGTCATCATTGCATTCATGGAGTCTGTCCTGAGTCCCTTTGCCTCCTATTATAGTATTCCATCCATTTTTTCCTTGTATCCCTCTCGTGTCGCCCATTTTGGCCTCCAATATTACTGTCCTCCATCCCCTCCGGAGTCGTGCCAGTCGCTACCATGTCATCCATGATTTTTATGCTCTGACAAGGGAAGTCATCCGTCGACTACTCAGTATCCTCTATTCCATCATCATCCCTGGTGTCAGTCCATTAGTCACTTTACTATGATCCATCATGCCTTAGTTGAGGATTCATCAATGCCTCACTTATGGCAGGCCTCCTTCTGTCAGCATCAGCACATTTATTCCAGAAGACAAGTCTAGAGGGTGGTGTAACTTGGTTCCAGCTTCAATTCTTGTTCGGTGCCTCGGATCAAGTAAAGGAAATCATCATTGCCCTTTGACTTGGTTTTTCTCGTCCTCTCGGCCTCAGCTCATTATTGCATGATTGATATTCGTATGCTTGATGGTCCGGTGATCCAGTAGATTGTACCAGTGATTCCCGGGTGTGTGTGAGATGTTTTAGACCTCATGAGGGGGTGTCCCTTCAGGTAGCCTCCCGCATGCCTAAATGACCTCAAATTATGCTACAGCCTCAGATGCAACTCCACAAATTTGAGGGGGACTGGTAACACTTATTTTTTCTCTTCACTGGGTGTAATAATATATAAAACATTCTTTAAATCTTGTCTTGTCTATTGGATGATGGAGTAATTACTATTTATTTTCACTTTTTAACTGATTTTACTGCATAGATCTGGTTTTTTGCATCATTTGTTCTAACTATCGATTGCAGATCTAAAGAGTTAAGAAGTCATTTCTGTTGTTAGGGTTGTTTGTCACACACAACTAAAGTGAGCTCTTTTCGTACACTTGCGTTAAAAATTTATGATAACACTAACTTCTTATACCCTGACCTTTTTGGGGACATGCAAACAAAAATAGAGAAAGAGCAGATCACTCTGATACCATTGGTCTAGACTTATGTAGGATCGCAACATAATACAAATATAAACATAAGCACAGAGATGCAGTATAAATAAATCACCATTTCATTATACCAAGGAACTTAAATATGCTTACAAGTAGAATGGAAATAAACTAGCTCAGGCAATGGTAGTTCATCTCAAGTGCCTTTTTATTATTGAACAACAAAGGAAAACTCTAAACAACCAAAACCCTAACCCCAGGATATGGAACGCCAAGAGTTTGATGGCCAAGTTGGGGTTAGTTGGGCAACCAACTTCTCGGGGTCATAAATTGTTCATATGATATTTTTTTGGCGTGTACAATACCTTGTTGGAAATATCTCTCAAGGTACACAAGATTTGCCACAAGCCCTTTCCTATGGGAATGGGCTCATTGCAGACCTCAAAAAAATGTCGTTTAGGGGGTCAAAACATCTCCGGAAGTTCAGGACCCGAAAAACTGCTAAAAATAGTAAATGTTGTAATAATCAAGGAAACATATCAAAATGGACTAGAGGTCTAGGTGGAATAGGCAAATGGCTACCAATATCCACCTAGATCATGATATGATTAAAAATGAGGGAGTTCCCTCAATCTTCCTCGCTCCATGATTTTGTTTATAAGAAAACTCCTTCGCTTCTCTAACCTCAACCTACAAAACCAAACTTATGATATTTTGTTTCTCATTTTTGTGTAGGAGGGATTTCATTCAAACCTTTTTTTCTCTTCTTTGAGAATTAAATAAATGTTTAAAGGGGGCATCCCGCGCACAACTCCAAAATCTGCACGATCTCCAAGATGGTCGAGGTTCAGTTCTTTCCCAATTCACCAAATACATTGCTCTTGATGATGGTCGAGCTCGACTAGACGTTGGGGGCCAGACTAGAATTTGGATTCGGGTTTTCCTTAGTCCACTAAGTCTTTGTGCCAATGAATCTTCTCAAATTCCAACTAACCAACCATCTATTACACATGGTAAAGGTTGGGTTGGAACGACTTGGCACTTATGAATATTTCAAAGGACCAATCTCTCTCTAACATGTAACATCATCCGGTTTGAGGTGAGGTCACACTTTTCCATCCTCCACTTCCACGTAAGCTGATTATCTAGTGACGACAAGAGAACCAAATGGAGTGGTGAATTAAAGATCAATAAAATAGTGGAAAACAAATTTGTAGTCTAACTAGACTGTTTTTTCCCCTGAAAATCATAGAAATTCCAGTAGGTTTTTAAGAAAATACGCCAACAAATTTTGTAAATCTAGGTTATAGCTATAAAACTTCATAATTTTGGGTGCCCTAGAGATTTTTGATAGTGATGAATCCATTTCCACCATCAAAAACATGATTCAAACACTGCTACTGCAAGATTTCTTAAAAAAAATTGCCTGGATTCCAACTACTTTTGGCCGTCTAGGCAATTCCTCCGCCTCCGTAGACAACTCCGAAAAGAAAAGAAAAATAAAAAATTGAAAAGAAATATGTCGTCGAGGGTCACATGATTTTGAACGTCGAGATGGTCAAAATGTCAATTATTTATAAATTACGCAAACTGATAATCTAATGCTTTATATACCCATGATGTCATAATATATTGAAGTTTAATATAGTTGTAAAATAAAGTAACCCCACTCAACAAATTATTTTAAATTGATTTTAAATTTACTCACACACAAAATATCACTAAAAAAATATAACTTCTTCATATAATTATTTTTAATTATATCGAGGATAATTATATAAGTATCTTTAAAAAGGGTTATTTTTAACTTCTTAGATGTTAAAATAACGTCTTCTTCTTACTATCCCCGATTGGAGTACCAAGTGTCTATTGCAAGAGGTGAGGTGGCACGAGACCGTGTGGGCCACACGGTGAGTACATGCTCACACGTGAGGAGGAATGTGGGTGGTACCACTCACGCCGTATAATGACAGCAGTTAATACGGGTGGAAGACAACTCAGGTTGTCAGACATGGGTTGGAAAAAGCATCGGCGCGGGAGGAAGGTAATGTATGTTAAGGGTGGAAAGTTGGTTTTGATGTTATTGGTTGAGAAAGGAGTTGAACAGGACGTCAGCAAACAAGCGAAGGGTTTCACAGTGGCTGCTTGGTGCATATCCAGGTATGTTCTTAGCCTCATTATCATGTATGTTGTTGTGCTAAGGGAAGGACTTCGATCATTGGCTTTATTTATGCTTTATTCATATGGGAGATATGAGAACCATTGTGGTTTTTCTCTGATGTCTGGGTTTGGGGATGGTTTATTGAATTTTGCTTGGAATGTAGCGATAATTAAGCCTTCGAATTTGAATTTCGATTGTCCTGAGTATTGGGGTTTTTATGGGTATGGTAATCCTATCCTGATTAGTTTTCATGAAATGCAGTATGATTGTCCCTTTTGTTTGGTTGTTGTTGGTCATGACAATTCTAGTTCCTGAGGCATAACGTATGTTGTTACGGTGGTAAGAGCTAGAGTCTTGGCTACCATGAAGCTCGCCTTATCTTCTTTGTTATCTTATTTGCATGACCCTGCATGTCCCCCATATGACTCTGTGTTTTATCAAATTGACTTTGTATGCCCTCCAATTGGCTTTACATGTCCTCCAATTGGTTCTGGTTGCTGCTTTTTCATTTCAAATTACCCTATTCATTACACTAATACTTATTTCCAGAATGTTGCTAATTATAGCCTTAATAATGTAAGCCAGCCTTTCTGCCCTGTTTGCAACATCCATAACCCGGCCAGGAAGCTCCATGAAATTGAATGCATGGCTTATAATGACACTTGGGAGGGTAGAGTTTTGTCTAATACCCAGTTTGGTACGATGACCTTCAGGTTCTCCCTCGGAGGACTTACTTTTACTGATACAAATAGGGAGAGTTTTGATTCTAATTGCAGTGGGGAAATTTCTGAAGTCTATTGTCTGGGGGGCACGATTGGCGCGTATCCACTTGTGTTTTGGGATTATTGTCAAGTCTTTGTCCATGTGTTGATGGGGAATGGAAACATTTTTTCCCTACATAACTCGTCACTGCATGTCAGGTAAGTTACTTCTCTTTGGAAAACAGAGGTGCCTGTTGGCAACCCTATTGAAAATCTCGTAGTTTGCAGAGATAATGGAAGAAGGACCGATGTCACGTAGTATACCATTAAAATTGAGGACGTTACTCTCAAAAATTAGGATAATTTCCTCTGTTTCTTGACTAAATCAATTTTTGAAATTCTGTTTCCTTCCACAAGTATTAGTGCTTCTACAAGTATTCTCTGACCCTTGGTCTGGCACTTGTCCCAGCCAATACAACTAATTCAACACCAAGTAATCTATCTGCAAGGAAAAATGGTGAAAGGTCAACCAGTGAAAAAAGACACGAAGGAAAAAGGAAAGCAAAACAAAGGGAAGTCAAAAGTGGGCCCGAGCAGGAGGGGAAGAAAGTCACGCAAAGAAATAATGGAAAATATCTTTGAGGCCTACTGGGTAGGCATTGAAGAATAATTTACCCAGAGAGATAATTAAATTATTTATCGCAGAGATAAAACTTCTGAGAGAACAAAAACATAAAATAATTAGCAACAATAAAACATACACAATGCACAAAATTTAACCTGGAAAAAAAACCCCAACTCCGGGGAAAACCCATCTTAATGAAATTTCATTAGCCTTGGCCAAAACCCTAGCCAATATGGCCAAGTGAGCCTTCACCGCTCACCTCCAGGCCTTCTCTCACTATGAAGTCCTCCACGCATTTTATAGGCTCCATTACATGCAATACCATGGGTCGAAAAACCATGGGTGCACAATACCATGTGCCCCAAAACCATCACTGTTTAACTCAGTCAAACTTGACTCTAACCCTGAGTCAATTTACCTAACATTCCCCCCTTAAACTTGACTTGGGGTTCCTTGACTAAATCCAGCCAACCTTGCCAAGTGAGTCAACCCATCCCTGCTCACTTTGGCCCTTACCCCCCTCAAATTTTTTACCTAGGGTATCTTTTAACCCAACATCCCCCCTATCACCTAAGTCTAACCCATACTTTACCAGTGATTACCTAGGGGAGCGCATGCCATACCAAGTCTTACAGCAGTATGCCCATTTACATGTAATAAAAATGGACTCCATTACAATATTTTTTTTTTGTTACCTTTGTTGTTGTCTTTGTACATATGACATCAATTTCCATACAAAAAGAACCCATCTACCGAATTACATGGGTCACCAGCCGCTATAACTGCTAGTCCTTTAGGAGTTCTCTTCGAATACATGGTTCATTAATTAATTAATCCAAGTGCACATATCATCTCTCACTTTGTAATATTCCCAATTAGCAGCAACTAATTGGTAATATTAATTTTTGGCCAATTTACTTTATAAAGTTAAAGTCGGATTAATAAAGTGGGTTAGGAGACATTCAACCTACACTTAGGGAAATAAAACACTTCCTAAAGTCACTTGAGCACCTTTAATTAACATAGTGGGGCCCAAGGGGTCGAAGTGACTGCGTGGAAATAGTGGCAGTGTGGGCAGCGTGGGTCCAAGGCAGCGCAGAGGTGGATGGACAATGTGGCCAAGAGGGACAGCGCAGTTTTGGTGGGGCCTAACAGAGAGAAAGGCACTCCAAGCATAAAGAGGGAGAGAGTCCCTTCATTTTCTCATTCGATTATGCATTTTTTGTTTCTCTGTTGACAATGAGCACACTTTTGCTGTTGAGCAAAGTTTGCAAGTGTTGTTTAGCACACTGGGTGTCTCCGAGCAGAGATCCCAACCTCAGCTCCGGGGGACTTCGAGTGCCTTCTCAGGTGAGGAGTTCTACCATTGTATTTTCAGGTGGGAGCCATAGCATCTACAGCAGGGATTACGCACTTGCTTGGGCAGCGCAGTCTTGAGGAGAGACCACATAGTTCTTGGAGGAGGTAGTGTCGGGAGCTGAGATTTATCAGGGGATTCGGCCCGGAATAGTGAGGAGGGATCAGCCCTTATCTATTCCATCATTTTTTCAGAGGAGGAGGCCATCATTTGTGTTGGGCCGTGAATACGACCACTTTTTAACACTTATTTCATCCATTATATTATAATTTATCATAAATCCATGTTATAATGATTTATGCTTTTATGGATGAATATTATTTATTTCTCCTTTATTTTTAATAAATCGACATTATTATGCATAATTTCTACAATATGCACAAGATATATAATTAATTTCCAAATATTTCCAACTCAATACTGAATAAGAAATGATGTTTTTGCATTTGGGATTTAAAAGATGTACTCGCAACAACAACAAGTTCCTTCTCGTGCTCAGCAAACCATGAGTTTTCTATACAGTCGGATTTTGCAACCGTTCTTCATTAAAGTTAATGGGCTCATTCTCGACAAAACCCTGTTCCTATTTTCCTGACTTTTCATTTTCTATTTAACCGAAAAACTGGCTATTTCTTATTGTCTATCCTCTAGTCAATATTGCATGATTTTCAGCCCACTACAAATTCGGCAAATATCTTGGAGGCTAAAATGGTGAGTGATATTAATAAACCATCATTGATAAAATTATGCATAATAATCATCAATTTATTAAAAATAAAGGAGAATAAATAATATTCATCCATAAAAGCATAAATCATTATAACATGGATTTATATGATAAATTATAATAAATGACATGATAAAGAAGAGTGAAAATGGATGAAATAAGTGTTAAAAAGTGGTCGTATTCACGGCCCAACATACCCCCAAACTGAATATATTGCATGTCCTCATGCAACCCAGAACTGAATATATTGCATGTCCTCATGCAACCCAAAGACAAAACCCATGTGTTAACCAAGCAAAGAAAATTGTTCATCCCGACCCATGAAATGGATGGAACAAATGAATTTTTCCTCAAATAATGAAAATTTTAGCAATCTTGATAAAGGCATAACAATTTTTATAGTTGACGTTCAACTATATGTATATGAAGTTGCAGAAAAATGTGACATAAGTAACAGCAAACTTCATTAACCATTTTCTCAAAAATCAGATCGTTTGGATGAACAGATCATGAGATATATAAAAAAATGGTTGTAGGTGATAGTGCATAATTTTCGAAATTTTATGAACTAATTTAGTGTGAAATTATCTGGGTTTGTGTATTTTAATGATACTTCTTTGTTATCCAAAAATCACAAGAATTCAATTCATAGTTTTAAATATATATGCAAATTAATTTCTGCACTGTATAAAAATGAAATTGTATGCCTTAAACGAGAAAGAGAGTAAAAAGAACATCCATCATGTGTAGCAATTCCCCCCCCAAACTGAATAAATTGATGATTATTATGCATAATTTTATCAATGATGGTTTATTAATATCACTCACCATTTTAGCCTCCAAGATATTTGCCAGACTGTAGATTTGATTTCCAAATCATCATGAAATATTCCAACTCAGAAATTCACTGGAATAAGAAGTGATAGTTTTACGGTTGATATTCTGAGCAAATGAAGAAGAATCCGGAAAATCCAGAACATGGGTTTTGTCCAGAACAGGCCCAATTAACGTAAGGGCTGAACGGTTTTCCCAAATTTGGCCTGTATTGAGAGAAACGCAGGGTTCTTTGAGCACGATTTTCTCAGATTTGTTGTTGCGACCGTCCTCCAAATCTCAGCTGCAAAGCCAAATTCGCCTTTCTCTTGTTGAAATATTATTGCAAATATATTTTATGGTTGATCAAGTTGTTGGGAACAATCCAATATTGTTATGGGAGATCATATTTGCTATTTAATTTCTCCTCCTTCTGATTATAAAAGGAGAACATGTATTGTGTATTGGAGAACAATAGAACAATGGATGATTATTGAATTCCCTTTGTAACACTATAATTCCTTGACTCTTGTGAGCAAAGAGAAACTGATGTAAAAGCTATTCATGTTTTATTAATACAAAGAGGCGTTCTCGTTCCATTTCTCAAGCTCTGCAGTAGCCCAGCGGCGCTTTCACCGGCGGTTGAGGGCCCGACCCTAGTGGAGAAATCCGCTGTTTGTATTTCTATTCTTTTATTTCTGTTGTGTGAAGTGTGTCTATTGTTTATTTCGATTACAGAGTTGATTGACCGTTGTTAGATTGAATACAGATCCATTAACGAATTGCATTGTTATTTACTTTGTTTTTCATTTATTCTGCTATCATTATGAAAGCTTTGTCGTTCTGTATTCGATTCTAAGTTATTATTCTTTGTGATTGATTGATCTGCAGTATTGGCTGGCAATAGATTGAAGTATTGAGATTAGTTAAGTTTGTAATTGCTTTTCAAATTATATTGTTGTTCAATTTCTAGTTATTTCTTATTTTTTATTCATAGCTTTACTTTAGCAGATAGTTTGGTTACAGTTGTTGTGTATGTGTAGGAGTTACAAGATTGTTGTTCCTTTTTAGCCTTTGCAGTTCCTTTCAGTTATCTTTATCAGCAAGTAGTTCGAGTTCGATTAAATTTCGATTGTTTTAAGATCACCAACTGTAGAGGACAGAGGTTATTGCTCCCAAGTCCCCAGATTGGTTATCTTGCATCGATTTCTAAGGGAAAGATTTATTGCCACTGTATCCTTAATCAATGTTTTGCAGTTTGATTTAATTCAAGTTTCAGAGCATTTCCATTTGTAATTAGGTTCCTTTACAAGCATTTGTTTATTCTTGAATTTAGAATTATGTACTACATCTTCACAGCATTGCTCTTGGATGAATTGCAGCCTCAGACAGAGTACACTCTTGAAATAAAAAGTCGCTCCCGGATTGATAATTAATGTGAGATAAATAGGTGTTAAAAAGATACCTTTTATTCCTCGACAATTTGCAGAGTCATCTTCAGGGCCATCGTATTTCACAGGGACAGCATGATTTCTCTAGGGAGGTGATTTTCCAAGGTCATCCATTCCGGAAACCCTTTCTGGTATTTTTTGGGTATTAAGTGAGGAGCTCATTCCCAAAGTCCCACATTTTTCTGAGTAGGGGAACAGCCCCAAAGAGTCATCTTATTCTAGTAGCAGCAGCAGCCTTTTGGAGATAATGCAGTCACTGATAGAGCAGCCATTCTGGGAGCATTTCTAAGAGTATCTCTAGCTTCCCTTGTGCAGGCCAACGTGCTATCATTCTGATCACCTTTGTACTCATTTCACTTTCAGTTATATAATAAAATGGCTCAGTGTTCTCCATATTTTTTAGTCTATGTATGATGTCTCTCTATTTGTTGTAGTTTCATGTTTATGTTGCTTTATATTGATGTTTATTTCTACTTGGAATATTACAGTGGTATCAGAGCTCATAGACTTGGCTCAGCCTGTGGAGAAGATTTTCTATGACACTCGCAGGTAAACCATACATCACTTACTGGGGAAGGAGCTGTAAGGACCAAGAGAGGCAGCTTGAGGCCACTTTTGGGGAAGGTGACCGAATTCCAGTAGTGGACACATAAGAGAAAGATGAAGGGAAGGAGTTCGGGTAACTTCTCCTAAAGTTTGTGCAGGAGTTGTCAAGAAGGATAGAGGATATGGAACAGAAGTTCACCGCGTACCATAAACAGCGTGAAACCCCAAGGGGTTTCCACACCGGAGAAGGGTCCGACACATCCCATCACTTGCAGGAGAACCTCACAGCGCAGCAAATGGCATCACTGACTCCCCCACGTTCCATGATGCCCACATTTCTAACTACAGGCACGGGGGCAAGAGCACCTCAGGAACCAAAGCCAGTTCACATGGGGGATTATTTTGCTGAGTATCAATCCTACGGGTGAGAGTTTGGTGAGGCTCTCACTTGCCACGACTTTGTGTAGCTTAAGAAGGATAGTAGACCCCGCAACCAGAATAGAGGGGCCAGATACACACAGGATGGGGATGTACATCGTACAGTGGGCAGATTTTACGTGCCGACATTTGATGGATCCTCCAAGTGTTCGGCAAAGGCTTGGGTGGAGAAGTTGGATATTTACTTCCAGCTCAATCGGATGGCAGAGGGAGAGGCCATCAAGGTGGCAGTGTTGCACCTGGAGGGCAAGGCCCATGATTCGTGGTTCCACGGGATGTCCACGCTGGGGCACTCAGGGGTGACAGCATATGCAAAGTTTACACGGAGGCTAATAGAGTGGTTTGATCGGAAAGATCTGGAGGAGCACTTTGTTGAGCTGACTAAGCTCAAGCAGACTGAGAGTCTGGAAACATACATCTCTAAGTTTTTGAGACTCTCCATGATGGTGCTTGATTTGTCTTCAGCCAGGATGATTTACATGTTCATCGATGGATTAGAAGAACCTCTTTGGGGGTTAGTTAGATCGACGAGGCTGGCTACACTTCATGATGCAGTTCGGAGGACCAAGGATTTGCAGGATGCCCTACCCATGACCAGAGCTCCTTTCCCCTAGAGACCGGCATTCCAGCCGAAGGGGAAGGACACGAGGGTTCCTCCTCCAAAGGGGAACCAGAACCAAGGGCCTTTGGATGATGAGACCGGGAGATATTTGAGGCAGAAGAAGCTATGCTTCACATGCCAGGAGCCATGGGCACCGAGACGTCGTTGTGCTGCGAGGAAGACACACTATATCGAGGTTTTCTCCAACAGTGACGAAGAAGAGGATGAGTATGAGGAGATGGAGGTAGGAGGCAGCGGTACGGTACAGAGAGGAGATCATCCACCACCTCCACCACCAGGAGCGGGGGGTGCAGCGTTTGCACCTACCGGGGGATTCCTTGCTTCTTTACGAGGGGTTTCCAAATACTTGACACTGCGTGTCCGAGGTACTGTGCAGGGAAAACGTGTTTCAGTATAAGTGGATAGTGGGGCTACCCACAATTTTATTGATGCACAATTGGTAGAGTGGAGGAGCATACCAACAGAGAGCTTTCATGGGTTTTTGATACTAGTTCCAGGTGCCAGAACCATGTAGTGTGCTAGATATGTGTCAGCCTTGGCAGTGACTATGGGGACTTACACTCTGACAGATCACTTCTTTGTGGTGGACATTCCAGACACCAACGTGATACTGGGAGTGCAGTGGTTGATCACGTTGGGGAAGGTCACCACATATTGGGAGGCCTTGGAGATGGAGTGGACGGACAATAGGACCGGGAAGCACAAGATGATTCGAGGCATGCATACTTATCCGCCATAGATAGTTTCAGCACACCAGATGGAGGCTGACTTCCGGAAGGGAGATATAGAGTGGGAAATGGAGCTACGTGTTTCAGAGGCAGGGTCTATAGGGCAAGCCGTACACCCAGATGTGCAGTCTATCTTAAACTGATATGCCACAGTTTTCGGAGATATACCACTAGGGCAGTCGATAGATCAGGGGTTTCAGCACACCATTGAGCTGGAGCAGGGCATCCAGGCTATGATCACTACACCTTATAGGCATCCTAAGGCCTACAGGGATGAGATTGAGAGGGTCATTCATGAGCTCTTAGTGTTGGGGCACATCCGTCCTAGCACCAGCTCATTCGCTTCTTCTGTTGTACTGGTGAAGAAGAAGGATGGCACACTGAGGATGTGCATTAAATATTGAGCTCTCAACAAAAATACCATGAAGAACCAATACCCCATCCCGCGGATTGATGAGTTTATGGATGAGTTGAGGGGATCAAAGTTCTTCTCGAATATTGATCCGAGATCAGAGTACCACTAGATTCCCATGAGCGACCAGGATGTTCCCAAGACCGCTTTCAGATGTCACTATGGTCACTTCGAGTTTTTGGTGATGCTCTTTGGGCTAACCAACGCACCAGCCACCTTCCAGTCCTGCATGAACCACATCTTCTGTGGTCAACTGAGGAAGTTTGTGCTGGTATTCCTTGATGACATCTTGATATACAGCCAGGCATGGGACGAGCACTTGCAGCACATTGAGGTTGCGTTGCGCATATTGGAGGAGCAGCATTTCTATGCTAAGCTCTCCAAGTTCGAGTTTGGATTGACGAAGATGCTCTATTTGGGGCATATCATTGGTGTGGATGGAGTGATGGTCCATGAGGAGAAGATCAGGGCCATCCGAGATTAGCCAGAGTCGAAGAACATGACGGAACTTCGAGGGTTTGTAGGCATCTGCACCTACTACCGGAAGTTCGTCAAGGGACTTTCCCAACTTGCTGCACCCCTCACATATCTTACAAAGTAGTGGGCATTCAATTCGACAGATACAGTGTAGAGGGCCTTTGACAGGCTCAAGGAGGTGATGAGCAGCTACCCAATTCTTGTGTTGTCAGATTTCACGCGGCCTTTCGTCCTTGAGTGTGATGCATCAGGAGAAGGGGTAGGCGTAGTTTTGATGCAGGGAGGCCACCCCATAGCTTTTGAGAGAAAGAAGCTATTTCCGCATGAGAGGTTGTACCCCATATACGACAAGGAAATTCTGGCTATTATGCATGCACTGGCCAAGTTTCAGCAATACTTGGTGGGGAACAGATTCAGGGTGAGGACTAACCACAACAGCCTTCGGTTCTTTTTAGAACAGAAGTAATTGCAGGAGAGACAGTAGAAGTGGGCCAGCAAGATCCGGGAATACGATTTTGACATCGAGTATGTCAAGGGGAAGAACAACGTGGTGGCCGATTCTCTCTCGCGCAGACTGGCAGCGTTGTCCCTAATGAATTTAGACACGGATTGGAGGGCTCAGTTGCTGGTGGAGTACTTCAAAGACCATTTTTCCTGTGAGATCTTGGATGGACAAGTCACCAATGACAGATACAGGGTGATGGATGAGTTGATATACTTCAGAGATCGGATCCTCTTGACTGGGGGCTCTCAGCTCAAGGATAAGGTGTTGCGTGCCTCACATGACTCACCACTATCAGGCCACCAGGGGTTCACCAAAACCTATAGGGCCATCAGGGAGAGGTTCTCTTGGGAGGGCCTCAAGGAGGACGTACTCCGACATGTCAGGGAGTGTGAAGTATGTCAACGAAAAAAAGGGGAGATGAGCCATCCAGTAGGGTTACTACAACCTCTTCCCATTCCAAAGGGGAAATGGGAGAGAATATCGATGGATTTCCTCACAGGGTTGCCCACGGTGCAGGGCAAGGACTGTATCTTTTTAATCGGTGATCGGCTGACAAAGTACGCACACTTCTTTGCCATAACAGCACGGTACACAGCATCTCAGGTGGCAGAGTTGTTTTTCAGGGATGTTTTCAGGTTACATGGTCTTCCAAAGACCATTTTCAGTGATCGGGACAACCGTTTCATGGGTGGCTTTTGGCAGGAGCTCTTTCGGTTGGTGGGTACAGAGTTGACTCCGAGCACCAGTTACCACCCCCAGACGGATGGGCAGACAGATATAGTGAAAAAGTGGTTGGAGGGCTACTTGCGAAACTATGTGACAGGGCAGCATAAGGCATGGTTACGGTGGTTGCACTTGGGGGAGTACTGCTACAACACGACGTATCACATGTCCATTAGTATGTATCCATTTTATGCTTTATATTGATATCATGCTTTGTCTTTTGCTGATGTGATGTTTGGTGCTTTTAAGGCCCCCAGGGCCAAAGACTAGATCCAAGAGAGCCAAGATATACTCCAGGCCCTCAAGGACAACTTAGCTACAGCATAAAATCAGAAAAAGTTGTATGCTGATAGAGGACGGGTTGAGAGGCAGTTTGAGGTAGGTGACTCGGTCTACCTACGGCTTCATCCATACCAGCAGTCCACACTGAAGCAGAAGGGGGTCGAGAATCTCAAGCCCCGCTTCTATGGACCCTACAAGGTGATACGCAGAATCGGGGAGGTTGCATATAATGAGTTGGAGTTACCCACAGGTAGCAGGATCCATAACATCTTCCATGTATCTTGCCTGAAAAAGGCATTGGGACAACAGGTGACCACAACATAGGAGCTTCCATCAATAGATGATGAGGGGCATTTGGTGCTACAACCAGAGGCCATCATAGATACTCGAGAGAGGCAACTGCGGAGCAGGACAGTCAAGGATTATTTCGTGAGGTGGAGGAACTTGTGAGATGAGGATGCCACTTGGGAGAGTGAGAATATTTTGCGGCATCCATCATTGCAGTTGCTTGAGGACAAGCAACGTTTTGGCAAGGAGGACTGTAATATTCCCAATTAGCAGCAACTAATTGGTAATATTAATTTTTGGCCAATTTACTTTATAAAGTTAAATCCAGATTAATAAAGTGGGTTAGGAGACATTCAACCTACACTTAGGGAAATAAAACACTTCCTAAAGTCACTTGAGCACCTTTAATTAACATCGTGGGGCCCAAGGGGTCGAAGTGACTGTGTGGAAATAGTGGCAACATGGGCAGCATGGATCCAAGGCAGCACAGAGGTGGATGGACAACATGGCCAAGAGCGACAGTGTAGTTTTGGTGGGGCATAAGGGAGAGAAATGCACTCCAAGCATAAAGAGGGAGAGAGGCCCTTCATTTTCTCATTCGATTATGCATCTTTGTTTTGTCTATTGACATTGAGCATGCTTTTGCTGTTGAGCAAAGTCTGCAAGTGTTTTTTAGCACACCGGGTGTCTCTGAGCAGTGATCCCAACCTCAGCCCCGCGGGACTTCGAGTGCCTGCTCGGGTGAGGAGTTCTACCATTGGATTTTTAGGTGGGAGCCATAGCATCTACAGTAGGGATTATGCACTTGCTTGGGCAGCGCAGTGTTGAGGAGAGACCATGCAGTTCTTGGAGGAGGTACTGTCGGGAGCTGATATTTATCAGGGGATTCAGCCCGGAATAGTGAGGAGGGTTAGCCCTTAGCTATTCCATCATTTTTTCAGAGGAGGAGGCCATCATTTGCAGAGACATCTTCAAGGCCAGCGTATTTCACAGGGATAGCATGATTTCTCTAGGGAGGCGATTTTTTGGGGTCATCCATTCCGGAAACCCTTTTTGGGATTTTCTGGGTATTGAGTGAGGAGCTCATTCCCAAAGTCCCACATTTTTCTGAGCAGGGGAATAGCCCCAAAGAGTCATCTTGTTCCAGTAGCAGCAAAAGCCTTTTGGAGATAACATAGTCATTGATAAAGCAGCCATTCCGGGAGCATTTCTGAGAGTATCTCTAGCTTGCCTTGTGCATGCCAAGGTGTTATCATTCTGATCACCTTTGTACTCATTTCACTTTCAGTTATATAATAAAATGGCTCAGCGTTCTCCATATTTTGCAGTCTATGTATGATGTCTCTTTATTTGTTGTACTTTCATGTTTATGTTGCTTTATATTGCTGTTTATTTCTACTTGGAATATTACACACTTTAACTTCTCTCTCATCAAATATTATCAACCAATGTTGCATATGGATGTTTTGTTACAAGATCGGTAATATCATAAGCATATGAATTATGCCTAATATGGTTGTGTTCTTATCCCAACACCTAAGTACATCTTGGCTTGAGCACCAAAACGTTACCACTACTTTAGATCTCACGAATCCCATCTTCATTAATACAATATCGCCTCTAGTTACAGCCAACATATCATTGTGGTTTCTCTCAACCAACAGATCGTCGAACCCATTCCACTTTATCTTTTCATGAGATCGTGGGATCGAAACCCCATCAGCACCCTCGCCATTGTTTCTCTTCCTGGTTCTATCCCTAGTTCTCACAACAACTGGAGTCTTGACGTTGATCCAACGGTCAGCCATATGCCCGTGGCCTCGTCGATCACGATGTCTTTGATATACACTCCTCTTCTCGGTGCCCTGCCATGTTCACGCAGAGACCAATCATGAACAACACTATGTCGACCAGATACTATTTGAATTGTGAGTTAGACAGAACCTTGTCCTGCACGTTCGACCACATCTCGGCCCTCGGTGCCCTCCATCTGGTAACCCTCGGGAACTCGACCTCGAGCAACTTGCAAAACAAACTGATGGAGATGATGAGCTAGAGGATCCAGTTGTAGTGCCCCTCTCCTCCGATATGGTCGATAGATTGGAGGTGGAAGAGCAACAACTCTTGCCCGTAGGCCAGCATTACGATCACCTGCAACACCCCTAGTGGCACCGTGAGGCTACAGAATTCAGTGCACAGAGCCATGTTACAAAAACAAAACCGATAGTGGCCACATTTTACCTTCAAAACAAACTCGATCTCTTCCACATGATTGTGTTCATGATTTTTCCGACTGCATTATATCTAATCATATCTATGTTGATCCAGCATATTCACACGCTAATCTAACTAGATCTTACAAAAACAGGTCCTCTCTCCTTGCTGCCCTTGGAGCCAAAACACAACCTTCGGTTCACAATTCCAATGACAACTTCACATCGTTTATGGATCTCACACCTCCACACAGCTCTACACACGGTTGGACAATAGCAGGCTCCACACAATATCTAATTCACCAGAAAAACTCATTTCTCATACCAGCAAATAGCGAATGGGATCACACCAACACCATTTACTCGCATCATGCTTTGATTTGTCGGAAAGTTGAAAAATTCATTGATTTCAACCATTAAATTTGTATTACACGTCCACAACTTCAATCTCAAAGCCATTATCAAAATAGATTTCGTTAGAGAGTCCAGATTAACCTTGGCCACAAAGGCATCCCTCTGAAGCCCAAACCCTAGACCATAGCTTTGATACCAAATGAAGAATAATTTACCTGGAGAGATAATTAATTTATTTACCGCAGAGATAAAATTACTAAGAGAAAAAAACATAAATTAACCAGCAACAATAAAACATACACAATGCACAAAATTTAACCGGGAAAAAAACCCCAACTTCGGGGAAAACCCATCCTAATGAAATTTCATTGGCCTTGACCAAAACCCTGGCCAATCTGGCCAAATGAGCCTTCACCGCTCACCTCCAGGCCTTCTCTTACAATGAAGTCCTCTCAGCCTTTTATAGGCTCCATTACATGCAATACCATGGGCCGAAAAAACATGGGTGAACAATACCATGTGCCCCAAAACCATCACTGTTTAACTCGGTCAAACTTGACTCTAACCCTGAGTCAACTTACCTAACAGGCACACCTGCTCATGTGAAATCAGTTATTTCAGGTTGGGAGCGAGATCATCAAACAAAAGAGGACGGGGACATCTCTGAGAGGAAGAGATGGAGTTTATGACACATCCAGGTACTACCAGAGGCAGAATGTCTATATTCAAACAGTCCATACATACATACTAGACAATGAAATGTTTATTGGCCAAGGCCATCATTAATGTTCAAGAAATAGGTGGTGATCCGAAAGCGGTGTCTATTTTAGCTTAAATGAGAAGGGACATCCAGGTAATACATCTTTTGCAACATAACCAGAATGTCACCCTTGGCCGCATGGAACGTCTGCTGCAGAGTATGAACCAAGTTGATATGCCCGGGTCCAGTGTTAAGGACCCGGCTCCTATCGAGTCATTTGATGATTAAGTCTTATTAAGTCTTATTGCTTTTTGTCTTTTTGAGACGCACATTACAAATAGCATTTACTTTCTCATTAAATATTTGGATGTAATAAATAACTCGCTTGTTAAGGCAGACAGTATCAGGTTTAAACTTTTTCAATTTTGGTTGACCTTTAACTCTTTGAGGTGGCCAACAGACTAGGTTTCCTACAGATAGGTTGAGGTCATCCAGCATATAAATGTAATAAACAACTCGCTTGTTAAGGCAGACAGTATCAGGTTTAAACTTTTTCAATTTTGGTGGGCCTTTAACTCTTTGAGGTGGCCAACAGACCTGGCTTCCTACAAATAGGTTGAGATCATCTAGCATATAAATTGATTGTAACCTGCTTTCCTTTTTTATTTAATAGAAAATAGAGAAAAATTACTTTAAAAAACTAATTACTATGTCAAAGCCAAAAAAAACTCGAACGGTTCAAAACGAAATTATTGAAATTTGTTATCAACTCACTATTCGAATGTGGAAAGTTATAACGCACAACTACAACAATATTCCTCACACTATTACACGGGCTTCATAGTTAAACTATGGAAATTGAACTTATAAACAAATCGATTGGCACAATTTTACAAGTGCATTTTCTTCTATGCCATGAACTAAAGCCTATTTTTTTGGTGTTGTGAAATTTCCTTAGTATTTCGGAACTGCATAATCAAATCATTTTGTCAATATTTTGATATGTAATTTCGGCATTTTCTAATTCCAATCTTGTGACTATAGGAATGTCTTTTACTAAATTTTGTCTTTGATGAAAAATAAATGAATCCCAATCATTTGTTTGAAAACCATATGTTTCCGAGGTTAATGTGCAGATAATTGTTGGCCCCACCGTAAATGTTCACGCGAAAATATAGATACTGGAAATTACATATTGGTGTTCCTTATTTTCATTTTGTCGTTATATCTTTTGCATTGTGGTATTTTATGGATGTTGATGGGTGATTTATCATGCCTTATTTCACACATCAATTCTATTTTGAAGGGATATTAACAATTGCTTTTCAATGAGAATTTATGAGACAATGTTTTATTTTACATATCAACTATATTTTAATAAGAATATTAATGGCTCCTTTTCAATGGTAATCTAGGGATATTTTATTTTACACTTTATATATATGTTTAAAGGATATTAACAACTATTTTTCAATAAGAATTTATGAGACAATGTTTTATTTTACATATCAATTATATTTTAACAAGTCTGTATTGCGGATAAGATAGGTGCTGAAATAGGTGTGGCAATCAAATCATTTGGGAGTCATTTATGGGCAACAGAGGTGAAGAGGCTTGCCATATGCACATTAAATGTCCTGTAGCAGGCTAGTTATTGTTTGTTCTAAACTAGGTAGGTTGTATCAATTGGAAAGAAAATAGATATTTGCATCCCCTCGGAAAGAAGGTAGATATTTGCATCCACTGGTGGTGATGGTGGCGGGGAAATGCAAACATGCACTGCACAAAGAAAAACAAAGAATACGATGGAGAAGCATTACATATGGAAGATAAACTATTAGTTTTGGTCACCAAATTGCATGGATAGACTGGTTATTCCAATCAATGGATAGTTCCCACTGTTTGTTTCGGAGTTGGATACAATAACGAACATAGTTGGATATAATTGTGGTGGAAGTCGAGAAGTTGATTACCATTTAAAGACATACACTCACATGGCATCAACCAGGTTTTATTTTTTTATTTATTTTTTGAATTGTGGAAAATATGAATTCCATAAACACTAGTTTCAATGTTTTGATCATGTATTTCGTTCTATAATTATCTGATTTGGTTTGGTTTTGGTTGTTACCATGGCAGATCACTACTATTTACATTATTACATAGTATGAGAGTTATGTTTACAAATTCCTTGCATGCCATAAATTATGGAGAGAGTTATGTTTACAAATTCCTTGCAGAGAAGGTGAATTCAAGAGATACTAATGCGACTTTGTTTCTGAATTTTACAAGTATGTGTTTACTAATAAATTAATGGACCATATGCTGAATTTTTTTTTTAATGAGCGCACATACCCAAAGGATTATCCTTTATATCGTTAAATTGTATAAAGGATTTTGATGAGCACACAAACCCAAAGGTTGGAAGAGAGGTCTTTCACTACCATCAAAAGGACAATAGTATGCAAGGTTATTGAAGTAAATTTCTCAGCAACTTAAATTAGATGAAAATTGTGCATTTTAATTTATGGACAAATATATTCTGCAATTTAACCATCATGTTGTTTCTGTAACATGTTTTTGCAATCTGATTCTAACCCAAAGGTTGGAAGAGAGGTGTTTTTCTACCATTACAGGACAGCATTGTGCGGTTTAAAAGAAGTAAAATTTCTCAACTAGCAACCTTAAATTAGATGAAATTGTGCATTTTAACTTATAACTGAAAGGTATGTTGTGTAGGCAACCCATCATATTGTTTTTGCAGCATATTGTTGCATTTAAAAGGGCATGGTTTCCATTGTTGATATTGTTTTATTTTGCATGTTTTTTTGTTCTTCTATTTTTGTACACTTCCCCTGTTGAAGAAGCAAAAGTGGCATGGCTTGTGTAGGAATATACAAACTCAAACTCAATAGTTGAAAATGGTTTTTTTTGTTGCTTTTTAGATTCACTCAAACTTGCTTTCTGCAAAAGCTCTGTAATTTCTTTTCTATAAATTGTGTAAAAAAGTGTGTAAAAAGATGGAATTTTGAAAAATGAAATTTCAATGAAGTGGACACAAGAGAATGTGTGGCCAAGTAATTCATTCAGGGAAAAAATTGTTGCTACTTCAAATCTACCCTTAGAGAATGTGTTGCCAAGTAATTCATTGAGGGAAAAAATTGTTGCTACTTCAAGTCTACACTTATAAAATTATACTTGGATTGAAATTACTATATATATGTGTACCTGGCATAAAGTCATAAATTCTACTTGGATTGGAATTACTATATATGTGTACTTGGCATAAAGTCACAAACACAGGATTTTACTTGGCATAAACTCATAGACAAAGTCGGCAAAGCATGCATTTGCTAATCTCTGTCTTCTGGAAAATGGATGTCTTTTGTAGGTTCCTGGGAAGTTCCAAGCGGACAAAGCATGCATTTTCTAATCTTTGTCTTCTGGCAAATGGATGTCTTTTGTAGGTTCCTCGGAATTTCGGATTCTCATCTTTGCCAACACTATATATTATGCAAACAATGATATATTCAATAGGGTGCACCTGAAACATAAGAAGTGATTGAAGACATGAATCCAAGCTGTAAGCTTGGCCATTGAACATACCTTGGAAATATCACAAAACTTGGCCATTGAACATACTCTCGAAATATCAGAAAATCTTCACTAATTTTGGAAATATCACAAAACCTTCAATAGTTTTGGTATAGAATATCTTCACAAAACCTTCAATAGTTCTGGTATAGGATATAATTTCACAAAACCTTCAATAGTTCTGGTATAGGATATCTACACAAAACCTTCAATAGTTCTGGTATAGGATATCTACACAAAATCTGAAGTGAATAAGTGGTGAAATAGTCGAAAATCTAAAATCCAAGCTCCAGGCTTGGCCATTGAATGGACCCTAGAAATATCACAAAATCTTTAATAATTGTGGTATAGGATATCTGCCCAAAATCTGAAGCAAACAAGTGGTGAAATTGTCAAAAATCTACATTGAACAAGTGGTGAAGTGGTGGAGTTGTGTGATGGCAAAGGAAAGGACACGTCAATAGACAAGAGTCAAAAGAAAAGTAATAATATGTTTGCAGCAAAATTTACTTAAAATTCAAAATATAGTATAAGATTTTTTCTATCACATATGATATTTAATGTAAGAAGAAAAATGTTAAAAATAACTCTAATATTATTTCAATCTGCAAAAATTTGAATGAAATATTCTTGGTTTAATCCAAGAAATCTTGAAAAACATGCATAGAAAGGAGCTCTTGGTTTAATCCGAGACATGTTGAAAAACATGCATAGAAAGGAGACCAGTCTACAATAAGGGTGTAAATCTTCTAATTAAATCATAAAATAGAAAAATAGAAATTATTTTAAATGCAAAATTACCAGAAAACATTGGTTATATTGGAAAATATGATAAAAAGTCAAACGAAATAATATGGAGTCGGCGATTTATCATTCGCTATATACCTAGCCTGCGGCAGGTATAATAATAACAAGACAGGCTGCATCGCAGCTAGTCCCTGCCTTGAGCAGGGTGGTGGGGTCTGACAATCCCAGTAACTCAGCCAGAGGATGGAGCTAAAATTTGTCAAATACTGACAAATTTTCATTGACGACAACATATGTGATACCTCTGGATACCAATGCTCTGACTGACAAGGTTCTATCTTCTCCATTTCTGTATACGAGGTCATCAAATTTGTAGACCATGCCTCGATATCTCTTTGTATTGAATAAAGCCTCCGAGATTGCTAATGGTGAAGATTGGTAAGATCTGCAGTAGAGCCGGCAACGAAGAACTTAATTTGTCCTTCCAAAATCAATTAATCTAGACTTTAGGAAGAACTTAACCAGTAAACTAGTAAACTAAGATAACATGAATTACAACATATTGCACGCATCTACAGTAATCTTTCCCTCTTGATATTATATACACTCAAGTCCTTGCAATTGCTAAAACTGCTTCTCTCTATGTTGTTGTTTGTTTCTAAAAGGAGCCTTTTATCTACTTTTTTATCTACATATAATTGACTATCTGCCATGGAAAACCTATGGAGAGTTGGATTTCCTGGACATTCCAAATCCTGGTAAAGAATCACGTGTGGGCATTTGGATTAGGCCATATCTGAATAATATCAAGATGTAAAATATTACTATAATTTATGTATTTTTGTTGGATGGAAGTTAATTTCCAACTAGCTTAAAGAATTAACTTAAGACTCAAGAGGAGATCGTCTGAACTAATTTACATCACAATCTCTCGGTTTAGGCTTGTGGGTTTGCATGAATGTCTTGCATTTTCATGTGGCTTTCTGTAACAATATTGCTGCTTCTTTGGTGAACTAATGGCAGAAAAGGTATCATTCGGGATGACACAGCCTTTGGAAATTTGTCTTCTTCCATTTTGACAGGCCTTAACAGTCCAACTGGTCACCAAAAGTATCAAAACTGTAGATAAAGCAACTAGGGATGTCCAAACTATGTTAATAGATGACCTGACAGGGTGGCATTGCTCATTGACAATGTTGGAAAAGATGTCCTTCACAAAGGAGCAGTTTGTCAAGCTCTCCAACGCCGAAAAAAAATCCAGCAGATTCAGAACAGATTGTTGTATATGCTTCAGCTTGCTGGAATGTACTCTGTGTTATGTACTTCCCTTCAGTATCGCATTTTTCAGTGTCATTTCTTTAACATTTGAAGCTCCCCAATAAATGCGAGAAGAGAATGTAGGTTTCCATAACACATCAAAGCATAGTCAGAATGAGAAAAATGTTCCAGTTTCTTACTTGAGGACTAAGTCCCATTTGAATGTTATCATGAATAGATATCTAGCATATATTGATACCTTCGTGGTCCAGAAAATGGATCACATACATAAGGGATATTTTGTGTACTTGCAGAAGAAACGACGGTTGTACAAGTCTAACATTATAGTAGAAAAAAAGTGATGTGAATTATCTAATAGTAATATCTTAATAGCTAAAAAGCCATGGAGCAATTTTAACAAAAATGAGTTTCTATAATGGATTACAATTCGACAAAAATGAAGCATTGTGCATAGAACAAAAAACAGGAAATTTTGATAAAAATGAAACATATTCACAATAAGGAAATCAAGAGTTTGCATATCTCTCTTTACTGCTTCCTTTCATTCTAAGGATGATCAGATAGTTGTTTCAAGATCGTTGGACCAAGCTGACTGTGCCTCCAACCGATGATCTTTCGAGGTTGGCATAGATGAATACAAATCTTAATTTTAGTGGTGGTAATTTTTGCTCCAGGTGTATTTCTGGCAAGTGAAAGAAAGGGGGCAAGGGGGCAGTTCAACGATCTATGCTGAAGTTCCCAGGATCTCCGCTAAAGGTTATATAAGTGGCACTTAAATGGATGACATAGGGGTGGACACAGTGGTAGACTATGCATGCTATGTGTTAGGAGGGGTGAGAGATGGGATAAGGCTGCGCAGAAATTTCCAGGTCTGATATTTACTATATATTGTGTTGGGGTCTAAGTTTTGAAGAATTTAGTATTGGAAGCTTGGGTCATTTCTGCTTGCTGGTGGGAAGACTCCTCTATACTCTGCATAGATAATAAAAAACTAATCAATAAACATAAAATAATGTTTCACCTAGAGACCTGTATGCAGGTTAGTCAAACCTAAATGATAACATACAAGAATATATATTTCCCCTAGAGACCTGTTGTTAGCATTTTCCACGATGCCATGAAGTCGATGTTCTTGTTTGACTTAAAAGATTGATAAATTTAATTGGAACCACCTTGACAATGTATGACTTGACGCAATTATAGATTTAGTTGCAAGTAGGTATAATGACACGTTTCGTATTCATGCATGAACCCCACCGAACAAGCATATTTTACAAAATTTTACAAAATTTAAATTTGAACCATGATGCCACGTTTCATATATCTTTCATTGGCTGCATCCACCGCTATCATAACTTGTCAAGTTCGCGTTAACTAGTCATTGCCAAGGAGATGTCGAGGGAATAATGAAGCCCTAGTCTGTGGAAAGGAGATGTTAGGCACAAGATTCGGAGGACCAGATGCATGTTGATATCGTGTGGAAAACTGGTTCTGACCCATAGCCATACAAGCCATCATAAGCATGAGTAGCACCACCAGCATCACTAGCCGTCTATCATGTTCAGTCAGTTAGTCATGCAAAAGTCTAGAAGGCCCGAATCTGGTCCGGTTAAAGAAGAAGCTCAAGCTTGTTAGGAAAGAACCCGACTGACCTCGCCCGACATGCATGGGAGAGCCTTCCTTTTCTGCTCCGCAGGCTGGTACTTATTTGGCCCTGAAGGCGGTCTCTCGGAAGAAGTAGCTGTTCCGGGGAGGAAGCTCGTGAAGGAATGGAAATCATAGTAAACTGAACCTGAAACCCATTGAATGTCTTACCTCCGGAGGAAGGGGATGAAATCCACAGAAACGCCGATGCTACAGAAATCTTGAAACAGATGGTTTTTAATCGATCTCCCACTGTCGAACTGCCAAAAACAATTCTGGGACATGAGTAAGTATAATTCGTGAGTTTCAATTGTTATTGTTTTGTTCTGTGAAGTCTGAAATTTGATTGATTTTTGACAAAGCAGCCGAATAATTTGGTTTGGAGACTTGAACTATAGAATCGCGTTATCAGACAGTGAAGTGAGTTCAATGGTTGAGAAAGAGGACTAGAAGACACTCTTGAAGAGCGATCAGGTAATTGAAAACAAACTTTCATGTTAAGAATCTCTAGATTTTCTTTGGAGTTTAACAATTATTTGACATTAGTTTTTATTCTTAAGCTAAGGGGCTTATTTTACAACCTATTTTCAAATTTCAACGTAGAGTTGTTAATGTTTTTTCCTCAACGGAATGGTTTCATACGGAAACCCTGGAAAGAGAAAAATCCTCAGTAATTAAAATTCAAGAAATTAAAAGTGCTTATTTCAATCATATATATATATATATATATATATATATATATATATATATATATATATATATATATATATATATATATATATATATATATATATATATATATATATATATATATATATATGTTTATTCGTTTATTTTCTTCCAGAAAAAGCATCTGTCCATTTTCCAGGATTACATGATTCGAAAATTTGTTGAAAATTTGCTACCAAGCACTGTGACTGAACTCTGACTGAGAAGGCTTTTGGGCTTTCTGTAATTTTATGTGGTGGGTTTTTTTTATCTGAGTGGATTTTGCTCAATATAGATGTTTTTGCAGTGATTTATAGGCGGCAGTCTTGGGTGGAGTGGAAGTGTCTCTTTAACCATAGCTGGGTGGAGTCAAAGGAGTTGATACTGTACAGTTAGGGAGACGAGATAGCACAACCGCCAATTATGCAGAGATGGAGGTAAGTCGATTTATGATTTGAGTTTTGCATCTGAATTAATAATAGAGTGAATCATTTTGCATTTGAGTTTTGAATTTTTTTTATAGGTTAAGATGCTTAAAAAAAAGCAATACATGCAGAAGAAAAGTAATACCTGTAACTGTAACTGTACTTTGATACCGACTGTGCTTGCTCGTAGTGTGTAACTATAACTGTATGTTGATACCGAATGTGCTCACTCGCCCTTCAGCTCCAGGGGCCATTGCAGGGAAGAATAACCAGCACAATAAATAACAGTAAAACAGAGAGCCCTTCCAATGACCATTGTAGGGACGAATAAGTAAATAAGCATGCACTCAGACATCTAATTAATTATGCGCGCAACAACTAATGACCTAATGAAGGATCTCTTGACAGCTAGAAGGCTCTCTTTTAGACATCTAATGAAGTATGCACGCGACAGCTAATGACCTAATGAAATATCTTTTGACAGCTAGATGGCTCTCCTGCATGGAATAAAGCAAGGAATAAGAAGCGAAGAAGTCTATTATGGGCTAGCATTAACCTGTGCCACTAAGCAAAACCAAATTCTTTGCGGAAATTGTCAAAACATTTTATGCTTACTAACTAATGCTAGCATTAGTCAATAGGAACTAAAAAAATAGGAAACAAGAGGAATCAAGTTACATTTAACCTAAGTTTCGATAAGTCTGGCCTCGATATGAGGCCAAATAAGACCTCCAAATTGTTGATTGGTTCTTACCGGCGGCAGGCAAAAATCTGTCTTTAAAACTTTATATTAAGTTAAATGGCTCGATCGCATTTTCCTGCAGTGACTAATAAAACACCCAAAAGCGATTACAATAGTCCCTGCCATGCCGCAGGCGGCAGGGACTAATAAGAACATTAATGGCTCCTTTTCAATGGTAATCTAGGGATATTTTAATTTACACTTTATATATATTTCCAAGGGATATTAACAACTACTTTTCAATGAGAATGTATGAGACAATGTTTTACTTTACAGAACATTAATGGCTCCTTTTCAATGGTAATCTATGGATATTTTATTTTACACTTTATATATATTTCGAGACATTAATTTGACAGTTGCATTCGAATGAGAGAATGTTTTATTGCACTGGGCAAGATATAACGCTTCAGGAGTATGCCATAAATGAGAAAACGCTTTATGGTCTTTATTGAACTTGGGAGTTTATTAATATTCCAATTCCAATTCCAGCTATGCAAAAACTCAAGTTAAAACGAAGCTCTACCGAAGGTGTTTTATAAGGGGAGGGTTGCACTCGGGCTTTGTTACATTTCCTGAAAAAAAATGTATGTGAGCATCTTAGTATGTTATTACATATTAATTCTTATTTTCGAAATGCTTAAATACCCGTGAATTATGGTTTCGTGATAGTGTTACTTTTCATATGAAAAGTTTATGGTTTTAATATTATGTTTAATTAAGTGCATTGAATTAATATAAATGTTTTTTTTTTTTTTTCATAAATAAATATCATTTAATTCTTTTCTAATAAATATATTTTTCTCAATAAACATATTTCATAATAATAATAATACTAATAAATAAATATCATTTAATTTTTTTCTAATAAATATCTTTTTCTCAATGAACATATTTTTTATTAATAATAATAATAATAATGTAATTAAAAAAATTTAATTTTTACTAAGAAATATCATTTTTTTTCTATAAATATATTTAATAATAATTCAAATTTGAAAAAATAATATAATTAAAAAACTTGCTAACATATGAAAGGATATCTAAACTTTATTATTCCAAGTATCTATCTCTTTTTTGTCTTAGTCTTAAATTGATGCCAAGATTCGGTTCTTCATCTTGTCTTGGGGATGAACTGATAAAATATAATGGATTGAATTCATAAGTAAAAAATTGGTCAGCTCTACGGTGGAGAGATTGAACAAGAGAGTCTTACTCTGCAGAACACTCTGCATTCTCAATACAACTCAACCAATATATAGCATACATAGATGTAGGGAAGTTAGAATCATACCCTAATAAATAGAAACTAATTCTCATCCTAAGATTTCATAAACCAACTCTCACAAATTAGGGATTCTCCATTATCTTTTAACATGAACCACACTGGTTCTTCATCTTGTCCTAGGGATGAACCACACTAGATGATTGGAAATGCGACAACAAACCCTGATGATGTGATTTTTACTTAAAATTTTCTTACTTTTCAATTAAAAAACTTATTAACATATGAAAAGATATTAGATCATAACTATAACTTTATTATTCCAATGCCCTTTTCATGCCATGTTAGTGTTGTTTTAGAGTGATATTTGATATATATAGTTTATTTTTATTTTTTTTAGTTTAGTTATAGAGAATTTTTTTATAATTTTTTTTTAATATTTTATATAGGCATTATGGAATTGCCATTGGCTATGTGATAATATGTTATTTGAGCATATGGAGTCTATACAAATTTTATTCTCTTTTATAATTGAAATTTTTGGCATGACAATATGTTACTTACAACATGCTAGAATTGACCAGTTTCATTTCTGTAATTTGAATTTAATCCATTTCTCCTCCCATGTAATATTATAAATTGCTAAGGTAATCGAGAGTGAAGAAAATGTGTGATAATAATTCCTACAGTGACTACTTGAAACTCTACTAACATATGAGCATCCATATATTTCTTCTCAAAAACACCCTTTGTTTGAAAAATATTTGTTCTCATGCACTAATCTATCTTCACTTGCATGTGACCATTGATGTAATACTTGTAATAAGGAAAAAATTGGACCACCAAAGTATAGCATTTTCACTATTAGATAAAGTGCTCCGTTGATATATTCAAGGGACAAGAAGTTGGTAAGTGTTAATGTGTTAGAATTTGGAAGCACCTATCACTTATAAGTTTCTTTGTTTTGAGGACATGATAAGATGTATTTAACCATATTTCTTATAATTAATATCACAATTTAATTTTACACAAATATTTTTGTTATTGTCTTTGACAAACTCTATACTTTCCATTGGACACATTAACCCATTGTCCTAAAAATTATAGTCTACTCTCTTTTACAATATATCCACCCTTATTCTCTTGCTTCAAGGATATGCTAGTTACTTCTTGTGTAATCATTCTATAGGTTTGAATTTGTCCCTTTGAGAATCGGTCAAGAAATATTTGGATTTAGTCTCAGTATTCATACGTTGTTAATGAATATGAAATGAGTGGTTGTGTGTAAATGGGTCGTCGTTTTCTATTTGATGTAATTACTATCCAACCCATTGTAGAAGGACTTCGTGATTCTATTTTATGAGTTGATATTGCCTCTATGGAAGGAGGAGAGGATCCTAGTGTTGGAATTACACAACATTATATGTGCATTTTTGGACTTAATTGGCAAGTAAGGGAGTCATGTAACTCTTGGACGTACTATCAAGTAAGTGTAGAGATAATACACCCAGGGTAGCGTTGTGGGTTGAGAACCTGTAAGTGTAGAGATAATAGACCCAGGGTAGCATTGTGTGTTGAGAACCCATAAACGGTCTACTAACTGATTTAATTATATTAAAGTGACTTAAATTGGTTATAAGGCATCTATAGAATTGATTCTATATTTCCAATATAGAATTAATCATAACAATATATTCATTTTACTTTTAATTAAAAATATATAAAATAGAATATACAAAAATGAAGAGCCCTAAAAAAAAATACATAGTAATATATGTTGGAAAACAATATATTCATTTTACTTATTTATTTTACATGACAATTGATATTTTTTAAGACACTCTCCATTGATATAATGTCATAGGAGCGAAAGTTATGTTGCCTTGTATAAATGTGTTATATATCGAATTTTAAATCCGTAAATCAAGGAATGTACATATTATTTGAAATCATAATATTTATTTTCATTAACATTTCACAAATTTAATAAAAAAAAGTTGAATTATAAACTTAATAGAAATTAAATTATGAACAACTCTTCATTTAGATTTCAGTTTATCATTATCATATGTTGTAGAAACTAAAAAAATTTCAAAGTATATTTTTGAATTTTTAAATTGATACATTAACAATTAATTACCCTTACCTACCATAAAATGCTTAATTATATTTAAAAAATCAATAAATAAAAAGGGTTAAACAAATATTCATATAACTTATTCAATTTTATCATTGTTGGGAGCACTTCTTACAGCACATCATGACATCAAAATATCTTATTTGAACTAAGTGGCCAGGAACGCTACCTATGCAGCCTTGTTTAATATTATTTTCAAAGTATAACAATGATAAATATTAAATGTGTACTTTGTATTCAATCTCTTCATATCAATAATTATTATATATTGTTATTAACTCTGCAAATCCTATTATAAATACATGATGTATAAAAATATGTAAATGATAAATAATTTTTTTTTTAAATGTTCCAACATGAGATATTGCACAAAAAAGAATAACATTGATAGTAAATGTTTAAAAGCTCTATAGAGCATTCAACTTCTATTTATGTTCAATCTACCCTTTCCAAAATTTGAAAAGAGATACAAGATGGACAATGAGAAGCTATAATAGAGAGTAGAGGAATATTATGACACATGTTGAGGTTGAGGAGGAGGTTGGAGGTTGGGTTCCTGATATAGGAAACACGAGAACCCAACAAATAAGATATATGCAAGCTATTGACATATATTGGCAATTGGAGGCCATCATGGGCAACATATAAGTTGAGTGTTTTGAAGCCCAACAAGAAATTTTACCGTGCGTAGATGAAATGCAGAAGTAGACAATAAATTTCATCAACATGGTTTTAATTATGGCCAAAAATCTTGTAGAATTGGAGATTTCTACCTCTGAAAAGGAGGATGAAGTCCCTAATACAATTCAAATGGATTCACCCTCCATATAGATGCACTCTCTTTTCATTTTTCTCATTTATGGTAGTGGCAACATTATTGCTTTCCTAGGTGTAATCATCTCTAAATTTTGTAGCAAAGTTTCAAATTGTTTCAAACTTTATTATCTTTATAGTTTTGGCATCAAATTTAGACTATTTAAAGGGACAAAGATGATGTTATTATGCTACTAGTCTAGTTTCCCCAGTGGCAGACTAGTAAGCATAGCACCTATTGTATGCTTATTATTTGGATAGTAATATAGAAGTTGCATGACTTACAAAAGAAAGATAGTAAATTTTTAAAATCACAAGCTAAAATTTTTATATGCCACCAGGAAATCTCCTATCCATGCTAATTTTATAAATACTACTATGGAAAATTTATTAAAATAATAATAATAATAATAATAATAATAAATAAAATAACTTGTTGGCATCATAAATTAGATAAGAAAGAATATCATCATAGTAAATATTTAAAAGCTTCATAATAATTGTGCTCTATCTAAAGATATTTTTCTTCTACTATATTGAAACTCAATCTAATGGGTTTCCAAAGAACAAAAACAAAAACGAATTTCTTCAAATGTCGAAACAAAACATTTACATATCACTCCTTATTTCCATCACCCTAATCACCTTCCTCACTTGGCATTATAACATTTCTTTTCTCAATAATATGTTTTGACCTTGGATCATATCTCAATATGAACCACTAAACCCCATCCAACACTTCTGGGTAAAAGAACACTTGGTTGCATTGTTTTGGGAAAGCATAAGGCTCCTTAGTTTCAACCCACATTTTTTTAGAGTTAATATGTATTAGTCCACTATCATGGTCTTCCTTAGATTTCTTTAGTTGAAGGTATCCAATTACTTGCAACTAAAATTAACACATTGAAAAGATGAGAAGTCCACTTGCACAATATTTTTTATCTTTCCAATGATCTAACTTCCTATCTACCAGGTTTTAATCATGGTGGCTAGCATGACTGCATTGGTTGAGCTCAACCTTCATTCCACAATCTTGGGTGATGTATCCATCATCAACATGCTCAATGCGAAAATGTTGTCCATGTGCTCGCATATATGGGAACAAATGCACTTGTAAAAAAAAGAACAAAGCAAAGTGTTATATGTTTGATAACTCAAGCATCAATAAAAACACAATATATGTTACAATTCAAATGTGCATTATAAATTGAACTTGGTACTCAAAGAGATTATTCTAAGTTTATGTTCCTTGATCCCTATTTTTAGTGCACCCTCTTCTCCATGTGGGTAATGATTGGACATGACATATTTCTTTGTGATCATGTTAGCTACCCAATTGTTGTATAGCCTGTTTTATTTTAGATGTTAAGGATAAACCATGCTTCTACCATTCAACCATTTGAATGCCTTCATGTCACTATAACATTTCCTTATCTTCTCTTCATTTAATGCAACCCATGGTTTCTTCACCTCCATGTTGTAAAGAATTAATTTATTGATGGCATCAATTTTTGAATTCATTGATGTATACAAGCATTCAAAAAAACTAGTATGAGATCAAATACATATTATCTACTTTTGTGTAATCAGTTTTTCTATTCAAAATTAACAAAAAATAAGTGACTAAATTTTATCATGCCCCTTTTTCCATTCATTTGGAGTAGCTACCCTTCCCTATTTTCCTCATCAGATTGGTTATCCCAAACAATTTCCCTTGGTGTGTCATCAATTTGTTTGGTGTACTCACTAGCATAATATATTATTCATATACCATGCACCCCTCCGCCTTAGAGTTGTATGGTTTTTCCCTTTGTTGAACAAACTGTTTCAATATTTTCATGTACCTCTCCAAGAAGAGCATTCATTGACATGAGAGCACCCCTACTAATTCAACCTCGTAAAATAGGAGAATTAGAGGATTAACCTGTAAGTCCATAAAAATTGTGGGCAGTTCCTTCTCAAACACACAAACAATCTAAGTTATCTCTCAATGCCATCATGGAATACTAGCCATATGAATCTCCTTTGATGTGATCCAACATAAAAATGCAAATAATTTCAATATGGCACGTTGTAGGTCCTAGGGGAAGACATGGTTCATAGAACCACATGCTAGAAAATGTTAATGACACTAAAAACTAGACACATGCATAGTTAATTGTCATAAAATTGTGAGTATATGGTATGTTTTAACCTACACTAAAAAAATAAAAATAAAAACATGTATTCAACATACATACTATTAGAAGGTTTAGATGATCATGTGATTTTGACCTCAACAAATGTCCTTATATAGTGAAGTAATTTCATTGAGTTGACCCATATGAATAAAGTGCCTCCACATTCAATATAACATCATTCATCATAGAAAGATCATCTTTCTTCAAAATCCATGGGACATCACCTCCTTTAAATGACTAAGAGAGACCAACCTCTTCTCTACTTTCCTTTCTTGGTCAATGTCTCTTTTTATTATTTGCAGAAATAATATCTCTCCTAATAATGAATGTGTTGCTTTTAGTCGATGATATCTGCCTCTATAAATAAGATGAAGTGTTTCTTAATATATGCATGGGATAAAGTAAGTGGGAAATCTTAATATGTTCCCAACATGGAATCTCATAAAATACATATTTTCTTGTCATCCCAACGAGCACTTTCTCAAGGTAGGTGTCAAAAATTCAAGATCATCAAACATAGGTAGGTTCCCCATTTGAATCAAACAATTATAAAATTTCCTTTTGCTTCTCTATTTTATATGCCCTAATCCAATCCACAGACATTATTATTTTAGGTCTCCAAGTTCTCTTTGCTTCACTATTGAAAGTAAATGCAACTCTTCTACAAGGGTGGTCTTTTGGGAGGAATACCCTCAAGAAATAGTACATCAAATTTCATAGATGGTTGGACCACTAGCCTTTATAAAAGGTCCACCACAATTACAACCATGATACCCTTTTGTTACAAGACTTGCAATGTTATTGTATATAGAGAATGCTAGCATCAAAAAATATAGTTGCACCAAATTATGTATGCCAGATAACATTACAAATATAAAAAAATCAATCAACATGCTTATGAAAGCAAACTCCTAGTCCTAAACAATTGTGTGTCGTGTATGCCCATATGTCATACAATGTAAAATACCTCTCCATTGGGATGGGTCATGATACATCATATACATGTATCCCTTCCCATAATTCTTAAATTCGTCGATCAATGGTTGGAGGTAGGAACCCATTCTCTTCAATTTTCTTCTACCTAAAACTATAAGAGATAGAAAAACATGTTCATTCTTCAGGAGAAACCTGGGACTATATTGCTGGTGATCACGATCATTGGCCAAACAGAATATTTGGTGTTTGAGAAATAATATGGGTTAACTCCATCCATGGATATGCTCAATCGAAGGCTCCATGCTTCATCCTTGAATTCATAGGGCCATGTATCCTATATATGCTTCATATCTATTGAATCTACCAGGATTTGTATGAATCCCAACTCACTTCCATGTGAGGCATGTCACCCTTGCAACAAGGCTGATAATTTGCAATTAAAGAGCCTTTGAATGACAAGCATGTGCATTAATATACTATGAGAAGGAGCATGTGCCTTACCCTCGTTTTTTAATTTCTCGTATATGTCATTCCCACATTTTGGACATATTTATTTGTTCTCAAATTTCATCTCTATATAGACTATAATCATCGGACATTTGTGTTATGATGTGTATTGAACACCCAATATTTTTAGCATTTCCTTTGCCTTTGCACAGCTGTTGGGAAATACGTTATCACTCGAAAGTACCTTATCTTTGACTAACCTTCCATTAGTGGGAAATAGAAACATATATTATCATCAAGCATGCATAAAATCAACCATTTTCAATGTTCATCATGAAATAAGATTCCTTAAAAAATAGGGGTTAATTATTAGTTGCCTCAAAACTTTTGATAAAAACGCATCTAAAATATTGTATATTTTTTTCAAGTTGTACAATAACATTGTTGTCCTTGGTTAGGTAGACCTTGATCCATGTCCAAAAAGAGGGATGGTGGAAGAATATTTCAGGCTTCCAAATAAGGCATAGAAGATATCAACATCATGCCCTAATTAATTTTATTGGAATTCACGTAACAAAATTCCCTCCATGGTATGGGTATCCTGTAAGAAGTAATCCATAACAACCTCTATATCATTACCTTCATCCCAACACATGAATAACTAGTGTTACCAAAGACTTTTTGAATTGGTGACTTAATACATAATGGGGAATGAATAGGTGATTTCTTCAACCATGCTTGGCATACTTCATCTTCGAATTGTGCTTTTTAATAACATTCTCCTTATTTGACATCATAGTGCGGTGCAATGGTAGATGGTAGAAAAATTGCTCATTTTCGAAATCGAAATTGTAAAAATATTGAATATTACATCAATAATATTGGTGGCACAATGCATTTAGCATGTTCAAACATTACACCAAACATTTATTACAAACATGAAATTTGTTTTCCCAATAATAAACATGCAAGCAACCACTTTGTAAAACAAGTGTCAAATTAAGCAATACATTTACATTAGTTCCATTGAAAATACAAAAATAAAATTACTTGATCATATTTTTCTTATGCCACAAGAAGACGTCTAAAGTTAAAACTAATGCAGAGTGTTTTTTATGGGCTTTGTTGGTCTACAAAAATTATAGTTTACTAGCAACTCATCACAAAAATACAAACTATGTATTGCATGCACAACAACAAATTTGGATGTCTCCCTTTTCATAAAGAAATCTTTGTCATTGGAGTGTTCCTTAATGGAACAATTTAGACTAAATAATGGGGAATTACACCTTTTTATGAACCTTGTAATGTTCCTATGAGTTCGTGGAATACCATCAATATATAATAGGTTTTTCCTATTAAAATTTCTAAAAGCACAATCGTTCATGCACATACTCTACATGGAAATGTTATGTTTGTACTTAACAATATTCAAGTAATTATATTAACTATAAAGAGGACCACAAAATGGCATAAGTGATATTGATTATTTGGAAGGAATGGATACATGTGAAAGGATAAAAAAACCCAAGATTTGCAAAATCTATTTTACACTTGGAAATCATATAACTATTACTACAAAGAGAAAATTTGGTTCCAACATCAAGGACATGCATGGAAGATGATCAAGCACCATACAATGCACAGTTCTAACTAGTTTGGTATTTAATTTGCAAATGGATAAAAAGATGGAAGTCATCACTACCTTCCAACAATTAAACCAACTTTTGTGTGTACTTGGCATCTTTGCTCTCAACTCATACAAATTTTTAGATCTCCTATTGGAGATGTTTTGGGTGGTATTGATATCATACTTTGGCTCACCAAAACTCTCTATTGACTTGACAGAAGGAGATGAATTGGTTAATTTAGGATGAAATTTAGCTAATTTGGCTTCCAACTTTTCGAAAAAGGGGCATATGGATGTGTTCCTACATGTATTTTATAGATCACCTATTGTATTCTTGATTGGAATGGGGATGTTGGACCATCGAATATTGGTAGTTTATCATTAATATAATGGGACAATGTGACACAACGGGGTTTCCCTTTTAACCCTTTACATTTTCAACAACCACATACTACTTTGATGTCATACAAGAGATCAAATTCATGGTATACTAGGCTGGTTTCTAGAAGATGGCATGTTGCAATTAGCAATGTAAAGTGATTGTCCACTTTCATCAAATGCTTGCATGTGGTACCCTTCTCCTTATAAGAGCTTGTGGAATTTTTGGATTAGTGGAATATCTTGTGAATCTTAACTCAATCCTTAATCATGATCCTACAAAATTCAATGAATAATTATTTAAATGCACATACATAAATAAAATAAATTGAATTAAATAAATGAAATATGGACTTAATGCAAACAACAAGGGAGAACTTGAAGAACTTGATGTTGGTTTTGACCATGTATAGATAATTGTTGTGAATAAATTCTTGATAAAAACATAAAATATGTAATGGCACACATGCAGACATTTAACATAGATATTTTACCCTGGAAACTCAAATGGGGAAAACTAAAAAATTTGTCTACTATATTTTGTCTTTACAATGTTACAATAAAATATGTATATCTTGCGGCATCCTTAAACCCCAATCCATTAACTTTGAATTAGAATAAACCTATAATTCCTTGATCGGAGTTACAAAACCATGGGCTGAACCAAAATGTGCCACAAAAATTGCTAAAAGCAAAAATAGTGTACCTACAACTGCCAAAAACAAACTCAAAAACCACTCAATTTTTTTTTGGATGACTCCACCTCCCCTTCACCTAGAAAAATTTATCAATGTGAGGCTACTTGTGCGAAGAATACAACACATACCCAATACTTTCAACAATATGGATGAGCTAGAATCTAAAGAATTGTACATTCGATATTATAACTTTTCTTTTTCCTACATTTGAGCCAAGACCGTGATCAATATATGAATATGTTCTTAAAATAATGCTTCAGAAGCATAGAGCAATCTAAATTCAAACATAATTTCTAACGGATTTTAAAACTTATTGATGTATTGTATTATGTTGTGATGCATCGATGTATTTGTATATACCAAACACATCAATCAACTAAATCATGCTACACATTGAAGAGCGACCTTTATTTTCGCCTCCACATAAAAAAACCTACAAAATTTTAATTCCATAGTCTTACATTTTTTTTTAGTTAATTAAATTATTTGGTGGTGCATTTTTACACATTGGTGTGTTTTACATTATATAGTGCATCAAGAAAAGTAAGTTAAAAATACAACAATGCACGCATTTATCATCAATATACAATGAAAAAATGAGTTGAAAATTTCATATAATGTGTATTTGTAAATTAAAAGTGTAATCCTAGGAAGTGCAGGAGCATTCAATGGCAGGAGGCTCTAGTGCAGGCGATATTTGAAATCATGAGGGTGGCTTCCTCGGCCTCCTGCTGAGGTCCTCCAATTGTTACAGGTTTTCTACCCCCCATTAGGGAAAGCGTCGGGGTGAGGGAGGTGGCCTTTTCCCTCTCTCGTCTCCTCCTATTCCTACGCCATGCTTTGGTTTCTTGTTGTTCGGGCCTCCCCCGCTGAGCAAGATCAGAGGTGGTCATGGTATGGCGATGCAGGCCCAAGAGGGGCCCTCGCAGGTGAGGTGGATGCTTTCAAATTGTTGGTGGCATCTGCCTCTAAATTCCATAAACAAGGCCAGTCAAAATTTGATAAGCAAGTTGATGTGATTACAAAAATAGTCATCAGTGCCCCTCAAGCAAGATCAAGAGCTTTGCAGTTGGATGATCATGGGCTTATTTTCTAATTCATGGGCTTATGGACCTCTCCACTGACAGTCAAAGGCTGGATCGAGAATAACTGTAAGCCTCTTATCTCTGGTGAGTTTATTTCTTCCTTCTATGGGAAAGGTTTTTTCAATTTCTACTTTGAGGATAGAAAGAATCTGGACTTAGTGTTTCGAAGTGGCCCTTACTTAATGGGCTCGCAAGGTCTGTATCTGGACAGATGGAGCCCTAGATTTAACCTTGAATGTGAGGTTCTCACCTCAGTTCCTATGTGGGTCAAACTTCATTACCTTCCTTTTGATTTTTGGAAGGATGCAACCTTCAGGTTGATCGGTAACTCCTTGGGCAAGTATATTGACTTCTCTAAGTCACGGGATGGACTTTTTTCTTATGTTAGAATCTTTGTTGAAGTAGATATAGAAAAAGGATTGTCTCGAGCAGTCAATATTTGCATGGATATTTGGTCACATGAGCAAGAGCTGGATTATGACCAACTTCCATTTAAGTGCAAGGTGTTCCATGAATATGGCCATTTTTCCAAAAATTACTATAAATCTCAAGATAACAGAGAGCCACTTCCAGGAAATTAAAACGAACAATGGAAGAAGGTTAAGAGGAAAAAAGGAAATTTGAAATAGAACACAACGGCTTCAGCAGGCGAGAATTCATCCTCCCAGTCTGTGGGCTTACAACAGTTGTTTCCTCCTCCTTTAGTGGCTTCACAATTGGTGGGGGTCGTGTTGGAAGGATTGGTGGATTTGAATCAGTTTTATGCTTTGGCTACCCCAGCCATGGAGGGTTTCTCTTCCAAGCCCCCCTTGGAGCCCCTATTGGAGTCAACAACAATGGCATCCGCTACATCCACTAACTCTTAGAAGAAAAATGTAGTCACCTTGGGCACACTCTTCCAATTCAGAAGAATCTTTGGATGATGATGAGGAAGATGATGGATTTGTCTCATTGAAGGAAGTTCCAGGACCAACGATCCCCCAAAGGCTTGAAGACGAGAATTCAAAGAGCACAAGGGTCAAGGAGTTGAAAATAAAGGTCACAAATTCGGGGAGGAAATCGAATAAATAAATAAGGCATGAAAAAATTGAAAAAGACAAAGAGCTAGAGTTCCAACATACTATTACAAAGCAACTAGTTGGGTTCGGGCATAAAAGCGGGGGGGGAGGGGATTAAATTTGGGCCCATGGAAGGGGGTTATGCCAAACAACAAGTAATTTACGAATATAATCTCTTGGAACTGTAGAGGTATGGGGCCTACAAAAATAATAGCAGAATTCAAATCCTTAATCCATAGAGAAAGACCAATTATCACTTTTTTATAGGAGACCAAAATGGAGGAGTTAGAAATCCTCAATGTTCATAACAATATATGGAATCAAAGAAACTTAGTAGCAGAAAGTTCTATAGGAGCCTTCGAGGGACTCTGTACGTTATGGCTCCCAACAAAGTTGAATCTCGTAAGCTTTCTAAAAACCACTCATTGGATAGAAAATACTTTCAACATAATGGAATTTAATCAAACCTTCATTATTGTAAATGTCTATATGCCCGTCCATTTTCGAGAGAAACAAGAATGTTGGAAGTGTCTGAGAGATCTAAAATAAACATAATTTGGCACAAACTATATATTTAGGGGAGACTTCAACACCACGCTAGCGCATACAGGTGGGGTCCATAGTAAGGGATGCCCTCCATGAAAATATGGAAGTCTTCATGTTGTATCTCATTATTTTCATTGTTAAACCCCATAAATACCTTTAAACTTGGAATAACAAAAGGATGGGGTTAGAACACATCGTTGCTCGTGTAGACCGCTTTTTGGCCTCAGACAATATCTTGGTCCTGAATATCTGTATCAAGTCCTCCATTTTCCTTGGTGTGGATTGATTCACCATCCTATCAGTCTTATGATGTTCCATCCTCTCAATCTTCATCTTATTCCCTTCTACTTCTCCCCATTATGGATTGAGGTCTCGGGTTTTCGAGAGATCATCTCCTCTTCATGGGTTGGTTGGGTGGACGGAAGGCCAGTCACGATATGGGAAACTAAGATAAAGTGATTGAAGTTTGATATCAAAAAATGGCTTAAAGAACATGATCAACATAGAAAGCATAGCACAAAGGATTTAGAAGAAAATATTGCATCCATCCAAGGCTAGATGGAATCCACTCAAGTTGTAGCAGCGGACTTTCAGAAATAAATGGGTGCCTTTAAAGAAATCCATGTAAACCTTAGGTGAGAGGAAGAATACTGGAGTCTGAAGTCCATAAATAATTGGTTGAGGGTTGGGGATAGAAACACTAAATTCTTTCACAAGCAAGCCAAGTTTAGGGAATCTAAAAAAAAAATTCCCAAATAAATCATGAGGGACATACGGTTAAGGAGTTTGAAGAAATAAAGAGAGTGGAAATGGAGTATTTTAGCCTCCTATATAAAGAAAATATAGAGATGGATGAGGAGATAAAGGATTTAGTAATAGAGGATGTTCCGGAGTTGGTTTCACAAAACATGAATGTTTCTCTTACTTTGGTTCCCTCTCCAGAGGAGATCAAAGTTTTGTTTTTCTCCTTCTCGGAAGATAAGGCCCCGAGCCCAGACGGAATGTCGGCTCACTTATTCAAAATCTTCTGGGAAGTAATAAATAGTGATATGTGAATAATGGTGGGCTACTCTCTAAAAATATTTATCATAGGAGCAGGTGTTAAATATTCCTTCTTGGTTCTTATTCTGAAAGAAAAGAGCCCCTCCTCCTTTGTAGGTTTAAGCCCATTTTGTTGTGTAATTTGTCATATACAATATTCTCTAAATTATTGGATTTAAGACTGAAACCTCTATTGCATAATATTATCTCTGAAAATCAAGGGGGCTTTGTCCCAAGGAGACAAATATTCGACAACATCATCCTGATCCAGGAGGCCATTGATTCAAGTTGTCGTAGAGGGGATCAAGGAATGATTTTAAAGTTAGACATGACCAATGATTTTGAAAGGGTGAGGCACGGATTTATAATGAAAGTTTTGATGAAAATGGGGTTTGATGAAACCTTCATAAGATGGTTTCCCTTATGATTTGGGTCCCCTTGGATGGCTCCTTTGGTAAATGGCAGAGTGGCAGGATTTTTCAAGGCCTATAGGGGATTGAGACAAGGGTGCCCACTTTCCCCCTTTTTATACATCACCCTAGCGGAAGCACTAATCATAAAGCTATAAAAGGAACAGGATACCCAAATACTTCTGGGGATCATATTCAAATAAGGTATTAAAATTATAAACCATGGGCAGTTTGCAGATGACACCATTCTAGTAGGCAGTGCCTTAGTGGTGATAGACAAAATATTTAAAACGACACTAGATAGGTTCCTATGTGCCTCGGGTGGAGAAGTCAACGATAGGAAAAGTCATCTCTACAGCTGGAACATTTCCTCCCAGAAGGCAAGAAAGATAGAAGAAATATTTGGATTCAAAGTAATCAGGGAATGGAAATAATTAAATTATCTCGGAGTGCCTATATTTTTAAGAACATCTACCTCAAACGCTTGGCAGAGAGTCTTGGACAAAATAAAAAATAAAATATTGAATTGGCATGGAATTTGGCTCAACTTGACGATAAGGACTATCCTAGAGAATCCTATGTTATCAACGATCCCATTGTACCAATTTTCTGCCCTCCAAGCTCAAAAATATGTGCTACAACAGTTGGGATTCTACATCATAAAATCCTTATGGGAAGGGGGAAATATAGAAACAAAAAAATACCTCTTGGTAAATTGGAAAACGATAAGGTCTCCAAAATTACAAGGTGGGTTGGGAATAAGAGACCCAAAATTAACAAACATGGTCGTGGGGGAAAATCTAAAGTGGAATATGACTACCAAAAAAGAGCTCTGGTTGAATCAAGTGTTAAAAGCTAGGTATGATAGCCAAGGTTTGAAAAATCATGTCCAATCAGGGGAAACAATTGGATCTCCAATATGAAAGCTAGTGAAATCGTCTTATGAAGTCATTGACAGAAACTTGAGAAAATTTCCAAGGAATGTAGACTCGATGAATATCTTTCGTGACTCAATCCTAAGGGGGCGGCCAATTGATGAGGATTTTACATTGAATTCCCTTAGGATTTTCTCATATGGCAGTATAATTCTTAAGTCAAATAATCATCTGGAACGAGCAAGAGTACTGGAAGCGATGGGGTCTGGATGAAATCCCAGAGGCCCTAATTCCATTACGTGAGCCCTTGTTCTTGAAATTAATAAGTTTTCCCCCAATGGAAAATGCGATGGAAGATAAATGGGGCTGGAAACAAACAAATTATTCAGTAAAAGAAAGATACACACACCTGTTATTTCAAACTCATATTTCCCCCAAAGCATCAATATGGAGGAAAATTTGGACCACTAATGCGATCCCAAAAGTCAACTTCTTTTGTTGGCTTCTGGCACAGAAGAAAATTCTCACAACTGAGAATCTTCAAAACAGAGGGCATATAGGGTCGTCTGGTACCCGTTATGTGAAAAATCAGAGGAAATAACTCATATTTTCCTTCGTTGTCAAGTAATGAAATAAGTTTCGTTGATAACACTAAGACTGATCTTTAACAGAAGCAGATGGCTCATGGATATCTTGCAGTTTTTCAGCTCTTGGCCCTCCTTTTATGTGGGCACCCTTCAGACCAAAAATATCTTCAAGAAAGTATGGACTTCCCTACCAAAATATGTGTTTTGGAAAGTATGGTTGGCTTGAAGTAAAGCTATAATCAGATGATCTAAGAGGATCTTGTTCAGTGCAGATCGACAGAGAGGTCCAGTCAGCTCCAGTTGTCCGATGTCTGGTTCAATATTTAGATAGTTTAGTTCGTCCTCCAGTGTTCAGATGAGAGCCATTTTTCATGGTTCAAACTTGGTTGTGTGGTATTCATAGGGTGATGTGTGTGGTAATGGTGGAAAAATTAAATGTAAAAAGGTTTCAATACTAAGATAAGCTCTAAAAACCTAAGTTTAGAAACCTAAACTATACAAGCCTAAGTCCTAAAGTCCTAAACCTAAAAACCTAAACATCTAGCACAATACATATGTAAAACCTATGGTATTAACCATAAGGTTTTGGGCATAAGAATTAAAACGCAAAATCCCAAAGTTATAAACCCACAGTCCTAACTGTGTATTTAAACCGCGTCGGAAAGCCTAAATGTTACCATGTGAGAAGATGTAATAGAACCACAGCAGAAATGTTAGTTAACCGTCAACCTGTAATCGTTTCGAAGCCTTCAGCATGTGAACAAGCCAGTAGAAACTGCAGGTGGAAATGATAGTTGACCATGCGGAAAGGGATAATCGTGACCGCTGGAGTTGAGGGTTATCACATTGGATAACGTTATTCGCCATCTGACCGCAACCACTGGATCCAATCGTAGATGTAGCCGCCGGAAAGAGTTGTCACATGATATCCTTCAGATTTCCGCTGACCGCTAGTGGCTAAGTTTTATTATAAAGTTTATTTTTGGGTTTTCATGTTAAATGCACTAAGGTCTAAAGATATGCAACATATAACTTATCCATTAGGTGTCACCCGATTATAGGACTGAGTGTTATACACCCTGATTTTCTCAAACATATGCCTAAATTGGAAACAAGGAGTTTGAAACCAGTTCTTTAAAAACCAAAACATTTTCTTCGGTGAAGGACATGAGTGATTTTGTATTCGAATCAGGAGTGAGAGAGGCAGTTTTGTTTTCAGTGTTTCTTGGTCATCTGGAGATGGAATTGAGCGCAGAGACAAGCGTTGGAAAGCTATGAGAGAGAGAGATTTTTGTTATCAGTGACTAGAAGTGCCTGTGAGCACAGTCAGTTTGGTGTTTTTTTTGTAAATACTTCCTCGGATCAATCCTAATAAAGCGGACGCCCAACTTGAAAGTGGACCTAGAGACGTAGTCCACCAGGGACGAACTCCATAATCGATGTTTGTTGTCTCTTTTCTCTGTTCTTTTTTGTAATTTCATGTTTAATATGTTGGTGGTTTAAGTCGTAAATGATTTAGATTTCCTTCAAGTCTTCCACATTAAGCAGTTTAGTTAAAAATCAATTCACTAATATCGATTAATTAATTCTACGTCAGCACATAATTTCAATCACATTCAAATCATATATTTTGGTATCATAGCATGTTGTGATTTGTAGTATTTTTCTACTAGATATTAAACATGTTGGGATTACAACGTGGAGAAGGAACGCTTGAGGAGTTCAATCCAGAAATTGGAAAGCGGAAAGTCGTTCATCAATCGACGATCACAGGATCTGAAACTGTTGAAACTGAAACTCTTGAAGTTAATACCATGGACAAGAATTAAGTTTAGAAAAAAAAAATTTACATGCAGCAGATGTTGGGAGAACTCTGCGAAGATAAGAAGGCAAGAGATGCAGTTTCTTTATCAAAGGCATCGAAGAAGGACAAGGGTAAAGAAAAAGTTGATAAACCTCCTTCTCCTCCATCGTCTCCATCATCATCATCATCTTCTTCTTCTTCTATTTTGTATTTTGAAACAGAAAAGAAACCTCAGAAATATCTTTTGAAACTTGATGTAAAGTTTGAATTACCTGTTTATGATGGCGAAATGAACCCAAAGAAACTAGATAATTGGATTAAGCAGATAGAAGTGTATTGTAGGATTCAAAACATTTCTGATAATAAGACAAAAATCTAGTTAGCTACTCTTAGGGTGGGGGGAACTGCTTTAATATGGTGGGAGAGTAAAACATAGATATATTTAAAGCATAAAGGTAAAATCATCTCCTTGTGGTATAAGTTTTTGAAATCTCTAAGGAAACAATTGTATTCGTTGGGATACAAACAGCAAGATGTTATTGATTGGTAGCGTTTGTGACAAGGTAAGGGACATAATGTTCAGGAGTTTACTCTGGAGTTCAAGAAGAAAGAGTTGACACTTGGTATTCCTTTGGATACACGAGAAACTTTATTGAAGTACATTGGCCGTTTACATTCATATTTACAACATACATTATTGATGTTCAGTCCTAATGACTTTGATGAAGTATGTGTTCAAGCCATAAATATTGAATTAAGTGGAAAACCATTCAAGTTTTCACCAAAGACATCCAAATAGTTGGAAACCAAAGACAGCAAGAAGAAGGGCAGATCGAAGGGAAACAAGACAACTACATCTCAGAAGGAAGATGAAAGACCTACATGTACTCACTTCCAGAGGATCATCCATGATGAAGCTATATGTTGGAAACTTCACACGGAACTCAAGCCCGAGAAGTTCCAAAAGAAGAAAGGTGAAAAGAAGGCTTCGACAGTAATCCAACAAGACTTGGGCTCTGATTCAGGTGACGAAGGGAAAATAACCACAATGTTCACTACAGGTAAAAATTCTGATGCTAGTTCAAGTTCAAGTACTTCTGCTTCTTCAAACATTAAACAACTGGATGAAGATAAAAGAGTTGAGTTATTTCATATAAGGGTAACTTCTAAGCACACAAAAATAGATACATTTTTTGACAGTGGGTCATAGGAAAATTTAATGTCTGAATCATCGGTTAAGAAATTGGGTTTGAAAACACATAATCATCAAAAACCATATCCATTAGGTTGGCTAAAGGAACAGACTCAGATTAATGTCACAAAGCAGTGTCGTTTAAAATTTTCCATCACGGCTAATTACATTGATGAAGTGGATTTAGATGTGATACCGTTAGATATATGTGGAATAGTGTTAGGGAGTCCTTATCTCTATGATTGTGATGCAGTATTTCATAGGAAAGAGCATAAGTATCATCTTAAGAAAGATGGGATTGAATACATTGTTCGGGCACATAAAATCAAAACTCACTTGGATTCAATTACTACTAATCAGATGAAGTGCTTAATAAGTTCAAGTAAGAGATATATACTCATGGTTGTAAAAGAACAACATAAGAATCTTCATGATGCTTTTTCAGGTTGTGAATCTTAGTTTAAAGATAGTTTGGTTAAAGTGGTAAAATCATTTGAAAGTCTATTTAAAGAACCAAAACATCTACCTCCTAAACGAGAAATACAACATGAGATACAGTTGATATTTGATGCCCCTCTTCCTAATGTAGGAATGTATCGCATGTCAGTATTAGAGAATGAAGAAATAAAGAAACAAATCCAAGAGCTGGTTGAAAAAGATTTAATTCGACCCAGTTCATCTCCATGTGGTTCACCCATAATTTTAGTTCCTAAGAAATACGGGACATGGATAATGTGTGTCGACTTTAGGGCCTTAAATCAAATCACAATCAAGAACAGGTATCCTCTTCCTAGGATTGATGATTTACTTAACCAGTTAAAAAATGTTTTCTATTTTACTAAGTTAGATTTGCGTAGTGGATATCATCAAATTTGGATAGCAGAAAATGACATTTGGAAAACTGCATTCAAAACTAGGCAAGGACTATTTGAGTGGTTAGTAATGCCTTAGGTTTGTGTAATCCACCACCAACTTTCATGCGTGTTATGAATGATGTCTTTTGTCCATAAATTGATAATTTTGTCATAATCTACTTAGATGATATCCTGATATTCAATTCCAGTATGGAAGAACATGTTAGGCATAATAAACAGGTCTTCGAAGTGTTGCACAGCGAAAAACTATACATTAAACTATCAAAATGTTAATTTGGGAAAAATTCATTGGTTTCTCTTGGTTACATAGTTGGAGGTGGTAATTTAAAGATAGATCCAACTAAGATAGATCTGATTGTTAAGTGGCCAACACCACAGAATGTGACTAAAGTTAGAAGTTTTCTAGGTGCAATTCAGTATTGGAGAAAATTTATTGCTCAGTTTTATTTGATTGTGTCACCGTTACATGCTTTAACAGGATCTAAAGTTTCCTTTCAGTGGGGAGGGAAACAACAAAAATATTTTGATACACTTAAGAAGAAACTTGTCACAGCACCAATATTAGCTCTACCTGATATTCAACAACCATTCTAAATTGAAACAGATGCAAGTGGTTATGAAATGGGTGCAGTGTTACCTCAAAATGGGAAACCAATTTGTTTTCATTCTGAAACTTTTTCTAAGGCAGTAATCAATTATCCAACATATGATAAATAATTGTTTTCTTTGGTTCAAAGTGTAAAGAAATGGAAACACTACATAATGGGTAAGGAAGCAGTGATTCACACAGATCATCAGTTGCTTCAATACCTAAAATCACAGACTAAGTTGCACAAATCTCGCCACTACATATGGATGGGATTTCTTCAGCAATTTCACTTAGTAATTAAGTACAAGAAAGGTGTAACAAATAAAACAGCTGATATGTTGTCTAGACCGTCTTTGAATGCTTTAGTAGTACTGCAAAATAGTTCATTGAGACATGAAAGTTATGTAGAACAGTATAGAATTGATGTCGATTTCAAAGATATTTATGAATCACTAACTCATGGTACTTAGATAGAAGAAGCCAATTATCATATTCATGACAGGTTGTTATATCAGCTGGGTAAGTTGTGCATACCACAGATAGAAAGGGCACAAGTTATTCGGGAAGCTCATTCTTCTCGGAATGCAGGACATTTTGGTGTAAGTAAGACTTTGGCATAAATTCAAAGGTATTGTTATTGGCCTCACATGTATGAAACAATTGAAAAGTACATTAAAGGATGTGTGATGTGTTCGACAAGCAAGCCAAGCAATCGAAAGATTGGTTTGTACATGCCACTTCAAGTTCCTCTGTGACCATGGAACAACATTTCCATGGATTTTGTTGGAGGACTGCCTATGTCTAGGAAAGGACATGATTACATGTATGTCGTGGTTGATAGATTCAGCAAGATGTGCATTCTTGTTCCGTGAAAAAAGCAAGTAACTTCAGAACAGACGGCACAGATGTTCTTTCAACAGGTATGGGTTCACTTTGGGTTACCTACTTCTATTATTTCGGACCGATATACTTGCTTTGTAGGAGAATTTTGGTCCACTTTGTGGGGACTCATGGACACAAAGATGAAGAAGAGCACAGCTTTTCATCCACAGACCGACGGAAAGACAAAAGTGGTGAACAGGACCGTGATACATATTCTTCGAGGTTACTGCAATAAACATCCTAAGTTGTGCGATGAATCTTTACCTTATGTGCAACATGCTTACAATAGAGCCTTACATTCTTCTACTCATCGATCGCCATTTGAAACATGTTTGGGGTATCTACCAAAGTCACCGATGGACTTTATATTTGCTGAAGAAGATAAAGTGGATGGACACGATGATTCAAACAAAGCAGTTAAGTTCATTAAATGGATACAACAGATACATGAAACAGTGCAAGATCAGTTCGATAAGAGTCAGGCCAAGTACAAATTGTGCCACGACAAGCATCGTTTCAGTTCGGCGATCAGGTATGGTTGTATATGAGTAAAGATAGGTTGAAAGGAGAAGGTAAGAAATTGAAATCCATATGGCATGGTCCTTTCAAGATTGTTGAAAAGGTTGGAAATAATGCATTCTGATTAGATTTACCACCTTACATGCGTATTTATTCAGTTGTTAATGTAGAAAATCTAAAGTTGTATGAACCTTCGATGATCATTGATATCGAGGAAGATACACAGATTCCTACTATCGATGATTTAGCACCTGAGTATATGAATGAGTTGTAGGAAGATACCATCTTGGGCAGGAGATTTCGCACTTCCAGATGAGGAGATGTTGAATATCTTCGAGTGGGACTCAAGGACATGAATTTGAGCAAGGTGAGGTGGATAGAAATTGAAAAAGCGAGGGAGTTTTACTCTCACATGATATCTGCTTAAATCAAACTTTTGTGGTCCAAAATCTTTCAAGTGGATAGGATTGATCCAGGAGGATCTTGTTCAATGCAGATCGACAGAGAGGTCCAATCAGCTCCAGTTATCCGATGTTCGTCCTCCAGTGTTCGGATGAGAGTCATTTTGTCATGGTTTGAACTTGGTTGGGTGGTATTCATATGGTGATGTGTGTGGTAATGGTGGAAAAATTAAATGTAAAAAGGTTTCAATCATAAGCTAAGGTCTAAAAACCTAAGTTTAGAAACCTAAACTATACAAGCCTAAGTCCTAAAGGCTTAAACCTAAAACCTGAACATCTAGCACAATAAAAATGTAAAACCTATGGTATTAGCCATAAGGTTTCGGGCATAAGAATTAAAACGCAAAAACCCAAAGTTATAAACCCATAGTCGTAACCGTATAGTTAAACCATGTCGGAAAGCCTAATTGTTACCATGTGAGCATATGTAATAGAACCACAACGGAAATGTTAATTAACTGTCAGCCTGTAATCGTGTCGAAGCCGTCAGCATGTGAATAGGCCAGTGGAAACTACATGCAGAAATTTTAGCTAACCGCGTGAAAAGGGATAATCGTGACCGCCGGAGTTGAGTGTTATCACATTGGATAAAGTTATCCGCTAGTTGAACGGAACCACCGGATCCAACCGCAGATGTAGCCGCCGGAAAGAGCTATCATATGATATCTGTCAGAGTTTCACTCGCCACCAAGGGCTAAGTTTTATTATAAAATTTATTTTTGGGTTTTCATGTTAAATGCGCTAAGGTGTAAAGATATGCACCATATAACTTATCCATTAGGTGTCACCCTATTATAGAACCAAAACCTATACACCCTTATTTTCTCAACCATATGCCTAAATTGGAAACAAGGAGTTCGAAACCATGTCTTTAAAAGCCAAAACATGTTCTTCCATGAAAGAAATGAGTGATTTTGTATTCGAATCAAGAGCGAGAGAGGCAATTTGTTTTCAGTGTTTCTTGGTCGTCCGGAGACGGAATTGAGTGCAGAGATAGGCATTGGAAAGCTAGGAGAGAGAGAGATTTTTGTTTTCATTGACCAGAAGTGCCTGCGAGCATAGTCGGTCTGGTGTTTTTGTTGTGTAAATAATTCCTCAGATCAATCCTAATAAAGTGGATGCCAAACTTGAAAGGGAACCCGGAGACGTAGTCCACGAGGGACGAACTCCGTAATCAATTTTTGTTGTCTCTTTTCTTTATTCTCTATTGTAATTTCATGTTTAATATGTTGGTGGTTTAAGTCATAAATGATTTAGATTTCCTTCAAGTCTTCCACATTAATCAGTTCAATTAACAATGAATTCACTAATGGCGATTAATAAATTCTACCTTAGCACATAATTTCGATCACATTCAGATTATTAGATCGACTCAACCTTGGCCAGAAACATAAAATTAAAACTTCTATATCTTCATGTATGGAATTACATCAACCTTCTCGTGACCACACATTGGACAAAATATAATCAACCTAGATCAGCTTCCTTAGGTCAAAGAAAAGGAAAAAGTGAATATCATAATGGCTCCTCGACCTAGACCGCCTTGGGATCTCCAGTTGAATAATGAAGAGAAATTTAATTGGATGAGAGAACAAAAGAAATGGATCCTACAGTTTGAAGGAGCATCTAAAGGGAATCCTGGGGTGGTAGGAGGGGGATGTATTCTCATTAATCCCGATGGAAAAATAGAAGAAGATATGCTTGGAGGTCGGGAATAAAGACTAGTAATCAGGTATAAGGCTTTGGCCTCTTGTTTGGCTTATCTCAAGAGTAGAAAAAATGAATTTCATGCTAGGAAACTCCCTAATGATCATCAAGCATATGGCAAATAAGACTTCGGCACAAAATAAGAAACTTAACCAAACTATAAAAAGAATACAAGGAATAGCAACCTCTCTACGAGAGGTCAAGTTCTATCATATTCTAAGAGAGCATAACAAGGAAGCAGATAGGTAGGAAAATCAACCCTGCCAACTACTAGAAGAGAAAATTATTGTAAATGGGCAAGAGGAAAGTTACCAAATCTGCTAAAAATGTTTCAAATGGAAAAAAGCAAAGGAAAAATAAAGGCTACTAGAGATAGCGAACTAAGAAATAAGATAGAAGAAATCCCAATGAGTTGGCGATTCTTGATATTAAGGTGTTTGTTGCAATGGTATTGGGGTGGTGATTTTTTTTTTTTCCACATATCACTTTAGAGGTCCCCCCCCCTCCTTCCCCTATTCAACCCTGTGTCTTTTCTCTCCCTATCGCATTTTCTCCCCCATGGTCTATAAATTCCTGCGCATAGGCTATCCCAACCACATTTCCCCCTATCTTTTTCTCCTGGAGTCTAATCTATCCTCTCCCTCATCTCCTGCGAATCCTTACCCGTTTTCTTGTTTAACCCTTCTCCATATGGGACCTCTCAGACCTTGTCCCATCAAGCCTCCATCCCTATGCATGTTTGATGATGTTCATGGTAGACTCTCCATGGATATGGGACATGGGTCTCGGGCGTGTGTTGCTCAGGGTCACACATGCAAGTCACATGGCATTACCTCACATCGGAGTCAAAGAGCCTGCTACCCACCACTTCGTGGGTGATATTCCTAGGAGAATTTTTTATCCATGATGGACCTCAACCGGCAGCGAATAGCTCCTTGAAACCTCCTACTAGCTCGTTGTGCCATTTATCTACCACCTGAACTAGCCATGTGTTCCCTCACCCATATATATTGATCTTGTGTTTTAATATGGGTCTCCCGAATCTAAAGGTATGTCTTTTCATTTGGTAATTGAGTATTCCGTTTACTTACCATGGAAATGTGTGGGCATGTATTGATGGGGGGATTTGGCGAAAAGAGTGGGCTTAGTCTCTGATCCTGTCCCCTTGATCCCTTTTGGGTGCTACCCTTGCATCTTAGTCATGTGGGATCTCCTTTATTGACCATTTGGTTCTAGGGTGGTACTACTTGGGAAACCCTAACTTTTGGTGCGTGATACCGCTCCTTTATCTGCATGTATTACTCCCCCTCCACTCATTATACTCCCATTCATCACTTTTCCCACCTAGGTGCACATAACCCCCATGGGTCCACATAAGGTCAACCTCCATATCCCCTTGCCCCCAACTTGGGTCAGTCTTGGAATGATTCCTGGAGGCTGAAGCAGCTAAAATAAAAATAAAAAGCATAATTGGACACACTTAACAGGAAATTGTACCACAAAATGCAAAAGATGGTCGGGACAAAACTAATTAGCACATGGGAAAAATCCAATGCATGAGCTTTGTCCTTTACCCATGGCCATCACCCTGGTTCCATAGGCTCTACATAAGCCTCCCTTGTCATACAGGAACCCATGATTTCCCCAACCCCCTGGAAGGCAATGAACCACCCTACCCTAGAAGAGGTAATCATTGTTATATCTAACACATCATTCTCTTATCCTTGAGCCCCTAGCACTTAATTAAAGAAAATTTATAAAAGGAAAAAGGAATATAAATAAGGGTGGAAAAATCAAGGTCGAGACACCTCATGTACCATGACTGCTCCCTCCTACACATTATATACCCTGGTGTGGGCTTCCCCTTTTCTAGCTGCCCCTATGCCTCAATATGTGGCCTGGGATTTATCCTCTCATTCCCTACTCCGCTTCATTTATTTATCACTTTCCACCCACTTTCAAAGGATGTACCTTGAACCTACTATCCCCTTTAAGGGTTGAAACCACTTAATAAGGTACATGGCTAACCCCCTTTGGGGTGTGGAGACACTAGCACATGCCAAATCCCACTACGTAATGGCATGCCATTGTGAAGTGCCCACATTGCTATCCATGATTTGTAACCTCTTTTACATGATTATTTTAATGACTGGTTATACTGGAAGTCGGGGGGACACATTTGATTTTATATAGGATTGCACATGGTTTCCATTTGGGTTTGGTCTCCCTATACGAGATCCTAACCCCCGCAGAGCTACATTGGCACACATAGGGTGTGCATAGAGATCCATGGGCCTCCATAGCAGTATATATCACTCCATATATCCTCATTGATGTTCAAGGATTACTAGAAATCCACTTTTGGGATGATGGTGATGTGCTTGGTACACTATGCCCAACACGCCCCATAGGAACCCCACACTCTTAACAGGTGTCCTAGGATGTGTACGATGTCATGGCAGCATTCATTCCATTACTCAAGCTCTTGCATAGGATCTGCAGGCATCTTTGATTCATATGGAGACTGATAGGGTCATTTTTGTGCCCTCACACCCATTGGGAGCACCACTGGTCTACTACTTGGAGAACAAGGGGCCACCCCCTTGTCCATTATATTCCAAGGAATTTATTCCTCATTATGGCACTTCAAGACATTATTAGACCTTTGGAGGGCCCCACGACATGTATATATTATTATTTGGCCCCCTGTGAGGCTTATTTTTTCCATTTTGAGCTAGTTTGGTGTGCTTGTCACCAATAGGGGTTTTATTTGCACATTATTTTATCATTAGGGGCTAATTTAGGTCCATAGGGTAATTCTAACTCCTTAATAGGGTATATATTGATGTTAGATACATTCATTTGTATCATCACTTGACTTGGGATCTCTCTAATCATATAGAACTTTGCATTTTTCCCTTGTTGGACATTTTTGGAGATGGATGAATTTTGATGTATGGATTTGGGCTATGTTTCTTGTCTTTGAGCTTTGTCTTGCAAACAAAATTTTGGTTGGATATACTCTATAACATTGTAAATAAATTTTAACATTGTTATTCTTGTTGTTGCATACTGTTAAAATTAGGGCTAGTTGTTGCATGATTGAAATGTGGAATTAAGCATGTTTTAGCTAATTTAATGTATGGCAAAATTTATATGAATGAAATTTCCTAGAGATTATTTATCTCAATAATATTGCATCATTTTAATTGAATTGTAAATGCTTGAAGGTCACTTTTCTTTTCTTTCTCTCAACATTGGATGAAGTTGAGTTTCCGGACGTCCTTGATCAAGAAACCAAGTTGTTACTCATCATCATCCTTGACCCCATATCCCCAAGTGGATTAGGCACTCATCCCTAAAAATGGTGGTAACCCTTTCACCTTTTCCACCTTTTTCCACTTTTTCTTGGTCTAGACCTAAAAGGTCACCTAGGGCATTAATTTCTTGGGAATTGACCCAAGGAAAAATTTCAATCTCCTACAGGCTACTACGTTGGTGGCTACCCTCCCTCTCCTCCAAATTTAAGGTGATTCTAACAATGGAATCTCTGAGAATCTCAAGCCCTAGCTCTAGTATCAAATTTTTCTTGGGCATCCCCAAGGTTATACCTCAACAGGATCAATTAAACCTTTTGAATTAAATATTCTTGTTTGGTCCTCTTCCTTCACCTTGTCCAGGATAGGAACATCATTGGTTGTTGTATTCCATCCTTGAACCTGGGTTGGGTCCACTTGGCCTTGTGTGGTCCCACTTCTCAATAAAGATTATTTTTCAAGGACCATTTGGAAATCCAATTTTCCCAAGGATTATAGAGATTTATAACCTCGTCTATAAGCCCATTAGTTCTCCCTCAACCCTCCAATCCTCGTCCCTTACCCCTAGAGGACCAAGTCACTTGCTTGAAGATCAAGAAAGCTCCATTATTCACTCCATCCTAAGGAAAGGGTTTACAAGGTCACTTTCCACCTATCCATTGGCATATACTTTACAAGTGATTCATACACTACCGGGACTCCTCCAATCGGTCTGTAAAGAGTAGGGAGTCTTAGTTGTGGTGACAGAGGGCTAAGCCTCTGTCGTTTCCCTTAACCTAACAGTTTCCTTCTTAGGAACCCCTTTAGGTCCCCTGCTAGTTTGATTGGTAATATAGCTGAGCAATACAGGACCTCGTGCAAGGGAGGTTTTCGGTGCATTCAAGGTTGGTGCATGCCAAATCTGGAAAATCAAGGGTGGAAATTAATCCCACTAAGAAGGAATCGTCAATTGGCGTGGTACAATCCTCGTAGAAACTGGTTTGAGGTAGATTAAAAGTACATGGGAATTATGAAGGTGTGTGGGGAAGGTGGCGGCATGAAGTGGTTGTAGTGTGAGGTCAGTCGAGGTAGACTCAAGATCTATTTATGCAGTAATTTTTGGCCTTATGAAGACAAAAAGCCCTGTTATGTTATTAAGGTTAGGTGGAGCTATCCAATGAGGCAGGCTCTGTGCAGAAACGCGGGCTTTGAAAATTTTTTGTTAGTATTGTGTTCTGTCATCTAGGTGGTCAATGAGGAGCAGAATTTGGGAATTAGATTTAGAGTTTCTGAGAATGGCAAGGAGTTGTGGGTATTGAATTTGCATAGTGAATTAGTAGGTGTTGTAGGCTATTGGGCCTTTGAGAAATTCAATATTTGACTTTGGGTCTGGAACAGAGGGAGGCAATGGAAATGTGCGTCTAAGTTCTCTCGGAACAAGCCTTTCGGGAAATTCTTTGGACTTCGGGCCTACATTAAACTAGTTTACTGGGTGTTGGAGGGGCGTTGTGGGAGTGGTTTTAGCAACCAAGAGTATGGTGGCCAAGGGTAGGAGTTGGGTTGTATAAGGAGAGAAATTGAGCGCAAGGGATTTAAATAGGGAGGTACTCGGGAATTATGGAAATCTGAGGGAGTTTTGTGGCTCGCTTTCGTGGTGAGAATTAGTAAAGGTCAAAGAGTGTTGTCAGTGCATGACATTGCACAGATTTGGCCAGTGGTAGGTGGGCGAGTTTGTTGCAGGATACTGGAAAAAACCTTTGGGAGAGTAGTTGTTGTTCCCTGGGTGGAAGCTCATGGCAACTCAGAGGTGGGGAGTTTGGACACTGGGCCATGGGGGTGTTGCAGACCAAGGTCAAGCCACCCACATGGCAGAGGTTGCAAAGGACACAGGATTGAGCAGGCTGCCTGTGAGGGATGTGCTTCTGAGCATGAGGAAATCAGGATGGGGATGCAGATTATTAAGCATAACATCCACCAGTAGTAGCAGAAAACGTTTAACATGCAAGAAAATAAAATGGCCAAGGATGAAAAAATCAAAGAGATGGAGAATGAAATTGAAGAACTTCAACTTCAACTTGAGGAGCTCAAATTTCTGCAGCAGTGTACAAACAGCGAAGAGAACATGAAAGGACAAGGATTTGATCTCAACATCCCTGTGGATATGAAGGAATAATCAATTGATCAAAATTTCTTATGTGTTTTTGTTTGTGTAGATATTTTATGTTATGTTGTAAATGTATGCTTCTTATGAAGCAATTTTGTCGTCTATATAGTTGCAGGATAGTAGTTTGGAAATATTCTCTAAATTTTGTAAAATGGAAAGGTCCAGTAGTGCAAGAAAAACATATGGAACCTTCACTAAGAGTGTATGATCAATGTACATTACCCGGTTACTTGCCAAGAACGAGCTTGGATTAATATATAAGTATACTCTTTTTTGTTTAAAAAAAATTGTAATCTTTATTTCATTATTTTGTCAAAATTTATAAGGGATATTTGTGCAAAAGAGATTTACCAACAAATTATTTGGAGTGGGAAGAATTTTTGAAGAGACAAATTTGAATGGGATCATCGTAGATTATATATAAATCTACAAAGGAGAAATTTCATGCATGTGATGTCATTCTATTGATCATCTCAATCTTTCCTTTATTCAATTCAAACAATTTGGAGTGCAAAAAAATATATAATGAAATTTCATTTTTTTTAAATGTGTGCTTATAAAATAAAATCTTAATCCTTATTTCATTCTCTTGCCAAAATTTAGAATTATTTGTGCAAGAGAGATTTACCAAAAAAGACTTTGGATTCGGTAGTTTTTTTTAAAGAGTTAAATTTGTAAGAGATCACCATAGGTCACATATAATTATTCGAAGCAGAAATTTCATGTATGTGACTTTATTCTATTGATTGTCTCAATCTTTACTCTATTTGCCTCAAACAATTTTCAATGCATTCTTAAAAAAATAAAAGAGTTTTATAGTCAGGTTCAATATTGGAAGTCCTAGCTTTATTCTCATTTCTCTTCATTTCCCTTTCTACATTTCACGAGTTTTTTTGGGGGGTTGTGGCATTTGGTATTTGTTGCAATTGGATAACTCATTGCATTTGACTGCAGACCTTTTTTCTATTAATTAAAAAAAATGGTGGTATGCACTATATAAGAATTGTGCACCAATATATTCATATTAAGATCGCCATTCAATGAAAAATGTAAATGTATTCACAAGTTTGATAATGTGCAATAAATAATAATGAGGCGTTGATGTGTCTATTACTTAATAAATCATTGAATCCATATAACCAGCCTAGATCCATCTTAAATCTGGATCTACTAAGCGTCAAGAGGGATTAATTTTGGAGTTAATATGGATCCAAGCTGGTACTCTTTCATGATTCCATTAAATGGATTTCCTCAAACCTTTAAATAGGCTTCATCATAAAAAATACCATGGGCTTGTAAACCACCATCGGTAATAGTAATTAGTATTATTAATTATTATTATTATTATTATTATAAATTGAATCGAGCCAAAATGTTCACATAACATAACATTACAACATACATTCCATATTGGGCTCGAGAGCGCCTCTCGGTGCAACAATTTATAAACAAAAAGTTTTTGAATATGTAACAACATGACATCAAACGATCTTAGATCGAGTTATTTGGTGAACAATTTGTTTCTCCAGTTGTGCAAGTCCAAGCCTCTGAAGACAAGTTGTAACTAGTATGTTTGTGGCAATAGTGAAATGTTGAATCTATTGTAATAGTGATAGTCAATCATTTGAAGTTACTGATTTTCTAGGAATCTTTGTTTCAATTTTATTTTATATTTTTGTTGGTCAAAATTTATTCATTAATTTTTCAAAATGGTACAATGGATATTCATGAAGCACATGGTCGTCCCAACTTCACTCTGACCAGATTTGTAATCCAAGAGAGAGATGTAAAAACTAAGACGAAAATTCCACTTTTTACATTATCCCCATAGACAAACAATATACATATCTCCAAAGACATGTAAAACAAGAAGACAACCAACAGACAACATAAATCCGGGGGGGGGAATATGGTGCATGAGCAACACCCAGGGCCACAGGAGGACCAGGATCCCTATGAGCATTGAATTCCATATAAGCAAGGTGCGCCTCCATCTCCTCCAGACGTTCATTAGCTCATCGCTAGCTCCAACACAAGTATGTCAGGTGTTCTAGAATATCCCCCTAATTTTATTGAAGGTCATTTAAGAATGTGATCACCTCATATCTTTGTTGTCACATTTCCTCCAAGGTGGTTGAAATAACTCTCATATGCTCAGTTAGGGAGTCCATCATTGGTGCCTTTTCTACCGAACCAGGCGATTAGGCCTAGTCCTAAGCCACCTCCGCCACCAATTCAACACCCACATCCCCTTCTTCGACCTTTGCCTCTGCTCAACCAACCATTTCCCTTGCCTGGCCTTGAGTTCCTTCTCCTCGTTGGGCTCTTCCATGATATTGCAACATAACCACGAAGCCACCAAAACACCAGGAAGGGGATGTCAATGAAGTTCAAGCGCGTAGCCCACACGCACCTACCCCCCCTACTCCAGCACACAGGTGAAAGAAAACCCAAACACTAGCTTTAACACCTAACACTCAAGAATTGTCCCTAGCCTATGGGGAGGTGTGAACTTTCACCAGCTCCAGAAGAGGCACTCCCAATGAAACCCCCATGACTACATTGAAACCTAATTTCGAACTCCCTATGCCCCGACTCAAATATTTGTCGCAGGAAAGCACTCTTCCAAGCGAGGAACATAGAAAAGCACACAAACCACAACCCTGACACACAACCCAAGCAAAATTCAAACCAAACTGTGAGGAAAATATCTTACCATGTCTCCACTAAAGTTCCATTGGGTTAGCCAAAGACTGATCTCATGCAGTTGAACCAGCACTCCAAAAACTCAAGCGTGTGTTTTGGAATGGTGCTTTGTTCTTCCAAGAACCCTCCCCCCGGGATCCCACACGACTCTAACAATATTCCAAGCATACACATTCCATGACAATTCCCACCATCTACTAGAAACATCCATAACTGAGCTACCCAAAAAAGCGAGCATGCACAGGTTGGCGACTTGTTCACACTCAACGTCGATATTGCCACCCTCTCTATTGCCCATGCCACTAACCCAATAACATATGAAACATTTGAGTGCATTGAGTTTATACCTTCTCTTAAACTTCCGGAGACTTCCATTGTCCCAATGCCACTTGTTGTGGTCACTCCCCCTCTTTAATGCACACGAACTTCGCATGTATCATGTCCTCCTTGAGCCATGCATCATACAATGTGTTCACCCACCCCCATCAGGGTCTTGTTCCAATTTTATTATTAACAATAACAACAATAATAATAAAGGGGAATCATATATGGTGTGTATACATATGTATAAAGCATCAATGCACAATTTTTTCTTATGCACACAAAAAATATTATTTTGTAAATAATATTTTATAATTTCTATCTCTAATTATTACCAACTTATTTTAATATAAATTCAGGGAAAACAACGTATTGCAATGAGCACAATGTGTATTGGTTAATGCATGTCATGTAGAGAAAAATATTGAATAAACTCAATAATATTGTTAACAATTTGAGTGCAAAAGGTTGTAAAATCTTTATGGAAATGTCGTAGAAAATGAATTAGGTGGATCAAAAGGTAATAAACATGAATTTTTTCTTTGTGATTTTTACTAAAAATGGATTTCTTAATTTTAATCATTAACATGTTTTAAACAATCGATCACATTTTTTTAATGTCTTATAGGAACTAATAGTGAGGAAATGGAGTATCGTCCTAAAAAGATAAAAAAATTATGAAGGATGTAAATGGTGATAACTCGGTCCTTAATTCATCTAGAGTAGAGCTCGAAGTTAAGGAGAGGATGAAAATTTCTGACAAAACTATAAGGGATATAGTAGAAAGAATGTATAGATGTACTTCCCACTTGCAGTAAAAAATCAATCCAATTATTCCAAGAATTAGGTTATATAAAAACTATAGGAAGTGTTTTTGGAGCAATAGCGAGTGAGACTTGTGAAACTTGTAATAACAAAAACTTACAATAACAAAAAATTGAACATTTAAAAATTATTATTACCAAATATGTGTTTTCTATAATATGTCCCAAAATTAACCTATTTTTTTGCTATATTTACTTTCATGTCAATTAAAAATATAATAATAATTATTGTGTTTTTCGTTTTTCAAGAAGATTATGAAATTTTCAATGGACAAATGAGGACAAAACCAATACATATTAGTAAGAATGTCCAAAATTGTGAACACGGATATGAAATGAACATGATTGCATCATGGGAGGATGCATCCAAACAACAATGTGCATTGAAGGTATGTAATCATTGATTTATTCTTCTAAGATAGGGTAACAAATATATGATGCATCTATGATAATAATCATCCTCTATCGCCATTCTCTCACTCCTTGCACTACAAGGAAAAGGCCTTCTAGTGGAGGTTTTTGCGGAAGCCCCTTTTAAAATAGCCCAAAAATCCATTTGTAGCGGAGGTCACTAACTCATCATAACTGGATCATGGACCTAAGTGATAGCTCAAATCTCAAAGTGTTCAGAAGTGTGTCGAACCTGAGTGACCGAATAGATCTCATCTTCCTGATTCCTGCATCGTGAATGGTTCGAAAAACCAACACTGTATGAAGAAGTTATCGCAATTTGAAAAGTCCAGTAAACTGCAAAATTTGGACTTTGACCAAGTTTGACTTGGAAGTTTGGAAAATTAAAAAGAGAATATTCCAAGGAATATTCCTGAAATATTCCTGATCCAATCAGCACTTGACACTTGGTGTAGTCTTATTGCTTGAAGGGTTGACTGTGTTATGGAGAGCCAATAGGAGGCTGCCATGTGGCAGGCCCAGAGGCCGCCACGTGACACAGGTTCGGAGTTGTAAAATTTGTGGGGCTACGTAGGAATTGAACACGGGACCTCCCAGCCCGCAGCACCAAGATTTACCAACTATTCCATGGTTTTACTTAACATTATAGGCAGCGCGATTTATTATATAGTTGGTTGATTTAACATATGGGATTCGGAAGGGGGGAAGCCCCCCATGTGACCATCGTGTAGTGACCATGGGCTAAGGACGTAAACCCCTAACCACAACCATCTCTACCTATTTGCATTCACATATGGTGGTTAACGTTTTATACCACGGGTTACCCTCAACCACCAATGCTCAACGCTTGGTCACATGCAGCATTAACTTTACACCTATCTGCACGGTTTATATGCAGTGGGATCCGCTAACCTCCAACTGACCACGGAGTTCGGGTGCATGTGCCCATCCACCAACGGAATTTAAATGCTACGGTTAGTAAACTAGCAGAGAATTATCAGCGGGCACCAAAATTTCGGAATTTCCAAACTTAACTATAGTTTCTCCACAATTAGTGGAGGTTTTTTGGGTGTCACTGGACAAATCTTGTTTTAGCTCTATCTTTAGCTAGATTCGCCCAATTTTGGAGTGAAAATAGTCAATATCGAATATCTCCAACATTATAGACTCAACGGAGTGGGTTTCAGAGCCATTAGAGAACTTTTGAGCAGGTTTTTGCTTCAGTGAAGTTCAAGGGGCCATGAGGGCCACCAGGAGGCAACAATAGTTTGAGGCCTAGCTAGGGAAGCTAGAGGCCTTATTCAAAAATCCAATAGTCAATTTTGGATGTTTCAGATTTTATGGAATTAATGGTGTGTTTTTCAGATCCTTTAGAGGACTTTCAAAGGCCGATATGCTTCAATGAAGTTCCAGGTGCCACTGGTGCAAGCTTTTGCCAGCAGCAGTTTGGGGCCTAGCCAGAAGAGCTAGAGGCCTTATGCAGCGAACCAATAGTCATTTCTGACTGTAATCAGCATTATGAATCCATTTATGGGGGTTTTAGAAGCTTTTGAGGACTTCTAGAGGTGGATAACCCATCAGAGAAGTTTTTCAGTGACCCTAGTGCCAGGAGGTGCCGACAAGTGTTGGAGGCGAAACCGGAGCAACTGGAAGCCATTTTTAGTGAACCAATAGTCTATCCTAACTATTTTTTGAATTATGAATCTAATAAATGGATTTACAGAGCCATTTGAAGACTTATAGAGCTTGAGAAGCTTCAGGGAACTTTTGGTCAGCCTAGGGCTCGTGGAGGAAGGCCTAGTTTGGGGATTCAGTGCTCATTTTGAGCAAACTATCAGTCTAATTTTGGTTTCTGATGTGTGCTAGAGATATTAGGTGATTTTTTATGGACAGAAAATAATTCTTAAGGATTTAGTTCCCTAGAGAAGCTCAGTATAGCTCAGAGCACCAACAGAAGGAATCGAGTCTAAGGGAGCCTAGATCTGTTTGCAGAGTGATGATAGCCATGACAGGGATATAGATGGTATTATAAACCCTTTGATTCAGTTCGGTAGCCATTGGAGTTAATTTTGGAACTTGTAAAATAAAATTTACCATAATTCCAAAGAGCCAAGTCAAGATGACAAAAGCTCAAGGAGACGTAGCCCACGATATTCGGGTGAACTCCTAGATTAATTTTGCTCTTATGTGTGGATTTTTTATTGTTGCATTATAATTTTGTTACACATGCTTAATTTTAGAAAAAAAAAATGGACTTAAGACACTTAAACAGTTAAAAATAATACACGTGTTTCAAGCATAAATTCCGCAAATTGTCAAGTATAAGCTAGTGTTTTATTTGTTTAACTAAGTGGGAGGTTCTTGAAAAGAATAACAAGTTATCCAACCCATTTTCAGGTCAGGTTGGTATCAGAGCACTTGGTTTCTTGATTTATAGAGTAATAGCTTTCTTGTTTGAATTGAAAGGTGTTTAAACAATGCAAAGGATTTGACTGTTTGCAAACTAACTGTTGCTTGAGTTTGTTAAAGGTGAAGAGAAAGCTACTGATAGATAAGTCGAGGAGAGGACAAGAAGGAAGAAAGTTTTGAAGGAATATTTCTTACCCAAAGGACCTCAAGACAACCCTTGAAGCACAAAAGGGTTTTTTTGGCTGCTTGAATAAGAGCTTGACTCTACAACCATTTTTTTCAAAAGCTTTGTCATTTGTTTTGAAAGCTTTGTGAATTTTGTTGAATTTATTTTGTTCATTGACATAATAATGACAACTTCATCAATTTAGGTTTCCAAATCCTCCTCCTTCACAATATTCTTCAATGAAGACAAGAAGCGAGACTTCTACATCTTGAAGGACATGGTGCATATTCTATTTGAAGATAAAGAAAGCACTGAACTTCGTGAGAAATTGTTTGCTATGAGGCAAGAGAAGGAATAAATTCTCCAAAGAATGCATGATATGGAGATGTAACTCCATCAAGCTCAAGAGGCTTTAACCAATAACATGCGTGAAGCAAAGGTAATTCACTCTAATTTGTCTTCAGTTTCCTCTTCAGAAAGATGTTTTGGCTCATTTTAAAAGCACACTAGAGGTATAGGGTCCAAGTTAATATTTAAAATGGGTTATCAAGGAAAGGGCTTAGGAAAACATGCACAAGGCATGGTTGATCCTATTTTGGTTGAGGAACAACCTAAGAAATTTGGTATTGGTTATGTACAATCTAATGGCGAAGACTCCAAAGCCATGAAGGCATGTGAGGCAACTTCTAAGAGAAATTTTGTTCCGAGTTCTAAACCACAAACATGTCAAGTTTGTTTTCAAGTTGATTGCAACTGTTTAAAGAATATGTTGCAGCAAGAAGATTGTGGACATGCAGCTTATGGCGAGCATGCGAGTTCAGACAGTTTTCAAGACAAGAACGATGATGTTAGTTTGCAAAAGAAAGCTAGAACCTCTACTAGTTCATCTCCTCATGAAGGTAAAAAAGATGAACATGCAACGCAGCATATGAGGTATAATTCTTACCATAGTCAAGTTGATTATGTTTCTGCAAGGCATGACAATTTTGAATGATTAAATGGAAGAAAGAGTTGTTGTGCATATTGTGGTCTGTGTAACCATGTTGTTTCGAGATGCTGGAAGAGGATGAAGGCATACAGGAAGCAGTTGAGGCAAAGGAAACTTACAAAGAAGGTGCAAAAGACTTGCACACCTTGCCAGAGAAAGGGACATGTTGTTTCCCAATGTTGGACATTGCATCCAACTAGTCGTCCTAAGAATTTGCAACAAGAGGAAAAAAAGACCGGCGAAAGTGGAACCAAGGATTCCATCATTGATGTGAGAACGGATGTTTCACATGAAGAAGATTTGCAGCAGCAAAATTCGCCGTGGAAGTGGCTTGGTGAGAAGTGTTTTGACTTCTTGACACAGTAATACAAGCACTCATTTGTACATATGAAAATTTCAGTTATGTATGCATGTATATATGATGTAATCTCACGTTTGATTGAGCCACCTTGGATCAATGATCAAGGCAGCAATGTTCAGCTACCTTATGTAATTTCTTGCCAGAAATTTCTGAGTGAGTGCAAGGAAGACAGTTCTTAACAAGAGGACAAGCACATCCAGGAAGGGAAGTGTCGACTACCTTTGAGTTGTGGTTCAAAGGCACTAGCCATGCAAGGCAAGTGTATGGAAGCTAGAAAATAAGAGGGTGATGTACTCTCATCTACTATACAAATCAATATATCAGTCTTTTGGGGTCCAAAAGATTCCTAAAGGGGAGGTGTGATCAAAACTGGATCATGGACCTAAGTGATAGCTCAAAATTCAAAGTGTTTGGAAGTGTGCTGAACCTAAGTTACCAATTAGATCTCGTCTTCCTAATTCTGGCGCCATGAACGGTTCGAAAAACCGACACCGTATGAAGAAGTTATCGCAGTTTGAAAAGTCCAGTAAACTGCAAAATTTCAACTTTGACCAAATTTGACTTGGAAGTTTCGAAAATTAAAAAGAGAATATTCTTGGAATATTCATCGAAATGTTCCCCAAAATATTCCATTCAGTCCAATTAGCACTTGACACTTGGCGCGGTCTTATTGCTTGAAGGGTTGACTATGATATGGAGAGCCAATAGGAGGCTGCCACGTGGCCTAGGTTCGGAGCTGTAAAATTTGTGGGACTGCACAGAAATTGAACACAGGACCTCCCTGCCCGCAGCGCCGAGATTTACCAACTATGCCATGGTGTTACTTAACACTATAGGCAACGCGGTTTATTACATAGTTGGTTGATTTAACATATGGGGTACGAAAGGGGGCCAACCCCCCCATCTGACCGTCGCGTCATGACCATGGGCTAAGGACGTAAAACCCTAAATATAAACATCTCCACCTATTTCATTCACATATGGTGCTTAATTTTTTATGCCAATGGTTACCCTCAACTGCCAACGCTCAACGCTTGGTCACATGCAACATTAACTTTACACCTATCTGCACGGTTTATATGTAGTGGGATCCACTAACCTCCAACTGACCGTGGAGTTCGGGTGCATGTACCCATCCACTATCAAAATTTAAATGCTATGGTTAGTAAACTAGTGGATAATTAGCGTCATGGTCCAAAATTTCATAATTTCCAAACTTAACTGTAGTTTCTCCACAATTAGTGGAGGTTTTTTGGGTGTTACTGGACAAATCTTGTTTTGGCTCTATCTTGAGCTAGATTCGCCCAATTTTGGAGTGCCAATAGTCAATTTTGACTATCTCCAACATTCCAGACTCAATGGAGTGGCTCAGAGCCATTGGAGAACTTTTGAGCAGGTTTTGTCTTCAGTGAATTTCAAGGGGCCACGAGGGCCACCAAGAGGCAGCAACAGTTTGAGGCCTAGCCAGGGGAGCTAGAGGCCTTATTCAGAAATCAAATAGTAAATTTTGAATGTTTAAAATATTATAGAACTAAAGGTGTGGTTTTCAGAGCCTTTAGAGGACTTTTGAAGGCCGAGATGCTTCAGTGAAGTTCCAAGGGCCACTAGTGCCAGCGTTTTCCAACAGTAGTTCGGGGCCTAGCCAGGAGAGCTAGAGGCCTTATGCAGCGAACCAATAGTCATTTCTAACTGTAATCAGAATTATGGACCCATTTGTGGAGTTTTAATAAGCTTTTGAGGACTTATAGAGGTTGATAACCCATCAGAGAAGTTTTCAGTGACCCTAGTGCCAAGGGGTGCCGACAGGTGTTGGAGGAGAAACCAAAGCATCCGGAGGCCATTTTCAATGAACCAATAGTCTATATTGACTATTTTTGGCATCATGAATCCAATGAAGGGATTTACAGAACCATTTGAAGACTTATAGAGCTCTATACGCTTCAAGGAAATATTAGGCAGCCTAGGGAAAAATGTGGAGGGAGGCCTAATTTGGGGATGCAGTGCTCATTTTAAGAAAACCATTAGTCTACATTTGGTTTTTGATGTGTTATAGAGACATTAGGTGAGGTTTCAGGGACATAAAAAGAATTCTGAAGGATTTAGTGCCATAGAGAAGCTCAGTGTAGCTCAAAGCACCGACAGAAGGAATCAAGTTTAAGGGAGCCTAGATCTATTTGCAGAGTGATGGCAGCCATGAAAGGAATATAGATGGTATTCTAAGCCCTTTGTTTCAGTTCAGTAACCATTGGAGTTAAGTGTGAACTTGTAAAAGAAACTTTACCATCATCCCAAAGAGCCAAGTCAAGATGACAAAAGCTCAAGGAGATGTAGCCCACGATATTCGGGTGAACTCCTAGATTTATTTTTCTTTTATGTGTGGATTTTTTATTGCTGCATTATAATTTTGCTACACAAGTTTAATTTCAGCAAAAACAAATGGACTTAAGACACTTAAACAGTTAAAAATAATACACCTGTTTCAAGCATAAATTCCACAAATTTTCAAGTATAAGCTAGATCTTTTATTTGTTTAACTGAGTGGGAGGTTCTTGAAAAGAATAACAAGTTATCCAACCCATTTTCAAATCACTAACGAAGGTGGGTGGGCGATTTTTTAAGCAGATGTTTTTCAGACAATGCGTCTACAATATACAAATGCCCCAGTGTTTAATATCCATACAAGTATCGATGTCACATAGAACATGGTGCACCGTGGAAATTTATTTTTATTAAATATAAAACACGGTGTGCTAAATAACACAATGCTTCAATGCTTGAATAATTGATAGCGTTGAAAAAAGGTAAACTTTTGAAAAGAATCGGTGCTATATACAACCGCAAAATCGGTGCACTTCATGTAGTAAAACAACCTGGTGGATACCAAGAAGGAGCATCACTATACTGTTTAAATTATATATATATATATATATATATATATATATATATATATATATATATATATATATATATATATATACATATATACATATATATATATATATATATATATATATATATATATATATATATATATATATATATATATACATATATATATATACATATATATATATATATATACATATATATATAGATATAGATATATATATATATATATATATATATATATATATATATATATATATATATATATATATATATATATATATATATATATATATATATATATATGCGGTGTTGTTTTCCAATAATGCACCAGTGCTGTAAATGTACTAAACACCCTGGGGTATCTTCTAAAGTGCACTGTTAGGCGGTTTCTAATTTTCTAGTACTGTAAATTATATGTTGGTGCATTTATATTTACCTAGTGCATCACTAAAATAATATTTAAAATATAGTTATATCTTGGTGCTTTCGATAACCTAAATGTTCTGTATCGATGCGAAAAGGTTATATGTGCGCATCGGTGCATAAGTGTGATGCACTGCGATGAAAATTTAAATTTTTGAACCAACAGTGTTGCGTCATACGTATGTACGCGCCGTTGTCAGTGCGGTTTTGTTTCACAACACATCGGAGACAGTGCATGACTGTGTTTTGGGCACACCGATGATTTTTTTTATTGAAAGTTATGTTTCCATATTTATAAATACATTTTTCATTTAATTAAAAAAATGTATTTTATGTATGAGGTAGATGTATTTTATATGTCAATCATGTAGCAGAGATGTCAGTAGAGGGAGTTGCAGCAGGAGCAAGAGAAAATGGTGGAACCATACAATATGGTCTGACCATGGGAGGCTAGAGAGATGGAGAACACCTAATTTTTTTCCTACAATACATGCTTTAGGTGTCTTACCTTGATCTCAGAGGTCCCTACTACAAACTGCCATGGCGCCATGGATTTCAGATATGGAATTGTGAAAATTTTATACTTTGTTAAATGTTTTCGGTTAAAATGGTAAAATAAGAGTGAAATGAGAAGGCAGTGGTATAGAGAAAAGATATTATATTAGGGTTTCATGGGTCTTATCAATCACACACCAAACACCATGAAAACTTTCAAGGGTGCCTTTCATGCCACTCTCATATCGTATAGTTGATGTCCTTCAAACCGACGACGTGATGTATATGGATTAGGCTCATGACTTTTAATGACATGATGTATATGGCTTGGCCTCGTGACCTTCAATTATCAGTCTCGGCAGGATAGATTTTAGTAATATATCACATGCAACACCTTATTATGTAGCCTTATCATTTATTATTACCAAACTTTTGTATATAATATATTCTTGTTAGCAATGCGGTAATATTCATCATACTGATTAAAAAATATTTAAAAAATAATAGTCAAAACCTAAAAAAATTGATTACACTTTTTTTCCCCGAGAAAAAATCGTAATTTCCATTAATTATAAACAAAATTACATGTTGTATCAGCTGCATATTGCGACGATGCAAAACTGTGTTCATACCATAAGTGATCATAAGTTGAGGATGATTCAGAAAACTATAAAAAATACTTACAGGGTATTGTGCATATCAAAAAAACCATAAATAGCATCAAAAGCAAGTATTCCAAAAACTATAGTGCCAAAAATGCCTGTAATTATTCAGACTGATCAGATGGCTCCAAGATTCTTATGTCTTCGATGAACGTCCTGTGGTAATTCTGGTGTGTTTCCGGTCCATTTTGTTTGATGATGTGATGCCAATGACCCCAAATCAGCAGCGCAACTTCTTTGGAAAGGTAGTCAACCATCTGGTTCCTTTCCCTATAAATATGAGTAATAGTAATGGAGTCAAAGTGAGATTATAATGCAATCACTTCATCCAGCAGTCCCCTAAGTGTGTGCATGTGACATCTGGCAGTATTGTTGAACCAGTTAATTACAATATTAGAGTCCCCAAATATCTATAGTATGTTGCATCTTTTTTCAAGGGAAAAGATAAGAAGTAGTCTGAGGTTGTTAAGTTCTGAGTAATTTTTGGCGCCCGAGCCTAATCCCATCTTAATATTGTAAAAGTTAGTGTCCATATGATATAGGATGGCACCCCCTCCACATCTAGAAATGCCTACAGCCCCATCAAAATATGGCCAGGGATATGTTTTTTCAATAGTTTCAGGCACCAGTACCCTGCCTTGTGTCTCGTTATTCTCATTAGGGATCAAATGGAAGAGAGAAAAAATGGAGTTGCATACGGGGGGCCAGCATATCGTGGCATTTTGAAAAGTGATGAGATTGCAGGCCATCCAGATTCCAAAAGAAACCAGGAGGGGAAGTTTTGTTCTTTAAAAGATGCACCTGAGTGCCACCAGTTATGCCATGCCATAGAGATAGAATCCCCTTGCCATATGTGAGATATGCCTAGGGCCAAATAAATCAGTTGCCATACTTTTTAGGTCACGAGGTATTTTAGGAATAGGTTATTAATGTCCTCACCATGTTATTTACACAAACCACATATGGATCGTCCATGAAAAGATCTCCTAGCAATATTATCCTCCCTGGGTGCACGATTTGTGAGAAGACACCACACGAATAACTTGGCCTTTGGAGGTGCCTCCAGCTTCCAGAGGTGTCCCCACCACCAATTCAGCTCATGGGGTTCTTGATCCACAATGAGTGCAGTGTAGCCACATTTAGGGGTGTATAAACCACACGGGGAAATAAGCCATATCAGCTCATCCTCCCTCTCTATTATTCTGACATGGGTCACCCTTAGAGCAGTGAAAAATATGTGCCATTCCCTCCTCCTATCCTCGGGGATGTTCAGTGCTTGTGGAGTTTTGTAATCATGTGTTTGCCAAGTATAATTGTTCCCATCTGCAATTTGACATAGATGGTTGATCCCTGATTCCATGAGGAAGTTTCCTAATTCCATAGATAGTAGGTGCTCCCTCCCACTACCTGACCAGGCATCCATTCCAATCTGAACCTGCGTGCCCAATCCAATGTGCCATGCAAGTCCATGTTTGATTACAGCAATTGATTTTGTTAATGCACACCATATAATGGATGAGTCTGACCTACATTTAATGGGACCTCTGATCCAATCAAGAGTGGACATAGGTGCAATGTATTTCACTGGAAAATATGTTGCCCTCCTTCTTTCCCCTCCAAAGGAATTGTCGACAGATTCGTTGTATTCAATTTGTAACTCCCTTGGGGACCCAAGCAAGTGTCATCCAGTACACCGGAATCGCCTCCAATACCGACTTGATGAGGACTCAGCACCCAGATCTAGAGAGCCATCTCTATTTCCATATATTGATTCTTCTCTCCACTATCACAATAGGCTAGTTCCAATCCGTGATTCGATATTCATTGTGTTTGAGCCTGAACCCCATAAATTTGAGCCCCTCCTCTATATTCCATTCATCAAATTGGAAATGTTGGAGAGCATGTATACTCTCTTGGATGGTGCATATTTTCATCATGATAGTGGATTTGCTGATATTTGGAAACATGCATGTATCTTTACAAAAAATTGTCAAAAATCCTCTTGAAATAGTTGGAATCGCGAATGGATCCATCAAGAAATATGAGTACATCATCAACAAATAAAATATGAGTCAAATGAATATATTCAGTAATTTTGACCCCCATTAAATTCCCATTAGCCCTAGCTGAGGCTATGAGCTTTTTTAGCCGCTCCATGATCAGAAGGAAGATTAATGTGGATAAATGACATCCTTGTTTGAGGCCTCGCCCCGCATGGAAAAAATCATATACTTCTCCATTAATGACAACGTTGAAAGATGCATTGGTAGTGAAACACATGATCCGGTTTATGAATGAGTGGGGGAAGCCACTATAAGTTAGGATTAGTTGTAAATAGATCCAACAAGTGCAATCAAAAGCCTTGGCCAGATCGATCTTAAGAATGGTGCTTTTGATGCTTTTTATTTTGATAGAGTGAAATACTTCTTGAGACGTACCAATGGCCTCATGAATTTTGCTTTTATGGAGAAAGGAAAATTGTTCCTTGGATATATGACGAGGTAAAATAGGCTTAATGCGATTTGCTATGATCTTGGCAATGATTTTGTAAAGGCAGTTATATAAGGAGATGGGCTTATATTCGTTGAAGGACATTGGATTGTCAACTTTTGGAATGAGAGCAATGAATGTGGAGTTGAATCCCTCATACATTGTGCCTGAGACTCTGCACACCTCAATGCAAACAAGAAGTTCCTTGATCCAAGTGGATCTTCGGGCACCAGTGGCTTGGAAAAAGGCTCTAAATTCAAAGTGTCAAGAAGGTGACAAACTCGACTTCAAATTGAAGATCTCGTCGCCCTGATCGCAATGGTGCGAACGACGCATCAATCCAATCTCATATGAGGGAGTTAGAGTAGTTTGAAGTTTTGTTAAGGCAGGGAACGTGGGTCCCATGGTGTCCTTGTGAGCACGAGGGACCCACATGGAAGCCCATTAGCTGCTGACACATGGCACTTCTCCATTGGCCCTCAACCTATAGAAAAGACAAAACAAAATATGAAATCACCCAGTTAAAAACAAAAACATTTAAAATATTAAAAAATAGTTACTTTAGTAACTATATAAAAAAAATCTTTAAAAAAAATAATTAAAATAGTTATTCTTATAACTATTTAAATATCCATATACCAACATAACATTATACACCAACGAATATCTGGAGGGTTATGATTATGGTATTAAAATCCAAAAAAATCAACGAATATATTAAAGGTTAAGTGGTTATATCTATATTAAAGGTTAAGTGGTTATGATATAACCCAAAATGAATGTATTAAAGGGTTAAGTGGTTAGGAACATTAACATACCACATATTTAAACCCCCGCACATTGTTTTAATACATAACGTATATGATACATTACAACGACCGGCAAGAAGAACGTGGGTGGGCTGCCCGATGCGGCCCCAACCCGCTCATTTAACAACCTTTGTTATCACATGTGAAACAAAATCCTATTGAGGGAGGGGGTGGGGTTTGAGCTCCCGACCTCCTCCCTTTCATGCGAATCACCTAACCAATGGACCACAGTAGCTTCCTTTGGGAATTCCACCCAAAATTTGTTTATAAACTCATCTTTCAGAAGTGTGGGCACGAATTTCGAGGCAGAGGCAAGACCAGTGGAGATGTGGGCACAATTTTCGAGGAAGGGACAGAGGAGGTAGAATGATGGCATGCAGTTCGAGACAGATTCCTGATTGATGCCAAGGGAATATTTTAATCTCAAGGAGGTAACATTTTCAGAATGTATTAAACTTTATATGCATTTTAACCAAAATTTCGTAGGGAACGATGGTGCGCCCAGATTTTCCTTTTGAGCAGCAGTTTTGCAGATTCCCTATGGAGGAGAATCTTTAGAAATCTTGAGGGAATCTTTTAGATTCCTTGGAGGCCGAAATTTTCCGGTGTCAAAATGATATCAACTTTATACTCCTTCTTAAAATTTCGCAAGGATCTCAATCGTGTCAGCTTTCAGTGAATGAGCAGTCGATGTCACACCTTTCGACACCACGAGATTGATGGTGATTTCAGATCCAGCAGCGAAGCAAAACATTCTTTAGTCATCTTCAATTTCAGGTATATGATGCGTTGATTTCATGTACTTATTTTGCCTCTTTTTTATGAGATGCATTGTGTTGTATAGATCCTTGTTGATGTTTGATATGGGATCTTGTTTTGTTCTTGATGTGAGATGTAATTTTCTATCATGGATTGTTTTATGTTGTTGAGATCCCTTTTATGACATGTTGGCGGGATACTCATTTTCACATGTATGTTTGATTGATATCCCTTTGTTCCCATGTTGGCGGGATACTCATAGTCATTATGTGTGAGTTATTTTCATACTGATAAGAGTCCTTTTTGTGATTGAGAGTTCCTATAGTGGAACATCTCATGGAGAGGTCTAGCCACTCCTACATGACGTAATTTTCCTTATATGATAGAGAAAATACCATCCATGTACATCATCACTCTTCCCATCACTTAATGCAGCGGCCTAGACCATCTTCACACCGAGGCCCGGAGACGTAGTCCCTCCTGGACGAACTTCGTTATCAATGTCTTATGTTTCTATTGCTTGTTATGTTCCTATTATTTACAACATGCAGATGTTCATTTATGTTCATTAATGCTTTGATAAATTTTTATCCTAACATATCAGCTGAAGTAAAAGGTCTTGGTTAGAGGGTATTAAAAATTTACTCGGATCAAGTGGTATCAAAGTAGGTCTTCTTACTGATTGGATTCCAGGTTTGGGATACACTGAAGAAGGATGTTCAAAGGACATCAAAGGAAAACAGACATTGTTGAACTCACCAGGTGTTGTAGAGGTAAATCCCCTCTGCGGACAGAGGTGATCCCTACTAGCCCAGATCGGGTCTAGCAACAATCGTATCACGCTAAGACGCAAGTTCCTAATTGCAATAAACCAAATTGTGAGAAAGGCCTACCTCAAGTCCAACGCTATTGTTCACAGAGAAGATAGCGCTCCCGATCCCTTGCCCCGGCAGATCACAATTCTCCCACTTGGCGCGATCGAACACCTGCACATTCAAGAAACATGATGAACACACAAGCGTAAAACCCAATATATGCAATTATGTATCAGTTAGAGAAGATACAACCCATAATCACAAAGTATGAACAATACAAGTGGAACCATAACCAAAGTCACTTATCATTAATCAATACAAGAAAGATACAACCTGGCTCTGACACTGAATCTTCCTTCGGCGAGTCGACAGTGGAGTACGTCTCGATAAAGCTCGTCGGAAATGGGACAAGCCTCTCTCTTCGGTTGTCTTGACAATAATCTCCTTGCTACTTATTTGGCTCTATGAGGACTATCAAGGCTCTTTCAGCATTCTCTAGGCTATTGAGGGCTCTTGAAGGCTAGCTTTCAAAAGGAAAATGGCAAGCTTATATAGATGGTGGAAGGGGAGTTGGGATCCCTATAATCATGGGATTGGCCCTATACTCAAGGAAGCTTCCATGAGAGGTGGAAAACCACCTCCTCTACATGGAGATCCGAAGCCAAACCTCCCAACTCAATTTAGAGACCAGTTCAGGAATTGGTTGGAGTCAATCTTCCGCCATTTATTTTTAAAAACACTCCTTAATAAGTCTGGCACGGGTACAACACTGAGATAGTGCGCCAGCTGGTGCGCCCTATTTGGAGGATTTCCCCCATTGGTGCGAGTACTGAACTGGATAGTCGCGCCAAGGCAAAAAGGCTATTTTTAGGATTTTTCACAAGGAATTGTCTTCATGGGAATGAATGTCCTTGTCCAGGGGGATGCCATGAAAGTGGTTTCAGGTCATGTCACTGCTCACAGGTCACGGAATAAGCCCTCCAATGTGCGGGACGGGGGATTGCAGGGACAGTGAAAAATTGTTGTGTAACAGATGCCCCCTAAAGTATGAGGCCCGAGAGAGAGAGAGGGGTGAAATGCTTTACGAGAACGTGTCCAACTGAAAACACTGCCGTCAGAAAACCTGCGTAGAGAAGTACAACTGATATCTAAAATACATTATATATGTGGAATGGGCGTAGCCATCCATAACAGAGTATACAATAATCAAGATCCAAGGCATGGACGCAGCCATTTAGTAAGGATCGATAAATAGACTCAGGTATGGTCGCAGCCATCCAATGAATGAGTCATGAAACCAATCTTAATAATCCAAAAAATCACAGCCTGGATTCTAAGAGACAAAACCCAGGGTCCTGTGCTCCATCTCGACCCGAACAAAGTAAAATTTCAAGCATGCGAATAAGTGAGCTGAAGTCGAACATGCAAGAACATCGTCTGATTACCAGCCAATGATGAAAGTTGTTAACAGACGCGAGAGGAACCACCAATAATGACAATGGCCCTCAAGGCACTATAGGTACAATCCACGGCATGTGAATCAGTGAGTTGGCGTTGAACACCTATAGAATCACTCGATCGGAGGCCAATGATGAAAACCTCACGTCGAACGCAAAGAACCTGCCATTGAGGCATGCAAGCTCCAAGGTACCAGAAGGGAGTCTCTAGATCAGCTTCCTAGGTAATGAGCTGAAGTCGACATGAAGTGACCTTGATCGAAGGTGGGCCATAGTTTTTCCCACATCATCGACATGAGACAGAGGAACATAATGTTTTGTGAATCAGGATCATATGAGAATCAGAGGAGGGTTGAAACTTTGCAGAGGTAAACTTCTCTTGAACATATTGGCAGAACGACAGTGGATTTGGTAGTATTTGACATCAAAAGATCAGAGGTCATGATGACGAGGCAAAGAGCAAATGAGAGGTCAAAAGGGATTACCCAAACCCACGGAGGCAAGCAGAAAACAAGATTAGATGTCCCCAACCTAACACGAATGCCGACAAGTGCCATGTTTAAGAGCGACATACAGCCAACACGACGATGATACTGGTTCCATTTTCCCCACCATTTCTGGTGAGTACCCCAATTATTTTTGAAGATAAGCTTGAAGGGGATAGCATATGCTTGTAATATAAGTCCATCCTTCGGACGAATCCATCCTAGTACATTTAACGAGCCCTAGGAAGGAGGAACTCGAATATCGTCATTATGACTAGATCCAATGTCATCAGGGTTTAACGAGTCTGACAAAGGAAGAACTCGGTGTCTTTTCATGTTTAGAGAGTTTGAAAAGACAACAAAAAAGTAAACTCTGATGGTCCCTTTTCGTTAATAGTTCCTCAGATCCGAAAAGGTAGAATACTATGTTTGAGAAAACCTCCTAGTCGCGATAGGCTAGGGTATTCCTTTTTTCGTAAATAATCTATCCCAGCCCGAAAAAGGGGTAAACGTATACTGGGTAGATGTCGATTCGCAACCACTTTAACGAGATCGAAACGACAAGGGGCTCGACAATCTTTTCATATTTAGAGAGTCAGAAAAGAGCTAAAAGATGACTCCACCTGGAGGAACGAGTGGTATAAAGGGTAGCAACTGGTTCCGGTAATGGTGGAACTGCTCAAAACTAATAAAGTTTAAGATGATGGCTAACAAAGACCACTCATCGCAGTAGTTCCTCAGGAATGGGTAAGACAACCAAGTGAAGGCATATGATCGGCCAAGCAGATAGTGATGATGGAGTGGAGTCTGTCGGGAGAGAGAAAATGAGATCCGCAAAAACCAGTGATTTGGTCGACTTAGCAGTGGTAAACTCTAAATCAAACTTCTGAAGGATGACGATCCATTTGGAGTACTTTCCCCCCAGCAATTGTCGAGATAGAATGTATTTCATGGGGTTGCAATCTGAAACCACGGTTAATGTACGCAACAGGATGTAGTGGCGGAACCGCTGCACAGCTTGCACTGCGGCTAATGCCAATTTCTCGACATGAGCGTAACGTGTTTCTATGTCGAGAAGATTTCATGATAGATAATAAACAACGTGTTCATTTCCATCATCATCATCCTACACCAGAACCATAGCTATGGTGCTAAACGCGGCAGCCAAGTATAGAGTGAAATCACAGTGATAGTTTGGAGGACGAATCAACGGAGCATTAACGAGTAGCGTCTTGAGCTTCTCGAAGGATCGCTGAGCATCTCATCCCAATGAAAGGGAATGTCCTGCTTTAAAAGACGCATGAATCCTTTGGCAACTTCCGCGTAGTTCGGGATGAAGCGTCCTAGGAAATTAGCTTTTCCCTGCAGACTTTGCAGTTGGTGTAACGAGGAGGGTGATGGGAGATTGACGATAGCCTCGACCTTTAGGGGTTCAAGGCGAATTTCGTCCTTGGAGACAATGAACCCCAAAAGACGCCATAATCCACGCAAAAGACGCATTTATGAGGGTTATGCCGGATATTATAACGTCTACAGCGAAGGAAAATCTGGCGGAGGTGTTCGGGATGGTCCTCTCACCGAGCTGAATGAGCTGGAAGATCGTCCAGATAAGGCTGAACGATATGGCGTATGTCATGGAATGCGTAAGAAATAGCACACTGGAAAGTAGCTCCAGCATTCTTTAAGCCAAACGGGAGCTTTTTATAAGCAAAGGTACCCCATGGACAAATGAATGCAGTCTTGTGTTGATCGGCAGGTAAAATATTTATTTGATTGTACCCGGAAAAGCCGTCCATCAAGGAATAAATCTCACTCCCAGTGCATTCGTCAATGATTTGATCTATGAAGGGAGTAGGGTAATTATCCTTAGGACAGGCTCGGTTAATATCACGGTAATCAACGTGGACTCTTATAGTACCCTGCTTCTTATCTACAGGGACAATGTTTGAGACCCATTCCGTGAGGGGAATTGGGTAAATGAAGCCCGCGTTCAGAAGTTTTTCAAATTTTGCTTTAATGGCAGTGGCTTTGTGAGGATACACTGAGCGTAGACGCTAGCGCACAGGTTTCGCACCGGGATAGGTAGGAATATCGTGCACTACTATGCTAGGATCAATCCCAGGAATTTCCTCATAGGACCAAGCGAACACATTTCTATAAACTTGTATCTCGTCAGGAGAACAAGTCACTCCCACATGTATGTTCTCGACTATCCCCGGTTTGACGGAGATGTCGATCGGAATGGTTTGGGTAATTTTGCTCAGGTTTCCCTCCGAAAGGACCTCATGAGTCAATATGGGTGTCTGGAGAGGTGGAGTAGGAACCTGAGATGCAAAACGCTCTAGACAATCGAACATTTCCCCCGGGCCAGGCATAAAGGAGGAATGATGATGTCCATCGCTCCAAGGCATCTTGTCAAGAGACGTTGTTTCAACAATGGCTTCGTCAGAAGGGAAAATCTCTTTTAGAGGATCAGATGAGTTGACCTTGCCGAGCCAGGGGGATTGAGAATAAATATCTAAAGCCATGCTCGAAGGAGCATGTTGAGGAGGAGGAGGATCGGATGTGGCGACGATTTCACAGTAATTAATCTATACTGGAGTTAAGGGCATTGATTCTCCAAAATCAGTCACATGTTTAGGTGAAGGGATGATCCATGGGTCATCAGACCTAGAGATCATATTAACTTAAACGGTGTGCGGTGGTGGCGCGGGGAAAATACCCATGAGGACAGGTTCCTTGAAGAGACTGGGTCCTACACTGTCAGGGGGATTGGGGATCTGATCCACGTAAGGAACGTTGTTCTCAGAGGATAAGGTGAAGAAAGACAACTGACCCACAGTAACGATTTTTCCCTCATGAGGGAACTTGAGAAGTCAGAAGAGGGTGGACGGTATGCATAGCATGGCATGAGTCCAACTGCGGCCGAGAAGAAGATTGGCGTCAACCACTTCTACTTCTACGTTGACTGTCTTCCCTTGTAACGTAATCGGAAAACTCTCGAGATCACCCAGGGGTTTTGATTCCCGACCATCGAATGCCTCTAAGGCATTGGGAGATGATGAAAGAGCCGGAGAGCCAATGGCCTTCCAGCAAGCGGATGACATGACACAGGTGGAAGCACCTTCATCCACAACGGCCCTATGGATATTGAGGTCGTTGATCCCGACTTGTATAACAAGAGCAATTTGATGCGGAAGTTGGGGGGAAAAATTTTCTAGGTCGAAGGTGAGAAGATTAGAATCAGCGAGATCGATTCCACCGATCGCAGACAACAGAGCATTCTGTTGCGATGGGCAACTTTGAAGGACTTCCAATGCAGACATGGCAGAAGGCACCTATGCCAAATCCTCAACAATATTGTAGTGCTGAGCGGCACGGACATTTGGGTTGTAGGAAGATCTTCGTAGAACACCTTTAGAAGGTGGCCTCACAATAGGTTCAGCTCTGGGCTTCTTAATTTCCAAAGGACCAGAGACAGGTGGGGGAGGTGGGCCATCCACGACTTCCTTCCCAGCTGCCTGGCGTGATCCGGCATAATCCTTCGAACGCGTAGCAATTGAGATAGGTGCAGCACCATTCATCATAAAGACCTGGGTCCCAAATGGTGCAGATGGTGAAGGCTGCTCAACCATCTGGGTCTGCTGAGACGGGAACGGTTCTTTGAGAACTGCCGGAGTCCCTTTGGAGCCTTTAAGAAGTTGACTAATTTCAGATCATCGGGGACAATCTTTGGTATAATGGTCTCCTTCACAGATAAGGTAGGGGTACTTTGGTTTACGTTGGGAACCGTCATTAGTACGAGGTTTATAAGACTCTGGTTTCAGGGCGTCGGGTTTTGATTTTCCTTTGCCCGTCTTCTTTCCTTTGGATGCCTTTTCCGTAGGATTAGCCTGAATGGCGTTGACCTCCGCATTTTTGCCAAAATCTGAAGGTTCGAGAAGAGTAGAGTTATTGGAAGAATTGGGCTTCTGCTTCCCATTCGAGGATTTATGAGAATTTTGAGAAACGGAACCAATAACACCATCCACCACTGGGGTAGGTGGTGCTTTAGAGGTTCCTGGCCGTGGAGCATCAGTCCAAATATCATAAAGCATGCCAGACTGAGAGTACACCAGATCCAGGTATTGGGCACGCGCGATGGCTTGTTCTTCAGTCACACATGCCCCCATAGCAATATCTTGAGCGATTTTTTTAATGAAGAAGGTGGTGAACCAATGAGTTAGTAGTTGATCAGGTATATCAAAATTGATAAGTCTACGACGACGTCGCCACTCATGAATATGATCGGATATGTGGGTGGCTTTATCTTGCTTCAAAGAAGTCAAGAGATGCGTCCTGGCTTCATAGCAAACCGGTAACTGGGAGTGAGTCAGAAAATCCATAGCTAACGTATTGAAGTCTTGAAAGATGCCACGGGATAACTCTATCTACCACTTAGTGGCAGCACCAGTAAGAGTGCGCTGGAAGAGACGTAGACGAATTGAATCATCCACCCAAGAATTAGACGAACACCACAGATGGTAGGTCATTACATGAGCTTGGGGGTCCTCTCCAGCTTTACCTTCAAACTTAGGACAGTCGTCGGGTACCTTGGTCGGAACCGGAGGCCAATAAGGATTGTGAAGAATCGGATCATTGGTTAATTTAGAAACGTCCAATAATTCCAAGGTAGCCAATAATGGAAATTGCGGATTAAAAGGCATACCAGGCCCTCGATAAGGACCTGTACCTGTACACCACGCTGGTTGAGCATAACCTTGCCCCCATGAGTTCTGTCCCAGAGGATTCTGACCATAGGGGGTATAGGGCGTATAACCAGTCTAATATGGCTGCTGGTAACCAGTGTACGGGGGTTGATAACCAGAGTATGGACCTTGATTATATGTCGGCCCCGTTTGAGCAATCTGTATATTTGGCTGCTGAGTATAGGTGTAGACGGGTTGTTGAGGATAATAATGGGAACCTTGGGGTGGGTTATAAGTCGGTAGAGATTGACCTTGAGGATAGTAACCGCCTTGGGGTTGAGCGGGCTGCTGATAGGTGGGACCCTGCTGAGCCTGATAATTAGGGCGCACCGGTTGATTCGATTGCGGCATCGAGTAAATCGGCTGTTGGGAAAAGTTGACAAAATGTGCAGGCTGGCCTGGTTGGACAGGCTAACCTGGCTGAACGGGCTGTCCTGGTTGAACAGGTTGACCCAGGTAAACAGGTTGCGCAGGTTGTGCAGGTTGACATGGCTGATATGGGACACCAGGCTGTGTCGGATGGGCCAGTTGACCTGGTGGTGGAATAGGGCCAGGTTGTGCTTGATAACCGGTTTGACCTGGAACAGGACCATAAGAGGGTCCTAGTTGTGCAACATTTGAACCAATAGGATACTGAGGTTGCATAGGTTGTGAAGGTTGGACTTGCCCCCCAGGACCGTACAATGGCCCCGGTTGGTACCCCGATTGACCTGTGGGTCCTTGAGGTTGCCCTGGTTGGACCACAGGGTGAGGCTGGATAGGTTGACCTAAAGGGTTGTAGGACTGTCCTTGTGGACCGTATAACAACCCCTACGGGCCCGAAGGTTGGCCTTGTAAGGGTTGACCTTGTAGGTCACAAAGATAACCAGGTTGTCCCGAAGGTTGGCCCTAGAAGGGTTTCCCTTACGGGTTGTAGGGTTTCCCATCCTGGTTAGATGGAAAACCTTGACCATGAAGATAGGCCTCTGGAGCGGGTAAACGTAAAGGGTTTCCCTTCTCATCATATTGGTATGGAAAAATGTAAACAGGGGTACCATCCTATGCATAATGCGAAAAATACGGACGGTTGGGATCTTGGGAGGATTGAACGACCTTGGGGTTCGATTGTTGTAAGGACAATCGATACTCCTCAGGAGAAATGTTCTCTGGCATAGAAGATGCTATATAGATGTTTTCTGGAAGCGACGTGGTCCTTACGAACTGAGTGGTAACAGCGGGTGTAGACGCGGCCACACAGACAGTGGGCCTGACAAGTACTGAAGTGACCTGAGGGGATGACGTGATGGGTGTTTGTGGAGACATCCCCAATGAAGGAATAATCGGCCTCGTAGAAGGAGTTGATATCCCCATAGAGGCAACAGCGGTCATAATCTGACTCAAAGATCTATATCCCGCTGGAAGTGAGGGACCAGGAGAAGACATGATAGATAACTCGGGGTTGTCTTCTGGGAACAACTGGTAATCTTCACCAGACGTGGGGATTTCCTCACTAGGAGAATGGCTGGACGAGCCCATATCTAAACCTTCTGCTAGATCTGCTAGAAGACGGCAAGGACTAAGAGGAATAACAGCAGCTATAAAGGGCGAACCCGATGTAAGAGTAGGGAAATATTCCCCTACTCGAAATCCAGACCAAGCGTCGGATAAAAGCCAATTGAACTCAACTAGTCCTCCAAAGGGAAGCTCAGATAAAACCGGTCCTCGTCGGGAAACTCGAAAACGATGGGCTACTAAGGTTCAGCAGAGGATTGTGAGACCTCTGATGAATCGTCTGTACACGGACTACCAGTAGACGAAACTGAGGGTTCTGCCACTGTGACAATAACGACAAGAAGAAAAGATCAAAAAAACACACGGGCTGAAAAATCCAAGGCACATAATCAAACGGCCGACAAGCAAAATCTAAAAAGGGCGTGTGATCGTAGGTGATTTATTTTACTACATTGAAACTTAGAAAGTTCATTGTTTCATGTTTTAAGAGTCGAGAAACGGATGAAAGGTGACTCTATCTCTTTCAGTTTTGAAGAAAGTGTGAAAGAACAAGCGCTTGGTGATCTTTTCAAATTTAAGGAGTCAGATAAGATCAAAATGACTGCTCAGGAATCCTAGGCAAAGGGTATAACAAATAACCATGAACTGAAATATACACCTTGGTTTGAAAATGAAAGAGAAATCAACCAAGGACTTAACGTACGTGCAGGCAATCTCCCGGAATGTTGTGTCTGGTGTATCACAGGTATAGGGCGGTAGACTCGACTTCCTATGGATAAAGGATAGAAACCTAGTGGGGTCTCCCTTTATATACGCAACGGTACGGGGAGCGCAAGTCCGTACTAGTGTTGTCTAAAGTCGATGCCAGAACACGTCTCTAACCTAGACCTCTAACTGTTTCGATAATGTTTCAATGCTACCTTAGTGTAAATTGAATAAATTTTAATGTTAATCTTCAATTATGTTTCAATTTTTAGGCCCTAGCGAGTGTAATGTCTCAAAATCTCCTAAATACACACTACATGCCACAGTATATCATTTCATTCAATGAAAGCTAATTACGAGAGAGTTAAGAACTTTTCATATAATAACAAAATGACCAGAAAACAATCACTAATATCTCTAATGCAAGCTAATGAAAACTAAAAGCTTTTCTTTCAGAGTTATGACACAGAAAAGATTCGATTTGCATTAACTAATCAAGAGCAAAAGATATTTTTTTTGTATTTTCAGTGTTTAAGAGCAAAGTGTACTAAACAAAATGAAAACTAATGAAATGAACAATTTGAGAAGCGATAGCAAAGGAGTAAAAACAAGCAAGTTTCACTCAATGCAAGCACACAATCAGACCTCAAATTGACAAAACAATCCCTCAAAACCAAAACAATCCCAAAGACTCAAATGAACCATGTAATCTAGGCCCAAAATGAGACAAGGTGGAATTCAAATGAGGAAGAAACCAATCACTCAAACAACGCAACAAAACGATAGACAACCACCAAATGAATGCAGAGAAGCAATCACAAAGTTGACTAAACAGATAGAAACCAAAAACTCCCACGGGAGGCTCGACACACTGTAGCACCTAGATGACCTAGGGCTAGAATGTAAAATCAATAGAAGAGGGCAAACAACCAAAGGATGAAGGCCACAGTCAGTCAAACACGGCTCCAGAACACTCAGGTAGTCGCAAAAATGAAACCAAAATCACCATTCAAGCTCAGAAAGCTCAAGCCCAAGCAAACCCTAGCACCTTACAGAATTGGTGAGACTGTTAGGCTGCAACTAGCGCCAAAACAGCATTGGCGCGGGTAATAAACTGGCAACATGCACTAATTGGCGCAACTATCAAGCTAATAAGTGCGCCAGTCGATTTTACTACGTAAAAATAATAAAAAGAGCAATCCAAGAAACAGACTAGTGATGACAAAGCTAAACAAAAGTCTAACACACGAAAAGAGCCAGCCAAAAGAGCTGATCAAGCAAGCAAAGTCAAGAATCGACCGAAAAGACAAGACAATACTCCAAATCAACGTCTCCCCAGCGGAGTCGCCAATTTGTTGTAGAGGTAAATCCCCTCTGCGGACAGAGGCGATCCCTACTAGCCCAGATCGGGTCTAGAAACAATCGTATCACGCTAAGACGCAAGTTCCTAATTGTAATAGACCAAATTGCGAGATAGTCCTACCTCAAGTCCAACTTTGTTGTTCGCGGAGAATATAGCGCTCCCGATCCCTTGCCCCGGTAGATCACAATTCTCCCGCTTGGCGCGATCGAACACCTGCACATACAAGAAACATGACGAACACACAAGCGTAAAACCCAATATATGCAATTATGTATCAATTAGAGAAGATACAACCCATAATCACAAAGTATTAACAATACGAGTGGAACCATAACCAAAGTCGCTTATCATTAATCAATACAAAGAAAGATACAACCTGGCTCTGACATTGAATCTTCCTTTGGCAGGTCGACAGCGGAGTACGTCTCGATAAAGCTCGTCGGAAATGGGACAAACCTCTCTCTTTGGTTGTCTTGACAATAATATCCTTGCTACTGATTTGGCTCTATGAGGAATATCAAGGCTCTTTCATCATTCTCTAGGCTATTGAGGGCTCTTGAAGGCTAGCTTGCAAAAGGAAAATGGAAAGCTTATATAGATGGTGGAAGGGGAGTTGGGATCCCTATAATCATGGTATTGGCCCTATCCTCAAGGAAGCTTCCATGAGAGGTGGAAAACCACCTCCTCTACATGGAGATCCGAAGCCAAACCTCCCAACTCAATTTAGAGACCAGTTCAGGAATTGGTTGGAGTCAATCTTCCGCCATTTATTTTTTTAAAACACTCCTTAATAAGCTTGGCGTGGGTACAACACTGAGACAGTGAGCCAGCTGGCGTGCCCTATTTGGAGGATTTCCCCCATTGGCGCAAGTACTGAACTGGATAGTCGCGCCAAGGCAAAAAGGCTATTTTTAGGATTTTTCACAAGGAATTGTCTTCAGGGGAATGAATGTCCTTGTCCAGGGGGATGCCATGAAAGTGGTTTCAGGTCATGTCACTGCTCACAGGTCACGGAATACGCCCTCCAATGTGCGGGACGGGGGATTGCAGGGACGGTGACAAATTGCTGTGTAACACCAGGGAAGAGGATTGATGGGAAAACTTCACCATCATTCCCTGGTAGTGCATGTTGCATTAAAGGAGTTGAGGCAAGCTCTCATCACCATGATCGCACCAGAGACAACCAGGGAAGGTATAACAAGTCTCACTATTCCAGGGTGCATTTTTATTATAATAATGTTGATAATCATGGTCGTAAATCATGACATCGAAAATAGTGTTGGAAAATAATGGAAGCACAAAGGAGGATGAGGCGTAAAAAGCCTTCTCCACAGCAAAAAAGAAACTGGTTAAAGAAGACTCCTTACAGTTATTACGACCGAAGTGGCCATCAAAGAGCCACATGTTGTAGACTCCATCCACAACAGCGCCCTAAAGACAAAGCACCTGTGCATGAACCAGTCGAAAAAGCTGATCGACAATCAAATCTCCCAAAGGGGGATGGTCCATTCACTTTGCTAAAGAGGGGTTTTTCTAGATTATTTTTCTAGATGTGTTAGATTGTCATGGCCTTAATTTGTAAATCGTTTGTTGCATGTTACACTGTAAAAGTGATGATGTGTTTTTCCATCACTTGTTAAGCAACAATGATATTTTGGCCCTATTTTATAAATTACATGATGTATTTCTATTATGTAAAAGTGATGATGTGTTTTCCATCACTTCGAAATGCGATGACAATGTTTTTGTCTTGCAATGATTGTTGGGGTGTGATTTCCATTTGATGTAAACTTGACCACCGAGCATGTAAACTCATGGCAAGTATGGGAATGTTTGGGTCATATTTGGTCACATTGAGCATGTAATTTTCGTTGCATCTTTAGGTAGGTGTTGGCATTTGCATTTCAATTCTGAAGGACAGAGGTGAAAGAGTCTTCAAGGGATGTGCCTTTTTCATACATTTGCATGCAATTTATGATGGATAGAAGTTGATGCTTTTGGAAGACCAAAAGGTCCTCAGTGGGGAGGATTTATCCAGCTGGATCTTCGGACACTAGTGACTTGGAAAAAGGCTCTAAATTCAAAGTGTTATTAAGTTGAAAAAATCAGCTTCAAATTGAAGATCTCGTCACCCTAATCGCAACAGTGTGAACGGCGTGTCAATCTGAGCTCGTGTGAGGGAGTTAGAGCAGTTTGAAGTTTTGTTAAGGCAGGGAACATAGGTCCCACGATGTGCCACATGGTGTCCCAGTGAGCATGTGGGACCCACATGGAAGCCCCTCAGCTGCTGACACATCGCGCTTCTCCATTGGCCCTCAACCTACAGAAAAGACAAAACAAAATATGAAATCACCCACTTAAAAACAAAATCATTTAAAATATTAAAAAATAGCTATTTTAATAACTATATAACAAAAAAATTAAAAAAAAAAATTAAAATAGTTATTTTTATAACTATTTAAATACATAACATTATACACCAACGAATATTTAGAGGGTTATGATTATGGTATTAAAATCCAAAAAAATCAATGAATATATTAAAGGTTAAGTGGTTATATCTATATTAAAGGTTAAGTGGTTATGATATAACCCAAAATGAATATATTAAAAGGTTAAGTGGTTATTAATGTTACCATACCACATATTTAAACCCCCCACACATTGTTTTAATACATAACGTATATGATACATTACAACGACCGGCAGGAAGCATGTGGGCGGGCCGCCCAATGCGGGCCCGACCCGCCCATTTAACAACTTTTGTTATCACATGTAAAACAAAATCCTATTGCGAGAAGGGGCAGGGTTTGACCACCCGACCTCCTCCATTTCATGTAGATCACCTAACTAAGGCGCCACAACGGCATCCTTTGGGAAGTCCACCCAAAATTTGTTTATAAACTCATCTTTCAGAAGTGCAAGCATGAATTTCGAGGCAGAGGCCAGACCAATGCAGATGTGGGCATGATTTTCGAGGCAAGGACAGAGGAGGCATAATAATGGCACCCAGTTCGAGATAGATTCTTGATTGATGCCAAGGGAATATTTTAATCTCAAGGAGGTAAAATTTTCAGAATGTATTAAACTTTATATGCATTTCAACCAGAATTTCGTAGGGAACGCGATGGTGCGCCCATATTTGCCTTTTGAGCAACGGTTTTTCAGATTCCCTATGGAGGAGAATCTTCAAGAATCTTTAGGGAATCTTTCAGATTCCTTAGAGGCCGAAATTCACCGATGTCAGAATGAGATCAACTTTATACTCATTCTTCTCGAAATTTTGCAAGGATCTCAATGGTGTTAGCTTTCAATGAGTGAGCAATCAATTTCACACCTTTCGATGCCACGAGATTGATGGTGATTTTATATCCAACAGCAAAGCAACCCATTCTTCAGTCATATTCAGTGTGATGTATATGATGCGTTGATTTCATGTATTTCTTTTGCCACTTTATTATGAGATGCATTGTGTTGTATAGATCCTTATTGATGTTTGATGTGGGATATTGTTCTGTTCTTGATGTGAGATGTAATTTTCTATCATGGATTATTTTATGTTGTTGAGATCCCTTTTATTCCATGTTGGCGAGATACTAATTGTCACATGTATGTTTGATTGAGATCCCTTTGTTCCCATGCTGGCGGGATACTCATAGTCATTATGTGTGAGTTATTGTCATACTGATAGGAGTCCTTTTTGTGAATGAGAGTTCCTGTAGTGGAACGTCTTGTGGAGAGGTCCAACCACTCCTACATGAGGGAATTTTCTTTATATGAAAAAAAAAGTACCATCCATGTACACCATCACTCTTCCCAACACTTAATGCAACGGCCTACACCTTCTTGACACCAAGGCCCGAAGACATAGTCCCTCCTAGATAAACTCCGTTATCAATGTCTTATGTTGTTATTTCTTGTTATGTTCCTATTCTTTACATCTTGTAGATGTTCATTTATGTTCATTAATGCTTTGATAAATTGTAATCCTAACACATCAGCCAAAGTAAAAGGTCTTGGTTAGACGTTATCCAAAAATTTACCCGGATCAGTCCTTACCTATATGATCAAAGAAGGATAGATAAAATTCAATGGGCCATCCATTCGGACCAGTGATCGTATCTTTTTTGAACCATTTTAGTACTACTTCAATCTCTCCTAATGTCACTACATCATTGGGATTATCAATATCATCATCCCCAATATACCTTGGCATATTCCTTGCAATACTGACGACCTCTGATATATTAGCCACCCGTGGGTATATGTATATATATGGGAGAAGTTTCTAAAACCCATGTCCGAGAGATGACGATGAGTATTTGCCACCCTACCAGCCTGATCCTTCAATTCCCAAATGTTTTTTATTCTCTTCCTGCCCTTTTCACATTGCTGAAATAATTTGGTATTGTTATCACCAACCTCAAGCCAGATAGCCCTGCTTTTGAGTCTCCAGGTTTCCTCTTTTTGTCTTAATAGTTTGATCTTTCCCATTTCCAGCTGGATAAGTTGATTCTTTATCGCACTGGATGTGAACCCAAGACATTATGATCTAGTCAGTAGAGCTATATCCCTTTCTACCCTCCTCAGCTCTTCCTCATCTCGAATCCTTTTCTCCCTTGCCCATTTGATAGTCATATCCTTGATCCTGGACAAGTTTTTGGCGATGACTCTTGTCGGCATTATTTTATGCTCGTGTTGACAATGGTTCCAGGACTCCATAACTATCTTGTAGAATTCAGTTTCTTCCAGCCATGTGGAATTGAACTTGAAGGGGGAGTGAGGCATGTTGTTCTCTCCATGGATGTCAAAATAAATGGGCGAATGGTCTGATATGCCTCCCATTCCCACCCATTGTCTAGCCCTATCTACCTTATCCCCTAACTTATATTTGATCAGAAAAATATCCAATCTACATGCAAGTGTTACTTCCCCTATCCTTCTATTTTTCCAAGTAGGGAGATTTTTAGGCATATCAAGGTCAAGAAGGTCAATATTACCAATCAATTGCTCAAAATAATCCGACAGGGGATCCGACATAGCATGGGGACCCCAAGTTTCAACTTGTCCAATGGAGAAGTTTAGGTCTCCACCCATAATGGTATGATCCACCCTCATGATCGAAATAGCCCATAAACTTATCCCAAAATGTTGGCATGTTATGGCAGGGACCATATATGTTTAAAATCTTGAAAGGGAGGCCAATATCCGATGTAGTAATGTTTGCACCAAGTATCCCTTCCCTTCACAAAAAATTGTAACTTGGATGTTCGATTGTTGAAACCTATGGCACATCCTCGGGAACGCCCTCTCACATCCAAGGTCTGAAAAAACTAATCCAGACATAGTTCAGATAACAGCTTGTGAACAACCTCCCTAGTCCCCAACGTCTCTTGAAGAAAAATGACATCCACCTTCTCTAACACAAGTAGACGCCTAAGAACCATTTTCTTATCAAGGTTGGCTAACCCTCTGCAATTAAATGATAGATAGATCATGGATCACCCATAGAAAGGGTATCCTTTTCTCTAATAACCCGATCAATTGATATTTGTCTCCCCGATGCGACCTCAATCCCTGCTTGATGGATGGCTTTGGAGAGCAAGGATGGTCTACCCTTGGAGGATTTTAGCACCTTGAGGGAGGGATCATCACCGAACCCATATGAGTCATTGGGTAGGGTTTTGGCTGAGGACCTAAGATTATATCGGTGGGAGGAGTTGATTCCCGAAAGGTTAGATAGAGCTAAGGGGTAAGACCCATCAACATGAATGGTAGGGATAGTTATGGAAGGTTGAGTGGGGTAGATGCAACACGGAAACTAATGGGGACTAGATTTCTTTTATTAATATTAGGACTAGATACAATATTTGATACAACAGGAGATGCAGAATGCAAAACATTAAAATTTATAGGGGAAGAGGGAGAGATCGAAATACCCATAATCCTCCTATTTCGGTTGAGTGACCACTGTTGGAGTCGCTTGTGGAGTTGCTTGTGGAGCGGTCATGGGAGTCACCTTCTGGGAGGTGCGCAGTGATCTCAATTCAATGGAATGCATTTCTTGAGTTGTAACCATGCCATATACCTCTTTGGTTTGAATCCCCACATGCACCAAGTTTTTGCGGTGTGCCGCATTGGCAACAATGATAAGTGGGAATTCCTTGTATAGATGCCCAACCTCATGACATCTCTTGCATCTGAAGGGCACCCCTTCATAATCAATAATTTGGAATTTGGTAATATCCCTATACTTCAAAAAATAACTCTCTACCAGTCCCTCTCGGGTGTCCAAGTGCACCAGGATTCTTGCCATCGAGATGTTTCCTGTCTCCATGTAGGATCGATCATGATATAAGTAAATTCCCAGGTTTTCTCCAATACACTTGAGGACGTCCTCCATCCAAAACTGTAGCGACAGACCAGGTAATCGCACCCTTATGGGACCTTCTCCCATTTTTTCCTTATCTGGATCAAATAAGGGTGTTCATCATTTGAGAAGGACCAATGTCATCTCTATATGCTAGTATTTCGAAAGAACCCAATTTTCCATGTTCGGGTGAGAGAAGATAAGGGCGAACCAACCCATGTTCATTATGAGGACAATGGGGAGTTGTTCCAGTGTATTCTCCCAGATCTGAGAGGTCCATTTTTTTATTCTGGCTGAGGTATAATTCCTTCCTCGAACCGTTCCAACCAAGACCATTTGAGTAGTATCCTTCGCTTGTTGCTTGTTGATTTCTTCCCCGAAAACCAGGAATCTGGATTTTTCATAGCTCTTAGTGCACTTAGCCTTCTTTTTTCTCGTTCTGTGAGCTGGTATGTCTCGTGTGAGACCCACTTCTTCTAAGAGGGTATCGTTAAAGTCCGACGCCCTGTTTTCTTCCGATTGTGGAATTGGAAATGGAAACCCTTCAAAACTTCCTGAAGCTTTGACAGCAAGAGGGTACCCCAGAATGTCCTTCGGGTCGAGAAGTTCCTCAAGAGGTCTAATCCCATGTTTTTCATAACCAAAACCCCCGTCGTGGGCACCACAGAGACTCTCTGTGCTCTTAATGTCTGCTACAAGTTCCTCTAGGATAGACGGAGGCTGCTCATTGTTCCATAGTCAGAGAATCGACAGTGAGGGTATGGAGAAGGCGGGTGAGGCCAATATATTAGGGCCCATATCAGTAAACTACTCTGTAATTCTCGGATTAGTAGCCCTATCCCCATTTTCCCGAGTGTTAACTCACCCTCCTCCATGTCCATTAACCGGGGTTCCAATTATTCCGTTGCGGCCAGTGTCGCATCCATGTGAGCCCCAGCTATCTGTTGAGGTGAGTAGTTTGACCATATCTGTGTTGGATCCAGTGTATCGAAGAAGTATTCAAGTTCCTCTTCCTCCATAACAGTGATTCCAACAGAAGTGGTATTGTCCATCAGAAACCCCCAAAACCCTCTTTCCTTCTGCGAATGGTTCCAAGAAAAATTCTCAGGGTTTGTAACCGTCAGTCAAGATCTGGTGGGGTCCAAGAGTATGTAGTCAAATTTATTATTATTCCCGTATGTCAGGTTGTCGTCACTCGTAAATGTCTTGAAGCCCTCCGGGTAGTCAACCCCTCTTACTGTTGCCCATGACAGTTATGCAATAATCTGGTTTTGTGCAAAGCTAGACTCGCGCCAAAAACTCCATCACCAATGTGCGGCCAAGCTTAAAACCTGAATGCCCCTCTCCTGATATTCCATTGTAGGTACTACAATGGATAGGGTATTAGACCTTCACTCCTTATCTATTTTTATTACACTTTTTCTAAATATTCAAATCAAATCAAATTAAATTTTAAACTTTGGAATCCTAGAATAATATTATTGTGACACCAGCGACATCCTCCAAATTTGAAAAAGTTGTTGAATTTTATTGTCATGCCACAACAATTTCCTCCCAATTTAAAAGAGTTGTTGAATCGCGTATTCTAATTATTTGTCGATTTATTTCATTGAATTTTGTTTTAAATGTCGTAGGAAATTGTTGAAATTATAACTTTGAAATGTATAATTTTTATGATCTAAATATTTTAAATGTTGTTAAATATATTTATATATTATAAATAAAAATTATAATTTATCCTAATTTATGTTCTCCAAAAACAAAAATATCAAAGAGTGAAGTTGTGAAGATACACGGTATCAGTCTCCAAATGATGCTCGAATGCAATCAAATTAAAACACAACGATCTTAGAGATTCAGCTAATATAAGATTGTGGTGTAATTAAAATACACTTCGTTGTGGAAAGGAAAAGCAACATATGAATGTCGATTTCCAAAATTTCATAGATATACGATGCACCATAAAGTGAGAAAACACAAATGAGCAGAGGTAATCCATAAGGAGCGATGACCAATGATTTTGCCTCATATTAGAAATTTGGATGGTGAAAACCTTGACAATTGACTTTGTGAAAACCCCCTTTAATATACGTATTCAACTTCATGGTAGTAAGCCTTTGTCTATAAAATGTATTTATTGCACACACACTTTTATTTAGGTAAGACTTATCCAGCTTGTTGCGCGACAGTTAATGCGCAAGGGTTGTATATGCCCACCATTGAATTTAAACAAGTAGATTATCCAACGGTGGTGTTGTGGAGGTAAATCCCCTCTGCGGACAAAGGCGATCCCTACTAGCCCAGACCGGGTCTAGCAACAATCATTCATGCTATGGTGCAGGTTCCTAATTACAAATAAACCAACTAGCGATGAAGACTTACCTGGAATCCAACGTTGTTGCTTGTAGAAGAGGTAGCGCTCCCGTTCCTTAGCCTTGGCAGATCACGATCCCCACGATCTCCGTGATGGACACCTGCATATGCGAGAAATGAAACAAACGCAAGCATGAAATCCAGTAGATGCAACTATATGTCAGTCAGAAAGGACATAACTCATCATTATAAACAACAACAAGAGTGGAACCATAACCAATAGTCGTTTATTATTAATCAATCAAAAGAAGAATACAACCATAGTTCTAACGCTGAATTCTCCTTCGGAGGGTCGCCAGCAGAACACGTCTCGAAAAGCCTGTCAAGGATGGGACAAACCTCTCTCTTCAGATCTTGACAATAGTCTCCTTGCTTGAATTTGGCCTTAAGGGAGTTATGGAGGCTCTTGCAACATAAGGCTCTTGGGAATTTGGGAACTTGAAGACTAGCTTGCAAAGGAGATGAGCAAGCTTTTATAGATGGAGGAAGGGGAGTTGGGATCCCTATAATCATGGGATTGGCCCTATCATCAAGGAAGCTTCCATGAGAGGTGGAAAACCACTTCCTCTCTATGGAAATCCATAGCCAAACTTCCCAACTCAAGATAGATATCAGTTCCTGGATCAGTTAGGACGAAAATTCCGCCATTTATTTTTAAAAAACACTCCTTAAATTGGCTGGCGCGAGTGCGACTCTGGGACAGAGCACCAATTGGCGCGACCTCTTTGAAGGATTTTCCCCATTGGCGCGGGTACTGAACTAGCTGCCCGCGCCAATGCAAAAAGGGGTGTTTTTAGGGATTTCAACAGGAGATGTCTTCAGGGGGATGAAAGTACATGTTCAGGGGAATTCCATGAAATTATTTTCAAGTTATGTTACTGCTCACAGGTCACAAAATGAGCCCTCCAATGTGCGATACGGGGATTGCAGGGACGGTGAAAAATTACTATGTAACAGATGCCCCCTAAAGCATGAGGCCCGAGAGAGAGAGAGGGGTGAAATGCTTTACGAGAACGTGTCCAACTGAAAACTCCGCCGTCGGAAAACCTGCGTGCAGAATTACAACTGATATCTCAGATACATGATATATACTTGGTATGGGCGCAGCCATCCATAATAGAGTATACAATAATCCAGATCTAAGGTATGGACGCAGCCATCCAGTGAGGATCGATAAATAGACTCAGGTATGGTCCCAGCCATCCAATCAGTGAGTCATGTAACTAATCATAATAATCCGCAAAATCGCAGCCTGGATTATAACAGACAGGAATCCAGGGTCTTGCGCTCCATCTCGATCCGAACAAAGTACAAGTTCAAGCATGCGAATATGTGATCTGAAGTCGAACATGCAAGAACATCGCCTGATTACCAGCCAATGATGAAAGCTATTAACAGACGCGAGAGGTACCACCATTAATGTCAATGGTCCTCAAGGTACTACAGGTACAATCTACGGCATGTGAACAGTGAGCTGACGTCGAACACCCGCAGAATCACTCGATCGAAGGCCAATGATGAAAACCTCACGTCGAATGCGAAGAACCTGCCATTGAGGCATGCAGGCTCCAAGGCACCAGAAGGGAGTCTCTAGATCAGCTTCCTGGATAATGAGCTGAAGTCGACAGGAAGTGACCTTTATCGAAGGTGGGCCATAGTGTTTTCCACATCATCGACACGAGACAGAGGAACATAATGTCTTTGTGAATCAGGATCATATGAGAATCAGAGGAAGGTTGAAATTTGCAGAGGTCAACTTCTCTTGAACATATGAATGGCACGACAGTGGACTTGGCAGTATTTGACATCAAAAGATCAGAGGTCATAGTGATGAGGCAAAGAGCAGACGAGAGGTCAAAATGGATTACCCAAACCCACGGAGGCAAGTGAAAAACGAGATGAGATGTCCCCAACCCGACACGAATGCAAACAAGTGCCATGTTCAAGAGCGACATACTGCCGACACGACAATGATTATGGTTCCATTTTCCCCCACCATCCTAGCGAGTACCTCTTTATTTTTACACAAGCTTGAAGAGGATACCATATGCTTGTCATATAAGTCCATCCTTCGGACAAATCCATTCTAGTACATTTAACGAGCCCTAGGAAGGAGTGACTCAAATAGCGTCATCACGACTGAATCCGATGTCATCAGTTTTTAACGAGTCTGACAAAGGAAGAACTCAGCGCCTTTTCATGTTTAGAGAGTTTGAAAAGACAGCAGAAAATTAAACTCCAAAGGTCCCTTTTCGTAAATAGTGTCTCAGATCCGAAAAGGTAGAAAACTATGTCTGATAAAACCTCCTAGTAGCGATAAGCTAGGGTATTCCTTTTTCGTAAATAATATATCCTAGCCCGAAAAAGGGGTAAACTTATACTGGGTAGATGTCATTTCGTATCCACTTTAACGAGATTGAAACGATAAGGGACTCGACAATCTTTTCATGTTTAGAGAGTCAGAAAAGAGCTGAAAGATGACTCCTCCTGGAGGAACGAGTGGTATAAAGGGTAGCAACTGGTTCCGGTAATGGTGGAACTGCTCAGAACATGTAAAGGTTAAGAGGCTGGCTAACAAGATCACTCATCGCAGCGGTTCCTCAAGAATGGGTAAAACAACCAAGTGAAGGCATATGATCGGCCAAGCAGATAGTGGCGATGGAGTGAGAAAACCAAGGCTCATCTCGCAAAACAGGATGACAAAATGACAATCACAAGAGGTAAAATGGGAATGGTTTCATTTTTACACAAGCTTGAAATCAGAAAACTCTGCTTGAAGTTGGTTTCTTTTTTACACAAGCTTGAAACAAAGATAAACTATGCTTGAAACCGGTTTCATTTTTACACAAGATTGAAACGGAAACAAACTATGCTTGAAAAAGTAAGCATGCCCCCAGCGTGGTGACTCAATTTGAGGTACATGCCCCCCAAGCTTCAGTCCATATGAAAGGCAGATGGAGTGAAGGTTCAAGTTACGAGATCAAGAGAAAGACTCGACTGGGATTTTATGAGAACTTAACAAAGACTCGAATTGAACGGGAACGTGTTTCATTGTTTTAACGAGGTTGACACATTAAAAGAACTATCCTCAGACACCTTGTTTCATGGTTTAAGGAGCTTGGCACAAGACAATGAACTCTGCTCCGACCAGCTTGTTTCATTTTTTTAAGGAGCTTGACACAAGGAAACGAACTGTGCTCCGACGGTCTTGTTTCATTTTTTAAGGAGCTTGACACAAGACAAGGAACTGTGCTCCGAAACATCTTGTTTCATTTTCTAACGAGCTTGACACAAGAAAACGAACCGTGCTCCAACGAGCTTGTTTCATTTTTTAAGGAGCTTGACACAAGAAAACGAACTGTGCTCCGACAACCTGGTTTCATTTTTTAAGGAGCTTGACACAGGAAAAGAACCATGCTCCGATGACCTTATCATAATGAATGATAAGTCATTGCTTCCAAGAGTTCCACTCCCGATGGAAGGAAAACATCTCGGAAATCAGGACCCAATGCCCCCAACACACTATGCACAACGGCATCGTCACTGAGTACAGGCATGGGGTAGGCAGCCACATAGTTGACCTGCAGTGGGGCAGATACAACAGGTGGATAAAAACCAGGAAGGGATGATGGCGGGCCAGCTGCCACATCAGGACAAAAGAACGAAAGCTGATCAATGGTCACGATCCGTCCTTCATGTGGAAAACAGACCACACGAAAAAGGGAGGAGACAAGCGCTCCCATGGCATAGGTGTAATCGCGCCCCAAGAGCAGATTGAAATCCAAAGGGCCTAGAACAACCATCACATCCATATGGACGGTTCTACCTCCCAAAGTAATAGGTAACCTTGGAAGGATCCCTAACGGTTGATTAGTTCTTCTGTTAAATGCCAACAGATTCTGTGTAACGGGCGCAAGTGGTGGCGAACCAAAGGCTTGCCAAGTAGTTGAGGATAAAACACTAACAGACGTGCCTTCATCTATAATGGTGCTGGGTACAACCAGACCAAAGGCCTGTACCGTTATCTCGAAAGGCACATAAGACGGAAGGCGGTATCCCGCAAATCGACTCCAATCAAAGGAAGCGACCAAACTACTCGGAGGGGCTACCATCGAACCGAGATGGTCCTCCCCTGGTGTTACGGAAGAAGAAGGAGCATCCTCCATGACCTCCATCTTGAAGGTGGGAGGGGTATCCTCTGGTACCTCCATCACGGGAGGCGGAGGAGAAACTTCTTGAGGTGTAGGGACAGGAGGATCTTTCTCCAAGTCTGAAGAATCTGAAGAAACGAGAAGAACCTGAGGGATGTGAGATCCACTCTCAATGGAAAATACCTGGTGCACCGCAGATGGGGCCATTTCAACCGATCCCACAACCAATGGTTGGTCGGGAATGGATTCCTGAATTTGAATTTCCGAGGGAGTGGGATCGACCAAGGATGAGTCTTGACCAATCATAGGATCAGCTGGTGGAGGACTCAAAGAAAGTTGTTTGTAACCAGCCAGAAGGCATGGTGCAGAAACAGTCGAGTTGTCCAAAACTCGCTTGGCTTCATCCATATACGGACAAAGGTGAATGGCATGGTGCCCTTCACACAACTTACAGGGATTGGTGATCTTACCCTGCTTCTTAGGAGCCTTACCAGCACCAGTTGAAGACGTGCCCCCAACCTGACTCCCAGAAGCCAACGGCAACGGTGGGAGACTGTTGGACCATACTTCGAGCACCTTAGGAATGCCAGGGCAGTCTCGAAGAAGATGGTTTCCCGTGCACAACATGAAAGGGAACTTGACTTTCCGTGGAGGGTTGGAAGGTTTATTAAGAGGAGACTTCTTAGGCGCAATAGCCGCAGAGCTAACCTCTCCTTTATCGTACTTCTTCTTCTTTGTCTTCTTCTTCTTCTTCTTAGCCACCTGGTTACTCGAATCCAGACTTTCACCAGGCGAGGTAGAAGAGGAGGACGCAGAAATAGGCGAAGAAGGGGAGAGGTCCACCTTGGAATCAACATGATGTTGTTCAGGCGGAGGAGACCGTTGAACAGAAGCCGAGACATTTGGGACCACAGAGGTTGAGAACAACCAAATGGGCAACCCAACAGTTAACCCAGGAAGGGACAACGTTGCCATGTAAGGAGCACCAACATTCCCAAAAGGAGGAAAACGACCCGGATTCCCATCAAAGGGGATTCCTTGGTTGGTGAACTCCGGAAAATTTTCCATCGGAAACGATCTTCAAAACAACACCCTAAGGAAACTAACTCTAACCAGGAATATTTCATGGGCAGTTAATTTTAAAACATTGAAACAAAACTCTACCATTTCATATTTTAAGAGTCGAGAAACAGGAAAAAGGTGACTCTATCACTTTCAGATTGGAAACAAGCGTGAAAGGACAAGCGCTTGATGATCTTTTCAAATTTAAGGAGTCAGATAAGATCAAAATGACTGCTCAGGAATGCTAGGCGAAGGGTGTACCAAATAACCGTGAACTGTAATATACACCTTGGTTTCAAAATGAAAGAGCAATCAACCAAGGACTTAACGTACGTGCAAGCAATATCCCCGAATGTTGTGTCCGGTGTATCACGGGTATGAGGCGGCAGACTTGGCTTCCTACGAGTAAAGGATAGAAACCTAGTGGGGTCTCCCTTTATATACCCGATGGTACGGGGAGCACAAGTCCGTACTAGTGTTGTCTAAAGCCAAGAGGCGAACGACAGCTACTAGGCTTAACGACGCCGAAACACGTCTCTAACCTAGACCTCTAAATGTTTCGTTAATGTTTCAATGCTTCCTTAGGAAAATTGAGTAAATTTTATGGTTGATCTTCAATTACGTTTCAGTTTCAAGGCCCTACCGTATGTCATATGACAATCTCCTGTGTGCAGCTATATGAGAAAAGAAATCTTTCAATTCGATGAATGCTATCTAGTTAAGGGAAGAGCTTCAGACAATGATGCGACATAAAACACACTACAAACGAAATCTTTTCCAAACTAGATGACTTTCACTATCCAAAATTAATTTCAAACATTCAACGATGCGAATAATGCAATGTGATCTATGCAAAATCCTCTTTTCGAAAACTATGCAATTGTAATCTATGCACAATTTCATTTTCTTTTTAAAATAATAAGAATGCACTCAATGCATTTTTCGATGAAATGAGAATCTACTTAATGCATGCTTTCAATGAAAGAGAATGCACTCAAAGCGATTTTTAGCTTTCAATCATTAAACAATGTGATCTAAGTTCAATGATAAATCTCAAAATACTCTTCAATGCAATGTGATCTAATGCATTTTAACAAGAAGAACACTTTGAGACGAAAACTAAATAAACGCAAATCTTCTTAATGAAGGATGAATGCAAAAGAGATGTAAACAAACACTAAGAATGCAATCGTTGTTTCAAACACTTTGTCACGAAATCCCTCAAAAGGCGACAAGACATATGAGGTCAAACACAAAGAGGACTTCCAAAGCAAGAGATCAAAACAAGGCATTCATTCCCTTTTACATCAAGCAATCATGGAGAGAAGACATTTCAAACAATGAGCAATGTAATCTATACTCATATAGAGAAAAGACCGGAAGGGAAAGACACACTGGTGAAGGATTCAAGGAAAAAGTCTCAATTTTCACACACCCTAAAATTGGCCCGACTTGTACATTGACAACTAGCGCCAACTGGCGCGACTTGCTCACTGACAACTAGCGCCAATGGCTAATTGGCGCGGGTTGCTAACTGACAACAAGCGCCAACGCCTGAAAATAAAAAAAACAAAGAATTTCTCCCAACCAAGACCAGACTCACCACTTCAAGCAGAATCTCCAAGACTCAAATGAACCATGTGATCTAGGATCAAAGCGAGAAAGACACAGATCAAGCTCAGAAAGCTCAAAACAGAGTAAACCCTAGTACCTTACAGGATTGGTGCGACTGTAAGGCTGAAACTAGCGCCAAAATAGAATTGGCGCGGGTAATACACTAGCAACCTGCGCCAATGGGCGCGACTGTCAAGCTGAAAAGCGCGCCAGTCAAGTTTACCAGTCAAAAATAAAAAAGAGCAATCCAACAAGAAGACCAGTGATAATCAAGCTATCCAAAAGCAAAATTCACAGAAAGAGCCAGCCCAAAGAGCTGATCAAGCAAGTAGAATCAAGAATCAATCGAAGAGACAAGACAGTGCTCCAAGTGTTCAGTTTAGAAACTAAACCGGAGATTGACTAAAGCAGCTTTGATCTACTTCGCAATTGCAGAGCAAAAGCGTTTCGAAGGCTATCTGGCCAACTTCAGGCTCCGTCTATAGCTCATAAAACGAACGACAACAAGCTAACGATCCCTAGTGGAGTCGCCAATTTGTTGTGGAGGTAAATCCCCTCTGCGGACAGAGGCGATCCCTACTAGCCCAGACCGGGTCTAGCAACAATCATTCACGCTATGGTGCAGGTTCCTAATTACAAATAAACCAACTAGCGATGAAGGCTTACCTGGAATCCAACGTTGTTGCTTGTAGAAGAGGTAGTGCTCCCGTTCCTTAGCCCTGGCAGATCACGATCCCCACGATCTCCGTGATGGACACCTGCATATGCGAGAAACAAAACAAACGCAAGCGTGAAATCCAGTAGATGCAACTATATGTCAGCCAGAAAGGACATAACTCATCATTATAAACAACAACAAGAGTGGAACCATAACCACAGTCGTTTATTGTTTAATCAATCAAAGAAGAATACAACCGATAGTTCCCCGATTTGGCCGACCTTCCTTCGAGGGTCGTCAGCACGAACACGCTCGGTAAACCCCGTCAAGGATGGGACAAACCTCTTCTTCGACCTGACAATAATCTCCTGTTTGAATTTGGCCTTAAGGGAGTTTTGGAGGTTTCCACTACAAGGCTCTTGGTAATTTGGGAACTTGAAGACTAGCTTGAAAAGGAGATGAGAAAGCTTTTATAGATGGAGGAAGGGGAGTTGGGATCCCTATAATCATGGGATTGGCCCTATCATCAAGGAAGCTTCCATGAGAGGTGGCAAACCACTTCCTCTCTATGGAAATCTGTAGCCAAACTTCCCAACTCAAGATAGATATCAGTTCCTGGATCAGTTAGGACAAAACTTCCGCCATTTATTTTTAAAAAACACTCCTTAAATTGGCTGGCGCGAGTGCGACTCTGGGACAGAGCACCAATTGGCGCGACCTCTTTGAAGGATTTTCCCCATTGGCGCGGGTACTGAACTGGCTGCCCGCGCCAATGCAAAAAGGGGTGTTTTTAGGGTTTTTCAACAGGAGATGTCTTCAGGGGGATGAAATTACATGTTCAGGGGAATTCCATGAAAGTATTTTCAAGTTATGTTACTGCTCACAGGTCACAAAATGAGCCCTCCAATGTGCGAGACGGGGATTGCAGGGACGGTGACAAATTACTGTGTAACAGGTGGGCATAAACAGCCCTTGCGCATTAACTGTCTCACAACAATAGGCTGGATAACTCTTCCACTTTTATTTAGGTTTTCATTCACGTGAAAATCACTCCATCGTTCATTATTTTTTTGTAAAATATTAGCAGTTAAAATGCCCCATTTGTGGACACGAAATAAAATTAGTTAGGCAATATCTGTTAATAAATTTATTAAGATGTTATATGTAGTTGTAAAAAAATTAGTATGGTTTTAGTGTCTCTGTGTAGTTTAACCTTCATTATTTTAGTTAAAGAGTATTAAACTTCAAATCTATAACCTGTATAATTTAAATATCAAACATGTTTTTCAAAATCTTGAATTTATTTATTTAGTCAAAAACACATTGTATATATATATATATATATATATATATATATATATATATATATATATATATATATAATGTATCGTTTATTTTTAAAATTTATAATAATTTAGTTAACAATCAATTTAATATAATATATAGTGTATGACACAATTTCAAATTCATTATTAACATTTCAAGAGCCCGAATTAGTGTTAAAGTTGGTATTTTCCCCAACTTCCTTTTCCTGTGAGCTAGTTGTGAGTTGTAAGCTCGCATAGAAATTTGTATTGGATGAGTTGTCATAGTTATCTTTAACTACCCTTAGCGTGCATCCATCGGTATAAAATGGAGGTCTTATATGTGTTTTTGTAGTTGTGGGTAATACAAATAGTTTTGCATGGTATTAGAGCATTGAGAGCGATACAAATAGTTTTACATTGTATTAGAGCTTGGTTGCAACCTCCTTCATGTTTTTTTATAGATCTATTGTTATAAACGCGATCAAATCAAATCTTATATGTCTAGGAAGCTGCAATTTTGTTGATATTTCTTTTTTTTTCCTTACGGGGTTTCTCTATGCTCGTGTTTTTTACAAAAATATGGAGCACCCTATCCAAATTCAAATCAATCTCTGATTTGCAATAAAGCAAGTTAAAATGGAGTATGGATCTTCTTTGGATCCTCCCAAATTTAATTTTTAAATTAGGCATACTCGATCTAGATCTAAAAAAACATGAGAGGTTTTTGAAATTGTTTAATCGTGTAAAAATGGTATATGTTTAATAATATTAAGATGCTCCCCATATGGGAGCTCATAAAAGGCAGGTTTCCTTTTTATCTCAATGGGAAAATTTCTCAACATAGGTGTCGAATCATTCTGGATCATCAAACATAAGCTCCCCATTTGAATCGAACATTTTTGAAAACTCCTTCTCCTCTCTCTCATATGCTCTAAGCCATTCATTTAGTGTCATTATTGCAGGCCTTTGGGTTCTCTCTGGTTTACCACTGAAAGTGGATGTTTCTCTTTTGTAAGGGTGTTCTTATTGGAGGAATACCCTGGAGCAGTCATACACTATCTTTCGTAGGTGGTCGAACCACCTAGCTTTCAGAGAAGGTCCACAACATTTACATCCATGATACCCTTTTGTTACAAGACCTATGAAATTATTGTATACATGCCGACACCTTAGTGACCATGAATATCATAACAATTGCAGCGAATTATATTAATATGTGAAACAATATTGTTACATATATAAACAAATCAATAAAAATCTAATTTACCAGAGAAAACTCCTAAGCTTGGATAATCATGTATGGTGTAAGCACATACGCCATACAACATAAAATTAATCTCTATTGCAATGGGTTTTGATACATCGTATACATGTATCCCTTCCCATAATTCCTTCAATTCATCTACCAATGGTTGTAAGTAGACACCCATATTCTTCACTTATCATATACTAGGGACTATGAGAGCCAACATAAGGTGTTCATTTTTCATGCAAAACCATGGGGGGATATTGTTATTGATCATTACTAAATTCCAAACATAATAGTTGGTGTTTTGGAGGGAATATGGGTTAATTTCATCCATGGCTACGTTGAGTCATAGACTTCGTACTTCATCCTTGAATTTTTTTAGGCCATGTATCCTTTATATGCTTCATGGCTATTGAATCTATTGGGATTCGCATAACTCTTGTCTCACTTTTGTGTGAGGCATTCCATCCTTGCAACATAGTTAATTATTTGCAATGAAAGATTCTTTGAACCCTTGGGATTCTAGGCATGTGCCTCAATATCTTATGAGGAGGACCATGTGATTTACCCCTTTTTTAATTACCGTACCTATCATGCCCACAATTCGTACATATCCCTTTGTCTGCATATTATCCTCTATATAGAATACAATCATGTGTACATGCATGATATGATATGTACTCAACACCCAACATTTTCAACAATTGTGTTGCCTCTTCGCAACTACCTAGCAAGATATTATCACTCAGGAGAACCTTATCTTTCAATAACCTGCAGTTGGTGGGGAATATAATTGTATTAACATTCATAAAATCAACCATTTTTAATATTGATTATGTGACAAGAGTTCCCAAAATATAAGTGCTTTGATCGATCATGCAGGTGAATTACCTCAAAATTGTCAAGAAACATGTATTTGACATGACAAATTTTGTTTTTGAGTTGTACAACAACATTGTTGTCCCCAGCTGAGTAGAATTTGACTTTCCATCAGGTCCAAAGAGAGGGGTGGTGGAAGCATATTTTAAACTTTTGAATAAGGTATCAGCGATATGAGCATCATCCCTAACTCATTGTTCTAAAATGCATCTAACAACATTGCCTCCATGAAATTTGTATCCCATAAGTAATCATCCATACCAACCTCTATTTGATTACATCCATTGCCAACTTTTGATGAAGAACTGCCTTGTTGTAATCATTCCTAATTGATGAATCTGGATGTAGTGGGAATTTAATAGGTGGTTGACTCAACCATTATTTGTATGCTTCCTCTTCGAGTCTTGATCTTAATGCATCCTTCTCTTGAGTTGACGTTGTATTGGGGTGCATAGGAAGATGGTAGGTGGGTCGCTCATCATCATTAGTATCCTAATTTCAAAAAATATTGAATTTCATTAGTAAAATATCAATGATATTAGCAAGCACATTAATGCAATTGGTTTGTTGACAATACTTTATACCAAACAATTATTATCATCGTTGATCTAGGATTGAGGCTGGAAGATTCCATGTTCCAATTGGCAGGGTGAAGAGGTTGCCCATTTTCATCTACCAACTGTTTCTGATATGTTTCTCCTAACAAGAGCTTCCAACTTTTTTGAAATGGAGGAATATTTTTTGCATCTGAACTCGATTCTGAATCAGGATCCCGCAAATTTGGATACAATTTTATTAAAATTGCATGGATTAAAAATAAAATAAAAATCAATTAGATAATCAAAATATTAATAAAATTTGAACTTACTAGAGATGGAAAGGGAGAACTCTGTGAAGGACTTTGAAGAATTTGAAGAATTGACCATTTTATATTATTGATATTTTCTCTCTACATTTGAGAAAAATCAGAAATAAAATTTTGTGTGCATATATAAAATTAATTTCGAGAACCATATAATCACTATCTAAATTTCAATGTCGTTTTCAAACCATTTTTTCAAGAATAAGGCGACTCTAAGTGGAAAATTTATACTATGAACTATTGTAATTCATGTGGTTGTGTCCTAAAGGATAATTTGATAATAATATGTCATTTTATGTGAAAATAAAATTTCAAATAACTTTTAAACATGACTTGTGCGCTTATAAAAAAAAAAAGCACACTTATGCATTTAAATAATACTAGCACCAGTGTGTTCAAATAATACCTGCATCGGTTTCTCACATTTCGAAAAATAAAATAAAATAAAAATAAATAATAATAAATAAATAAATAATAATGTTGTCATATCGATGCTCTTGTACAAAAATGCATCGATGTGTTTCAAAGAAAAACAAAACCATTACGCACATGTTTCCAGCTTTTAGAAAATAAAAATGAATTCAACCATCTCGATGCTCTTATACCAATTACAACACCGATGCTTTTAAATACAAACCGCACTGTTGGGATAAAAAAATTGATCACATCATTTTGGGAATTTAAAATAAATAAATAAAATTGTATCATGTCGGTGCCTTGAAACAATATAGTGCCCCAACAATATTGATTCACTTTTCTTATAAATGCATCGGTGCGATTGAATATCGAATGTACCGATGTTCAGATAAATTGAAAAAAAAACAAAATGCGATTTTTTTTTTTTTTAATTCCAAAACAAGCGACAATTGATTTTTCAAATATACTTTCATAAATTCTTTCAAATAGTAAAAGGTGATTCACAATTTCATTATTTTTCCCAAAAAATTCAAGGCAGTGATTTGCAAGAGAGACATACCAGGAGCATTGTGCAACAACAAAATACTTTGGAGCAACAAAACTATTCAGAAGGTCAAAAGCTGAAAGGTATGGTGATTCACTCAAACTGCATAGTGAAAATTTTAAATTTTATTATTTATTTTACAAATAAAAAAATTCACAATTTATGTTAGGGCTTAATTAAAAGAGAGATCATTTGCAAGAGAGACATACTGGAAGCACTGTGGAGCAGAAAAATATTTTGGAATTACATAAATATTAGAATTTGAAAGGTATGGTGATTCACTCAAAGCCCTATATAGCAAAAATTTTAAATTTTACTGTTGAAGTTTTTTTACAATTTTTGTTAAATTTATTCACAATTCAAAAAAAAAAAACAAACAAACAAACTTTAAAAACCTGTATAATAAAAAAATTACTATTAATTTTACTAGTAAATTTTTTTACGAACTCTGTTCCTATTGAAATTTAATTAAAATTCATAAAAATAACAAAAAATATCAATACTTACCGTAAATTATTGCTTCTTCCTGCAAAATTTCACCTTAGGGTTTAACCTCCTCTACCATTTCACAATTAGGGTTTTTCATTTTAGGCATTTTAGATTTAATAGGTTTGAGTACTTGTTATATATAGGGTGTTTAACATGTAAAGTAGGGGAATCACTTATTGAATTAGATCCAAACCCTGTCGTCCTTTTTTTTTTTTTAACAGATATATGTTATGTGGTGCGCATTGTGTAATATAATGCAACGGTGTGCCCTGTGTAATACAATGCGTTGGTATATTATAACTATGTTAGCTTTGTCCGGTATTTTCATTGTTGCGCCTGGTGTAATATAACGCACCAACACGCCTCTTCCAAATAGCACAGTTAAATCATTTCGATGTGTTTAGCGTTACAAATTGCATCGTAATAATTTAAAATTATTTTGAAAATTTTATTTTCCCTGACGGTGCCAAACAATTAAATGCTTGGTGCATTTAATGGGATAAACACAACGATTACTAGAGCTCTTTTTGGGTGAAAATTATTTGATTTAATTATAATATATATTTAATGGCTTATGTATTGAATGATACAAGTTGTATATTGATAAAAAAAATATCTGAGAAGGTGTCAAGTAACAAAAAGACTCATCAACACAATGATAGCACATTGAAAAAATTAGTGAAGACAAGTTCTTTGTAAATTCTTTACAAAATTAATATGTATGAACTATATGTAAGTTTAAATAATATGTATTGGTTAGTGTGTGTCATGCAGAGCGACAAAATGAAGAAGGTAAATAATATTATTTCTAATGTAAGTGCGGAAGAGTGTAAAAGCCTGATAGAAAAATTGCAGAAAGATGAATCAAGTGAATGAAAAAACACTACTCAATATGAGTTTTTTTTTTCTTTAATAATATACTTAAGAATATTAGCTAACATGTTTCAAACAATATCTTAATTCATATATGTTTAATTTTCTACAGAGAGCAACAATGAAGGAAAATATAAATGTCGTTCTAAGAAAAGAAAAATTATAGAACATGTAAATGACGATGAATTGGTTCTTAGCTTATCTGGAGTGGTGTTGGAGGTTAATGAAAGGGGGGCTTTTTTACAAAACTATGAGGGATCCACTGGAACGAACGTATAGACGTACTTTCCACTTACAAGACAAAAATAAATCCAATAATTCTAGGAACCAAATTATATATAAACTACATAAAGTGTTTCTAGAGGAATGGTCAATGAGATATGTCAGACTTGCAAAAGCAAAAACTTACAAAAACAAAAAAGAATCATTCAAAAGGTAATATTCCTAATTAAAACGAGTTTCTAGACTTATATGTATATATTACTACAAACCATTCATTTATTAATATCAATTTTGTTATATTTAGTTTTCATATATCCATACAAAAATAGTTTATTTTTTTTCAGGAATATTATGAAAATCCCAAATGATCAATGAGCTGATATATGAAACATGCTAGTAGGAATGTCCAAAAAAATGTACAAGAAGATGGTTAAAGAAATGTAAATAATTGCATCAAATGAGGAGCCATATCAACAACAATGTGCTTCAAATGTGTGTAATCATGATTGACTTTGTACATATATTAAAAAATAAAAATTTAAAATTTAAAAATTAAAAAAATTAAAAATTAAAAATTAAAAATAATAATAATAATAATATAACTAGCATTAAATATTAATTTTCAAGTATTTCTTGCAAAAAATAAAACAAATTGGAACTCGTGCAGCACATAAAGCAAGACAACAAGGAAGAAAAGTGTTGATTTCAAATTTTGTGAGTAATTCTTAATATTTCCTTATAACAACTCAAGATTTCTTTTTTTGTATATTTTAAGTTTTTTTACAACAACCATCCTTGAATGTTTTCAAATAGGTGCTAACATACAAAGAAGAGCCATCGGAAGAATTGATTGAGATTGGGTTAAATATAGGTTGTGAGTATATGTTGGCATATCAAAAATTAATTGTGGAATTTGTAAGTATCTATGTTGTTTTACTTCTCTGAATTTATAATTAATAGAACAAAAAAATCGTTTACATTAAATATATGATTTATAATAGAGTTTAAAACATACAGGAAACAAAGTATGGAACTACCCCAACAGAAGACTTGTTGAAACAAGGCATGAGACTTGGTTTTGAAACCATGTGCACAGTGTGAGTCACTTCTTGCTATGGTACATTGCAATTCGATTTACATTTATGTATATTATTTATTTCAACTTTCATTATTATTATTAGTGTGGATACAATCATTACACTTTATTTTTATGTTTGCACATAGAACAAGATTAAGAAGAAGAAAACAATCGATGCAATCAACAAAACATTCCTCCAAATAACCCAAGTCATGGAAGTAGCTCAAACACTGACAACAGTTCCAACAAAGAATGATGATCTATATGGATATCAATGCAACCTGTTTTATTTTTCGAAATAATTGTATGTGAAAATCATACATTTTGTTTAACGTAATGGACATAGTGTCCCAGTTGAAAGACAATGGGTTAATAATAATAATCCAATTTTGTATGACAAAGAACCTCTTATTGATATATAATAAAATACATTTTAATTTATTATATTGTATTATCCAATGTCGTTGTGAAGTGTTATACCATTCATTAAATATATGGATGATTAAATATTATAATGAAGAGATGTGAAACCTGATAATATAAAAAATTAATCCAAACATCATATACAAATGTATTAATCAAATTTTAATTTATATGAATATTTTTATAAGATATATGTAGATTCTTTTATGAATAACAGATTTAAAAAAGGACAAGAATTGCACTGTCACAAGACAATGTTTCAAAAAATGAGAAAATCTCATACAAAAAACTGGTGTGTTATGTTATATAAAAGCATTGCGATGACATATTTTTGCATGATCCGTGCCTTTTCAGAAAACAACATCACTGGGGCATTTATTTCTTTAAGCACTGGTATTTTTTTCAATTAACGTCATGGTTCATTGTAATTTTTAATGCACCAGTGCTTACATAGAACTAACACCACGGTCCTACAAAATATTACTTCGAGCTCCAATGCATTATTAAAATTAACAGCACCGGTCCTTTTATATCCCTAATACACTAGTGTGTTTATACAAATAATATGCATCGATGGTCCGAGTTCAGACAAAAGCACCAAGATTTCAATTATTTTTTGCATGCCCTGGTGTCGTTCCTTAAAAGAAAGCCCCAAGGCATTTTTTGATAGATAAGCACTGGGGTGGTACACATTTTAGACTTCGATGCTCTTTAAATTCAATGTCTCGGTGCTTTTAGTTATGTATGTAGCCCATTAATTGTATATATGTATCACACCAGTGTTACTTGTTCCATGAAGCACAACGCAAAAAATAAAAATAAAAATAAATAAAAAAATTGCTCCATTTGCCCATATTTTTTCAGTTGTGATAAAGTTTTGTTATAATCTCTGCTAAAACTTCCGCTATCACAAACAGATGTTTTAGCGAATGCTTTTTTGAAAGAAAAAAAATCCAATTTTATAACACTGAAAACCTTTGTTATAACCTCCCTGTAGTTGAAAATTTCATTTAATGTGTATTTGTAAATTAAAAGTGTAATCCTTATTTCATTATTTTGTCAAAATTTAGAAGGGAGGTTTGTGCAAAAGAGATTTACCAACAAAGTTTTTGGAGCAATTATAATTTTTGAAGAGAAAAATTTGTATGGGATCATTGTAGATTATATAGAAATATGTAGAGGAGAAATTTCATGCATGTGATGTCATTCTATTGATTATCTCAATCTTTCCTCTATTCAATTCAAACAATTTCCAGTGCAAATGAAAATATAATGAAATTTCATTTATTTTTTTAATGTGTGCTTATAAAATAAATATTAATCCTTATTTCATTCTCTTGCCAAAATTTAGAAAGATTTGTGTGAGAGAGATTTACTAGCAAAGACTTTGGATTGGGTAGTTTTTTTAAAGAGTTAAATTTGTAAGAGACCACCATAGGTCACAAATAAATATTTGATGGAGAAATTTTATGTATGTGACTTTATTATATTGATTGTCTCAATCTTTCCTCAATTTGCGTCAAACAATTTTCAATGCATTCATATTTCTCTTGATTTCCCTTTCTACATTTCACGACATTGTTTTTTAGGGTTGTGGCAAATGGATCACGGATTGCATTTTATTACAAACCTTGCTGCTATTAATTAAAAAAATGGCAGTATGCACTATATAAGAATTGTGCACTAGTATGCTCTTATTAACATCGCCATTCAATGAAAATTTTAAATCTATTCACAAGTTTGATGATGCACAATAAATAATAATGAGGTTGTTATAACTCCTAGAGATAGCTTTGAGTTGTTAAGGACCAGTGCCTAGGACATCTTAAGCAAGGAGTGTTCAGAAAAGCTTTATGTAATTGACAATACAAGACCTCTTGTTGTGAATAGGATTTAAAGATTTCCAGGATGGGACCAAGACATCAGAAACAGAGAGTAGATAACAATGACATCCAGTAGTAGAAGATAAGGGTCAATAAGCATACATCAAAGGCAGACCTGGATTTAACTGCTGTGAGGAGGGCCGAACATGAAATCCGTGAACAGTTATCAAAATAAATAGGTGTGGAAATAACGGCAGCAAATGAAGGAAATATTAATGACAGGTAGGCTTATTATAGCATAAGAATCTACCCAAGTTAATATCAGAAGAAAGATGGTGAATGTGATGTGAAACATGAACATAATATCGTGCTTCGAGCTATATTTAAAGTGCAATAGACGAATAGATATGAGTACCTTTCCACAGATAAATTCACATATAAATAATCAGCACTCACATTCTGAAAGCTTACGATACAAAGAGAGTAATGCAAATTCCATGAACATTTGTATTAAAGTATAACAGAGAGAGTACAAACTGTAACTTATCTCATAAGGAATCCATTACACAACAGAAAAATCTGTTTCAATTTCCCGACGGGATCCTTCAACACATACTATGAAAATGCCTTAAAACTTTACAAAATGGAACATTCATGACTAGTAGTCTCTATTCTGGAAAATCTGGAACCCTGCCTCAGCTTTTGATTGAATCATTTATAGCTTTTAGCTGAGCCTTTACAAAATATATTTTGTAGACAAAATATTCCCAGAGATATCTTTTTGTTTGGGGTCCCTATCAAAATAAAAATTGATGATGAGGAAACCGCCTCACATCATCTACCTAGTAGCCTTAACGAAGGCGCTAACTAAAAACATAACAACTTAAACAGAAAATAAAGTGCAGAGGGTGAAATGAAGATTTCACTCGATATTACAATATAAAAGAAATAAAGGTAAATGGGCCACTTGGGCCAGATCATGAGTATCATTTTTTGGAACGAAGGGGCGTGGCTGTTGTCGGCTGACTTGGAAGCGTTGCTGATGTGGACGAACCAGCTTTGTGTCGAAGAGGAGGCAGGTACTTGTGAGATGATGTGGAGGCAGGGGTGCTAACATACTCGTTGCATTTTTTCCATATGGCCGCCCCTGGTAGAGGCATAGTGGCAAAAATCTCTACAAAAGCCTGAATATCAGTCAATTCCGTGTAATTTACTCGGACGTCCAAGCGCTGCTTAATCTGGCAGAGAAGGGATATTTCCTTGCCTAGGGCGGCAATTATTGTTTCCGATTTCAGGCGAGTAGTTTTCTCAAAGGGTAAATCAGTCTGGTTCATGGCGACTGTCAACTTCTGTTAATAATCTGTCAATCCTGAAAATGCAGCCATTACAGGCTCCCAGCATGATGGGAGGCCTGCCTTTACCAACTCATCCCACTCTTGATCAAAACGTTCCACTCCCCTGGCAACCTGCTCCAAACCACTCAATGCGTTCGCACGCGCAACATTCCCTCAACATATCCCTGATACATTGATGTAGACCGAGCTTGTCCATTAAAGGGACCTCGGCTAGATTTAAAGCGATTTCCAAAGCTCGGTAGCTAGTTCCTTCAGCTTCAAGATCCATCACGGCCTCTGTAATGGCGATTATTAATTTTTCTTTGTCCATGTCAAGCTCTGTAATAAGCCGAGTATGATACTTATTCACAAATCCAGCTAATTCTACTCGGAGTTTCTCCCATACAGTCCTGTTTCTATTTCCAATCTCTTCCCTTACTTCCGCTTTGTTAACTGAGATGGCCTGAGATAGTCTAGAGAGCTCTGAAGAAGAGGCACCATCATAATTAACTGTGAAACCGGCCTTGCCTCTGTCAGGCTCCCCGTATCGGATCAATTCTTCTTGCGGAGGCTCTTCCCAAATAATCTTCACTTCATCAGTTCTTTGCTTCTTGGAGGGATGAGATCCCTCGCCCATATCCATATCTTCTTGTCCTCCTGAAGCATCGGCCTCGTCAGTTTTCCCTCTTCTCTTTGTGCCCGTAGAAGTAGCGTCACCCCTTCCTTCTGCAGCGGAAGATTCAGCTTCTATCTGTGAAGCCAAAGGCCATGTATCAAGGTTAGCTCTCCACTCAAGGAAGGGCCTAGTCTAATGTACATAAGAAGTTGACTTTATTTTCGTTTTCCTATTGGAAAGGATCCCTTTCAGGTCATAGGGCCAAGCTTTCCCCTGTATCAGATCCATCCCCTAAAGCAGCGTTTCTACTATGGAGAGGGTGTGTCTTGAATTTACGGTGAAGGCGCCGACAGTGGTAAGGAGCTTGAGAATGTACCCTTTATTCGTGAGGATAAAGTGGAACTGGTCCGCCTTCAGGGCTTGGAAGATGTACTCAAGGGAAAACATCCACATAGCAGGAAACACCGGTAGGCAGTAAGGGGGTACGTCTGCACCGTAGGCCCTGATCTCAGTGTAGTCGTCAAACATGTACCATTCCCCTGTTCTCTCTTCATCGTCGAACTGCAGCCAGTGTTTCTGCCTGGGAAATATCCTGGGCAAAGGGCTATTGTGAATTATGGTGTAGGCTATGGTCATGAATTCATTCAAGAACCGAGTGTAACCCCTCCTGTTAGGCTGTTAATGAACAGAGACACTCCACTCAAAGACGGTCCTTGGTTGGGCATTCGCTCTCGAAAGATTTTCGAGGCCTAAGGTTTCAAACTTGTCGGCATGTTGAAAACAGAAGAGATAAAACACCAATGAACAGAACCAGAAATACCCCGAAGAGGGTAACTCTTGGAACTGGGTTTGAATGGTTGAAGCCAAGAAAGTAGGGATATCTAAAACAACGCCCTGTTGAGACATGAGCCAAAGGAGAGCTATACATTCTTTTGACACCCACTCGACCTCCCTGAGACCTAGTAACCCTGAAATGAAAGCAAGGATAGGCTGGAAATTGTCTTTGAATGTGGACAAGGGCATCATATCTGAGGATGGGATAGCCGTAAAACGAGAATCTGAAATCAAACAGAAGAATTCACTTTGTTGCCTCCAGGGCAACTTGGAAAATTGACAGGAAAGAGATAACTCAGTGAACTCAAAGTCGCTCTGGCTACGGGGAAACGAAGGGATTCTTTTATGAGCTCAGGATATATTTGGAAAATCTTATTTCCCTGAGCCGATAGAAATAAATCCCTGCGTTCATCATAGGCATCTCTGAGCCAGCATATAAACTCAACAACTGGGTAGGTGGGCGGAGCAATTTGGTAATATAGGCCTGACTGAATGACTCTGAACCGGTCTTGGCCCTTCACATGGATTTCCAACAAGTCGGGTCTAACATGGGAGACACTGAAATGGTATAAAGGGTCGCGAATATGAGCTTGAGTGTCAATGAAAGGTTCAGGTCCAGGAACTTCCCTGGCCTCGCGGGCTTGTGGGGTTTCAGGTCCAGAATTTCTAGGCTTGGCTTTCCCCATGAACATTTTTGAAAAGTAAAATAGAAGGAAAACTGTGAGGTGGAAGAACGACTAAATACCTGTAATCAGTGAGGAAAACCCAAGAGGAAAAGTGACGCGGGGTTGAAAGTGACCTGGTACTAGAGTTCAAGCTTCGCTGCACGACGGATTCGTAAAAACAAGTATTTTACCAAAGTGGGCGTAAAACAAGGTTAAAAAGGCCTAGATTTGCGGAAAACGGGGTTAGGGTGCCAACTGTAGTGCTAACTTCATAAGGACGTCGACAATGGGATGCGTGGCGTTAGGCTATTGGCTACCAAGAGCCGGGTAGGTGTGAGCCACGCGCCAGGTTAATACCGGTGCTGGTCGTGTACCGGCTTTCCTAACTTACCTTAACTTTGCTTTAATAACGCCACCTGTTATTATTGAGGGGTCCACTTAATGGTTCCGAAGGGGGCCCGTGAAGCCTTCTCGTGATGCTCCGTCACCCCAAGGAACATTTAAGAATTGCTCTTCCAACCCTTGACGTCATGCATTCCAGGGGGTAGAGCTCCGCCTTCTTCATACCATCCTTAGTACCCCCGGAATCCCTCCACGTGGCGCTCTTTCTTCGACTACCCCACATATGGTCACGACCCTGCTTTTTCTTAGCTGTGAAGCACCATCATCTCTTTTGTCTGCGCTCTTACCATGAGGGGGGTTTGCATACCATACTTCCCTTATATTTACTTAGCTAATTCACCTCCTATGGATTTTTCTTCATTTACCTTGAGTTTTTCCTTTGCACCTTTAAGGTTAGGGCTAACATAACAACATTGGATCCACCTGGGGACGGCACATTTGTCCTTGGATGTGTCAAGAACTTCGCAGATGCTGTGAAACCAGCTCCAAAAATTGAAGAAAATAGATATCAACGCCCTAGAAATAGGCCACTTCGAGGGGGCAACCTCCAATACATTACATGAATGAACAATTCTTGGATGATACAAATTACAAAACCTCCTTTCTATATATAGGAGTCCGTGGGGCCACAATGTAATCCTAGCTGACCTAACAATAATAATTTAAGGGCACAATAATAACAACATGGGGGTTACATGGGTACAATAATAACAATTAGGGGGTTACACTAACAACAATAAGGGACTATGCTAGTAATATAGGGACCTAACATGCCCCTCTCCTTCAAAAAGTGTTCTCCTCAACGCTTGAGTAGCTCTGGGTGCTTCTGTATAAAATTCTCATCCTTCCATGTAGAATCTTCAGTGGGTAAGTTCTTCCGCTTGATGAGATATTCTAAAATTGATCGATTTCGTAGCTGTCAAGTTCTTGTTTCCGTGACCGCTTCAGGTTCCAATATGATTTTTCCTTCCTCATCAATTTCTGGCAATATTGTTTGAACTGGAATATTTTCACCTATAACCTTCTTTAAGCATGAAACATGGAAAATTGGATGCACCCGTGAAGAAGCAGGAAGCTCCAATTTGTATGCCATAGTACCAATCTTTTGCAACACCTTGTAAGGACCATAGTACTTTGGCGATAATTTATTATCCTTCTTAGCTTGCTTGAGGGACATTTGTTTGTATGGTTGTAGCCGTAAAAATACCCAATATCCTACATCAAAACTTCTCTCGCTGCGATGTTGATATGCCTGTTGTTTCATTCGATTTTGTGCCAAATTCAGGTTATCCTTTAAGAGTTGGAGAACTTCTTGCTGATGCTCGATGTGATCTTCCACTGCTTGAACCTTCGAATTTTCTTTTAAATATGATGTGATGGATGGTGGATGATATCCATAAAGTGCCATAAATGGGGTCATTTTTGCTGCAGTATGGAAGGAAGTGTTATACCACCATTCAGCTAGAGGTAACCACTTGACCCATTGTGTTTGTTTATCAGATACAAAACAACGAAGATATCCTTCCAAAATTTATTTACTATCTCAGTTTGACCATCGGATTGAGGATGATAAGATGAGCTATGAGCTAATTGAGTACCCAAACAAGAAAATAACTCCGTCCAAAAAATTCCAGTAAAAATGGGATCTCTGTCACTCACAATAACCCTTGGGTTTCCATGTAGCTTTTGAATTGTGTCCATAAATGTAGTAGCAACTGTACTTGCTTTAAATGGATGAGATAATGCACAAAAGTGTGCATACTTGGTAAGTCTATCAACTACCACCATGATGACACTCTTTCTTTCAGACTTAGGTAAACCTGTGATAAAATCCATTGAAATCTCCTCCCAACGTTGACTTGGAATGGATAAAGGTTGTAGAAGTCCTGGGGTCTTAATTGTTTCCACTTTATTCTGCTGGCAAACCAAACATTTCACCACAAACTTTCGAATATCAGATTTAAGGCCATCCCAAAAAAATTCTTTCTTCACCCTGTGGTAAGTTTTTAAAAATCCTGAGTGTCCTCCTAAAGGAGAAGTGTGCAATTCCAGAAGAATCTTTTGTTTTAGTTGGGAATTCTTACAAAGATATAAGCGATCTTTGTACCATAAGGAATCATTTTTTCCAACTAAATGTATCAGATGTACTAGGATCTTGCTGCAACTTTTGAATGAGTATCCATACATCTTTGTCCTTCTTCCATTCATCTCTTGCTTCAGTTATCCAATCTGGTTTGATAATAGAAATGGCACAAAGCAATGCTTCCACCTCTTCATTCTTTCTTGAGAGTGCATCTGCAACAACATTCAGCTTTCCTTTTTTGTAGATTATTTCAAAGTTATAACCCAACATCTTTGTGACCCATTTTTGTTGTTCTTCTGACGATAGTCTTTGTTCCAAAAAGTGTTTAAGACTATCATGATCAGTTTTTACCTTGAAGTGTCTTCCCATTAGGTAATTTCGCCATTTCTTTAGTGCATGTAGTATTGCTAACATTTCCTTCTCATAAATAGGTTTCTGTAAATACTTTCCTTTGATTGGACGACTTTCTAAAGCAATGGGTCTTCCTTCCTGCATTAAAACTGCACCAATTCCATTTCCTGAGGCATCACATTCCACAATAAAGGTTTTTGTGAAGTCTGGCGTAGCTAAGACCGGTGCTAGGCACATTGATTCTTTAAGATGTTCAAAGGCCTTAGTTGCTTCAGGAGTCCATGAAAATGCATCTTTCTTCAATAATGTTGTTAGAGGTGCTGCTATTCTCCCATAATTCTTAACAAACTTGCGATAATACCCCGTTAACCCGAGAAATCCTCGCAACTTCTTTATGGTTGTGGGGACTTTCCATTCCTTAATGGCTTTAATTTTGTTAGGGTCTACCTTAACACCCTCGTGAGATACAATATGACCCAGATATTCCACCTCTTGTACTCCAAAGAAACATTTGGATGTTTTTGCATATAATTGTTTCTCCTGCAATAGTTTGAGCACCCTGTTGAGCCTCAAAATTGTGCTTTCTTTCATTCCACTTTACCTCATTTTCCTTTGTCCATTGCTATCCTAGACCCAATTGATCAATGAATTTAGTTGAAATTACTTTTAGAATGATTTACATGACTGACTTGCTAAATTTTGTGATTTTTTCCATTGTAAAGCATTTTGACCGGAACTAGCTGCAGAATGCAGACATTCCGTAGCTAACCGGCAATTCTGCAGCTGTCTTCACGTTTGGGTATGTTCCAGGTGGCCTCTCAAGAAAAACCACATATGGGCATAATCCACGTCATGTCTACATGGTTCGTTGCTCATCATGGAGGAAGAAACGAATTCTGGGTACGGTTTTGGAACGTGGGAACACATTTAGGAAAGCAGACTTCTATTAGGACTGTCTCAGTCCATATGTCTTTTTCCTCTTCACGCAGCCACTTCAAGAGTCCTAATGTGATTCCGATAAGGAAAGACAGTGTTCCTGAAATTGTTGCAAGTCTTGTTATGTTCATTTTCTATATAAACACTTGGGAAACCGAGAGCTAGGTTAGATTTGATGTTAGATTTTATGCTAGATTTTGCTTAGATTCTGTGCTACATTTCTGAAGACGCAGAGTGCTATGTTCAAGTTATTTCATCTTTAATGAAGCAGACAGTGTTGTTTTGAAAGCGTTGATTTAATTTGGAGTTGAATTCCGTCAGGTGGTAGAGGGCCCCTGCCTCTTGCACGGATTTATTTGCGTAAATTAGATAAGTATTCTAGCTGCCTTTACGTTTTTGAAGTTGAATTAGTAGTTGTTTTAATTAGCTATTGTAGTTATACTCATTCTAACTCTTCCACAAGAAGAAGCTCTTCCAATAAATTATAATGATGAATGGGAAATGGCTATAGTATTGTAGGATTAGAAGTTGAATTCATAGTTGTTTTAATTAGCTACTGTAGTTATACTCATTCTAACTCTTCCACAAGAAGAAGCTCTTCCAAAAGATTATAATGATGAATGGGAAATGGCTATAGTATTGTAGGATTTAGTTGTAATTTTTTTTGTTCACTATCACAGTTACACTTGTTCTAATCACTCTTCCACAAGAAGAAACTCTTCCAATAAATTCTTAAGGAGTCCAAGGCATAACCGTGATAATGAATGTTTTAGTTGTGTGTTTGCACTAAGTACCATCGTTGTTCTTGCTCTTAAACGCTTGCCCAAAATATCATAATGACGAGTAGGAGATGGCTATGATATCTTAGTTTTTCATTGCTTTCAGTCTTTTTGCTTGCATTTTCACTCAATTACCCAGTCAGAATTGTTCTAAAATCTCTTCCAAAAGAAGGAACTCTTCCAAAATATTAATAATGATGGACAAACAGACTGTATAATTCCATAGAATAATGCATGGTAGCTTAGTTAGGATGCTCCGGAGTTTAATTGCACTTAACTCATGTTCAGTTACTTTGTTTTGAGTTTGATGATGACTTGTAGTTCAGCATTGTTTTAGATTAGTGGCATCTTAAGTTCATTCTTAGATTAACCCATTGCACTTGCACTTCACATTCAGATTGTCATCCACTGCACATTAGATTACTTCAGTTGTTAAGGTTAACAAAACAACCTTCATTATTTACAAACATCTTCTTGTTCTAAAATCTACAATTGATCTATAACCATAAGAACAGAAGACAACATCATTTTAAGGCCTGAAGTACCTCTGCAATTTCCTTATCATTTCATAAACAGAGTCCTCCCTCAAAAGACTACTTTGAAAAGAAATCAATAACTCTTGAGTAAGGTCTTGTGACATTCAATTAAATTGCAGAATAGAGTTAGGAACTAGTCCTAGAATAGAAGATCTTAGGATGGTATCAATGTTTTTCCTCCAAATCTGTTTCAAATCTCTAATCAAGGACAAAATATTGCATCATTGTAAGATTAGTTGTTTAACTGTTTAGTTAGAGGATTTGCATACTTAGTGATCATTTCTCAAGTTTAGTTTGTGTTTTGAATCATTTTCTTAAAAGTCATTATCAAGCTTTGCTTTTACTCAGTCATATTTTAGATTTGATTCTGCTTCAGTGTTTCCAATTGCATTTGTCATTTGTCATCCATCAATTAGGCTTAACTCTGTTTTTAATCACCAGCTCCTTTCCATTAGTTTTCTAGGCATTTTCCTTGTGAACATAAAACCACCAAAAGACCAAAAACATCATAAATCATCACAAAAGACCAAAAACATCACAAAACACTACACACAACGCATTAGGAAACAAGCACCTAGGTACATACAGTACACTTCACTTCAGCAGTTTACCAACCCTGGTTCACAATTAAATGAGCTCAATTTAGGAGACTAGATTGAGACCAAACACACCCTATCAACATGTTGAACATGATCCTTCCAAGACCTGTTGTAGATTAGTATATCATCAAAAAATACTAGCACAAATTTTCTAAGGAAGGGTTTGAAAATGAAATTCATCAAGCCTTGAAATGTAGAAGGTGCACTGGTAAGGCCAAAAGGCATGACCAAAAATTCATAATGACCCTCATGAGTTTGAAATGTTGTTTTCGGAATATCTTCAGTCTTCATTCTAATTTGATGATATAGGGACCTAACAGCAGACCATTTGTAAACTATGCTTTGATAGCCAGAGCCTCTTCAAAATTTTCAAACATTCTTATGACAAAATAGAACATCAACAGTGAAAGTAAAATCAACAGATATATACACTATAATACAGCTGCCTCTGGGACCCGGGTCAGTATTGAAAATAGGGCTTCAAGAACTGCCCATTTACAGGCGTCTCGATCACATCACCTTCCAAATTCTCCAGTGTGAAGGTGTTAATGCCTTTAACCTCAGCAATTTGGAAAGGTCCAAACCACAGTGGGTCAAACTTTCCATGCTTACCCTTCTCGGCTCTTCTGATGTCCCATATTAGTACTAAATCCCCTGATTGTATTTCCTAATCTTGGCATGTTGATCAAACAAACCCTTCATTTTCTCTTGATATTATGCTAACCGGTCATTCACTTGGCTCCGAGTCTCCTCTAACTCGACCAGCTGGTTCATTCTTCTGATAAGATCGTTGGGCTCTTCTTGGCTATCCTGTAGGAACCTGGCCACAGGCAAAGCGAGCTGAATTGGGAAGATTGTCGCTCGACCATAGACTAGTTCATATGGGGACTTGCCTGTCGACCTTTTATTAGTGATTATGTTCGCCCATAGTGCGAATTTAAGCTGAGAATCCCAATTTTTCTGACTTTCATTTATATCTTTCTTTAACACCCTCACTAATGTCTTATTGGAAGACTTGGCCAATCCATTCCCATGGGGATAATAGGTTGTAGAGTGCCCTAGGTGATTTTGTATTGCTGACAGAAATTGGTAAATTTGACAGACTTGAAAGCTTCAGCATTATCCGTCACAATCTTAGCCGGGCAGCCAAATCTGGATATGATATTCTCTTCCAGGAACTTGATCACAACTGCATCAGTGGCATTCATCGCTGGTGTAGCCTCTACCCACTTGGTGAACTAGTCAGTGGCAGTTAGGATCCACTTATGCTGGCCACTGGATGTTGGGTGTATTTCCCATTGAAGTCTATCCCCCATTGCTAAAAAGGCTCTTTTATATGTACTGGGATCATGGGTAAGGGCACAAATTTCTGTTTTTCAGCAAACCTCTGACATTTTTCACACGCTCCGACTCAAGCATGTACATCTCCGAACAATTTGGGCCAGAAGAAACCCGCTTTCAATATCTTGTGGGTTGTAGACCGCCAACTGTAGTGGCCCCCACAAATGCCTTCATGGAATTCAGCCATGACTTCCTCCACTTCAAATTATGTGAGGCACAAGAGCAAGATTCCTGAAGGGTCCTTCCAATATAATCAGCCATTTGCAACAATATACTTCTGGGACTTCAACCTTAACGTTCGATATTTAACCTTATCAAAGTTCGGCGGACACCTGAGAGTTAAAAGGTATTCTACAATATCCTTATACCAAACACTGATCAGATACTTCATGTGTGTTTTTTCCATAGTAGTTTCTATCCCAGGTTGTTCCTCCATACCTTCAAGTAACTCTCCAACTCCCATGGATAGATTTATTCCTAGAGCTTGACAGTTAGACTCAGACAAAATTTTGGCCAACCCATGTCCCTTGATAACCTTTGTGGGGCGAATGTCTAATTCATATTCTTTAATCTTAGTGATCCATTTTCCTCTTTTGCCCTCGTTGTCCCCCTGAATCAAAATGTCTTTAACCGCGGCAGTAGGCATGAAATCGGTGATGGCTTACTACAGTACATACATTCGGAAAGATTTTAAGGACTTCACCAAGTCATACGCCTGCTTCTCTAAAATGTTATACTTTAGCTCGGCATCTCGAAGTACCTGACTAAAGAAGGCGATGGGCTATTCATATCCTTCCTCATTTTTCTATAATAATACTGCGGCTACAGTATGTGGGGAGGCAAATGAGAATATCATGAATGTCTTACCGTAATCTGGCCCTGCTAGTACTAGGGCTTCTGCAAAGGCACTCTTAATTCTATTGAATGCTTCTCTTGATTCATTCGTCCATTTCACATCATCGCTTTTCTTAAGCATTTCAGTGATATGCCGAACTATTTCTGCGTAGTTTGGGATGAACCTTCTCAGAAAATTTATGCGTCCGAGGAATACCTGGACTTCCTTCTTGTTTTGAGGTAAGGGTATGTCGTTTATTACCTCTACTCTTTTTGGATCAATCTTTACTCCTGCTTTAGTTACAATGTGTCCCAATAATTTTCCTTCTTCTAAAGCAAACATGGATTTCTGAGGATTTAGGGACAAACCATACCTGCGACATTTTTCAAAAGTCCGGCGCAGGTTTTCAATATGTTCAGCATCATCCTTCGAAAAGACGGTGATATCATCCAAGTATACCACCACGAACTTGTCTTGCTCTCCTATAAAAGTGATGTCCATCGCCCTCTGGAAAGTGGCTCCAACATTTATCAAGCCGAAATGCATTCGGGCATACATGAAAGTGCCCCATGGAGTGGTCAATGTCGTCTTCTTTGATCTTCAAGAAGGACTACCACCTGGTTATATCCAGAGAATCCATCCATCATGGACATTCGAGAGGATCCAACCACTTTCTGCAAAATGTGATCCATTTTGGGGAGGGGATAGTTATCTTTAAGGGATGCCCTATTCAAGTTCTGAAAGTCTACACATAACCTTATTTCTCCGTTCTTCTTTCGGACCGGGACCAGGTTGGCCACCCATTCTGAATATCTCAAAGGCATAATGATCTTAGCCTTCCGCAACTTCTTGATTTCTTTCTCTATGGCAGGAAGCAACAAAGGTTTAATCTGCCTTAACTTCTGCTTATGTGGCTTGGCATCTCCTCTCAGTGGGATCTTATGTTGGATGATACTGATATCAAATGTTTTCAGATCTTGGTAAGACCAAGTGAAAACATCCCTGTAAGAATGGAACAGCTGTAAATATTTTTATTTGTGTTCTTCTGGGACTCCTTTATATAATTTGACTATCTTAGGATCCTCTTCTGTTCCATTGTTGACATCCTCTACTTAAGCTTCCTGCGTCTGCTTATTAGGGCTGATAGGAACGTCATTTTTATCAAAAATTCTTTCCAAAGGTACTAAACCTCTAGGAATCACGTTTCCTTTCAGCTACAACACCTTGTGACCAGCCACCGTCCTTTGCCATTTATTTTAGGGTTGCTCTTCGGTCTCTCCTTCTTCTCTGGTATCAATGACCAAGTCTGAGAATTCTCTGATAGTTTCCATGAAGCATTTCATCTGCTCTTCATCTTCAAACACCTGCCAGTGTTTGACGTTGTCTGGGATAGAGGGGCGATAACACACCTCCACTTCATATCTCAGGGGTGGGTTCTGAGGTGGTCAGAAATTACTTAATGCCACAGGAAGTGAATCATCCATCCTGTTCTGATCTCTCGGCATAAATTGTATGTTGAAAGCTATGAAAAAGTTCTCCACAAGGTCCCATACTTCGTTTCTGTATGCTCTTAGCCGAGGATGTTTGGCTTGGCACTGATTTTTAATCTGCCTCACCACTAGCTCTGAGTCTCCAAAAACTTTGAGACTCCGAATGTTCATATTCTTGGCAGTTTGCAAGCCCAAAATTAGTGCCTCGTATTCTACCACATTATTAGTGGCTTCATATTCCAATTTAAAGGAGAATGGACCAATTTTCCAGTAGGGGAGATTAAAAGCACTCCCGCTCCATTTCCTTCCCTTGAATTTGCTCCATCAAATTGCAGAGTCCACATCCCCCTTTCGTCACTACTTGAGGATTGTTCCAGCTTTAGAAAATTGAAAGCTGGTTCCTGTAAGAACTCTTGGTCTTCCTCGAGCATTAGACAAGAAAACTCTCCCTCTTTTCTATATGCCGGAGAATTTACTAAGCCATCGGCTCTAGTCACCATCTTCACGAATCTTGACTCCCGATACAGCCTTCTTTCTTGCCCACCGAACACTGGAATGGTTGCATAAGTGAGGTCAATCTTAATTGACCCTCCAATTTTAGTACCCCATGATCTGGATAGAAGCATCCCGAACCGGGCTGGAATATCGGCAACCACTATCTCCATCACAACACTCTTGGCTGGGATCTGAGCCAAGTTTACCACCAGATCTTTAATCATCCCGAGGCATTTAACTCTTTTGGAGTCAAATGAATAGAGGTCCTTGCACGGTCGAGTGATTTGCAATCCCAGTTGCTCCATGACTGAAAGGGGTAACAGGTTATGTGATGTCCCCGAATCCAACATGCAATTGTGCAGCAACAAATCATGAATGACTAAGGAAACATAAAAAGGTGGGTTGCAAAGTCCAACTCTTCTACATGGGGGCGAAATACTACCATGGGCCTTTCCTCTTCAAGGTTAAGACAGTCTGGAGGTGGAGTTACTCCATGAGGAAGCATGAACTGAGAGACTTGATTTTTATAAAAAGGTTGTTTTAGAAGTTTGACTAATGGAACAGGGATCTTAACCTTCTCTAGCTCTTTTTGGAGATTAAACACAGTAGGCCCCTTTTCTACAATGGTCTCTTTCGATTCTTTGGGGAGGATAGGAGGCTTTTCATTAGTAGGAATACATTTAGTATTTTCAAGGGGGTCAGGTACTAACTTGGATGAGGATGAAGGAATACCTTTCTGACCTGAGGGTTCTTCAATAGGCTTCTTACCTCTGTTATCAATCTTCTTGAAGGTCGAATCCTTAGGAGGTGACTCTTCTTCTTGATATTGAGTACGTGTCCTTTTCCTCGAAGACCGAAGGTCATACTTCTTGTGAAATTGGGCTTGCATGAAATCCACGAACTATCTGCAATAATCATCAATGTCGGGATCTGCAGTGGGGTTTGCTTTCTCTTCCTCCTCCTCTTCTTGCAGGGAAAGATCTACCTCCTTTCTTTCTAAATAAGAGAGGTACTAATCATCTTGTCCATCAAGACCATCTTCAGTAGGGCCTTCCATTTGTCCTTCCAAATACAGAGGGGGTTGTATGTGATCTTGCTGCTCCTTTCTATCTCTCTGTAATATCTGTAGGGGTGGTTTTCAATATTGTGGGTTATATCCTCGGTTAGGAGCAGTCTAAGATGGTCGGGATGAAGCGTTCTTTGCTTCCAACTCAAGCTTCACCAATTTACTTGACATATTCTTAATCATTTTGTTCATCTCCTCAATCTTATAATCTGATACCTCCCTTTCTTGGTTTGTAGAAGAGGCTTCTTCTTTACCTCTTCGCCTGAAATCGTGGTCCAACCTTCCTTTAAATTTTTCTGTGGATGAAAAGTTAGCTTCTACCTCTAATGCATCGGTCTAAGCTTGGTCCAGAGAAACAGATTTCATCTCCCTTAGGGTGAGACCGAACTCGAATTCAAATGCTCCCACGAACACTACCTTAGCAACGGTCTGAGGAGGCTTCATATCAGCTGGTAGGTTGGTGTATAGCTTGTTAAATATCTTTATAAACTCAGGCACGTCATCATTATTATTTTTCTTTAATGTGTTGAACTCTATGAGACAATAACCGTGGTCCCTTTTATCTCCCCACTTTCTGGTGAAAGCATTTTCCATCTCCTCCCAATTAGTGATGGAGCGGTCTCCAAGAGTCTTGAACCATTTCCGAGCTTCCCCATCCAGAGATTGGATGAACAGCCTTAGAACTATGTCCAGATTTAAAACATTTAAATTCTCTGCGAAAGCACAGAAGTCTTCTAGATGCTTTTGTGCAGCACTACTGTCTTCCCCGGTAAATCGGGGTAAGAGCTTCATGTAGTCTTGGGGCATGTCATTTAGAATCTGTGGTAATGCCAGGGGGGAATATTTATTTAACAAGAAGCCGGGAACTTCCATGGGAGGGGGTGGAGTAAGAGGGAGATTTGGATGAATGACAATGGGAATAAGTTGAATGGTGGTCTGTGGATTTGCTTGGGCAAGTGGAATCTGAGGGATGGTCACCTGCTTTATTTCTTCAGCTTCCGGAGTGGGATGCAAGACAAATCTTGAAGTATTTATGGATTTTGCTTCATCTTTTACCTCTGACTGCTCAAGGAAAGGGTTATCTGGTGGGTATTCTAGTACTCTGGTAGTGGAACCAGGACCTTGGACTTGAGCTTGCCGAGAGGAAGATGGAAAATCTTCTAGAGAGAATCTGGGTATATCAGTGTGTGCAGGCTGCTTTTCTTTCCAGATTCATTTGAATAAATTTTCTCTGGGTCAGATACAGAAGGCGTTCTTAACTGAGAGGTATCTGACGTTAGATGGGGCTTTTGGTAAGCCAGGACTGCAAATGGATTTTATACTTTAAAGGACAGTGGAGTCGTCAAGGTGAGGGATCTACAACTCTCAACCCTTCGTGCTCACCTGATTTTGAAGGGTGTATGTTTTTTGTGTCGTACCCAGGGATAAGATATTCAAATTTTCTCCCCAGAAACGATGCCAAAAAGATATTGTAACTCCTAGAAACAGCCTTGAGTTGTTAAGGACCAATGCCTAGGACATCTTAAGCCAAGAGGGTTCAGAAAAGCTTTATGTAATTGACAATACAAGACCTCTTGTTGTGAATAGGATTTAAAGTTTTCCAGGATGGGACCAAGACATCAGAAACATAGAATAGATAACAATGACATCCAGTAGTAGAACATACGGTTCAATAAGCATACATCAAAGGCAGACCCAGATTTAACTGTTGTGAGGTGGGTCGAACATGAAATCCATGAACATTTATCAAAATAAATGGGTGTGGAAACAGCGGCAACAAATGAAGGAAATATTAACGACAGGTAGGCTTATTCTAGCATAATAATCTACCCAAGTTAATATCAGAAGAAATATGGTGAATTTGATGTGAAACATGAACATAATAACGTGCTTCGAGCTATATTTAAAGTGCAATAGACAAATAGATATGAGTACCTTTCCACAGATAAATTCACATCTAAATAATTAGCACTCGCATTCTGAAAGCTTACGATACAAAGAGAGTAATGGAAATGCCACGAACATTTGTATTAAAGTATAACAGAGAGAGTACAAACTGTAACTTATCTCGTAAGGAATCCATTACACAACAGAAAAATCCGTTTCAATTTCCCGACGGGATCCTTCAACACATACTTTGAAAATGCCTTAAAACTTTACAAAATGGACCATTCATGACTAGCAGTCTCTGTTCTGGAAAATCTGGAACCCTGCCTTAGCTTTTGATTGCATCCTTTATAGCTTTCAGTTGAGCCTTTACAAAATATATTTCGTAGACAAAATATTCCCCAAGATATCTTTTTGTTTGGGGTCCCTATCAAAATCAAAATTGATGATGAGGAAAACCACCTCACATCATCTACCTATTAGCCTTAACGAAGACGGCTAACTAAAAACATAACAACTTAAACAGAAAATAAAGTGTAGAGGGTGAAATGAAGATTTTACTTGATATTACAATGTAAAAGAAATAAAAGTAAATGGGCCGCTTGGGCCAGATCATGAGTATCATTTTTTGGAACGAAGGGGCGTGGCTGCTGCCAGCTAACTTGGAAGCATTGCTGATGTGGACGAACCAACTTTGTGTCGGAGAGGATGTGGGGTCTTGTGGGATGATGTGGAGGTAGGGGTGTTGACATACTCGCTACATTTTTTCCATATGGTCACCCCTGGTGGAGGCATAGTGGAAAAAATCTCTACTAAAGCCTGAATATCAGTCAATTTTGTGTAATCTACTCAGACGACCAAGCGCTGCTTAATCTGGCACAGAAGGGAGATTTCCTTGCCTAGGGTGGAAATTATTGTTTCCACTTTCAGGCGAGTAGTTTTGTCAAAGGGTAAATTAGTCTGGTTCATGACGGCTGTCAAATTCTGTTCATAATCTGTCAGTCCTGATAACGCAACCGTTACAAGCTGCCATCATGATGGGAGGCCTTCCTTTACCAACTCATCCCACTCTTGATCAAACCATTCCACTCCCTTGGCAACCTGCTCCAAACCACTCAATGTGTTTGCATGTGCAATCTCCTTCTCGATTACCCTTCTGACTTCCATCACTCCCTTGAAACAGTCTTCAATCCCCTGGGCAAGTAGCTCTTCAAATTCTAATCCATTCAGGTAAGTGATATACCTTTTAACCATGGTCATTTTTGCCTCTACTTCCTCAAGACCTTCCTGCAACTTTTCTTTTAATAATCGAACCACAATCTTTTTATCATCAACCAAAGCAATATATTTCCAATGTTGTTTTACCTCTGATATGATATCGGTCCAGATGAGGTGCCTGGCTTCCAGGACAGTTGCATTTCCCTTCAACCGTTTGGTCAATTCCTTCATGGTTTTTTCCTGTTGCAGCTTCTCCCTTTTCACTTTCTCCACCTCTTCCTGCAGGGTCGTTACCTCCTTGTTGTTCGTTTCCAACTTAGTTTCCAGCTCTTGTATCCTCTAGTGTGTTGTGCGAGCTTCATTTTCTGAAACTCGCAGGTCCAACAGAGCTTTAGTCAGCTGCTCTGGAGTGGTGCCAGGCACATCAGAGGTTGGCGTCACGCACACGTTCTTGTCCCATTTTCCCTGCAACTCTACCATTTTCTATCTGAGGGCACCCAATTCCGTGATCCTTTTAGCATTTCCCTCCTGTTCTTTGACTAGTGAATCAGCAAGAGCTGATTTCTCCTTCTCCACCTAGGCTAACTCCTCTATTTGTACATGTTGACCATGGTGAATGTGTAGTATTTTACTTAACATGGAGTTTTCAGTCTCTAACTCCATAATGAGTTGCTTCCTGACCACGTCCTTGTCGCTCCCTTTTTCCCTTACTATCCTCCTGAGATTTTGCAGATTGTTGCTTATGCCTCGGGCACTAGCCCTTTCTTTCCTCTGGTTCTCTAGCGCTTTGTTGTACTTGTCTTCCAGCTTCCTCAATGAAAGTGCAAGCTTTACCACTTTTTCCCTCAAACATATTCCCAATACATTAATGTAGACCGAGCTTGTCTGTTAAAGGGACCTTTGCTAGATTTAAAGCGACTTCCGAAGCTCAGTAGCTAGTTCCTTCAACTGCAGGATCCAGCATGGCCTCACTAATGGCGATTATTAACTGTTCTTTGTCCATGTCAAGCTCGGTAGTAAGCCGAGTATGATACTTATTCACAAATCCAGCTAATTCTACTCGTAGTTTCTCCCGTAAAGTCCTGTTTCTATTGCCAATATCTTCCCTTACTTCCGCTTTGTTAACTGAGATGGCCTGATATAGTCTAGAGAGCTCTGAAGAAGAGGCGCCATCATAATTAACTATGAAACCGACCTTGCCTCTGTCAGGCTCCCCGTATCAGATCAATTATGCTTGCAGAGGCTCTTCCCAGATAATCTCCACTTCATCAGTTCTTTTCTTTTTGGAGGGATGAGATCCCTCACCCATATCCATATCTTCTTGTCCTCCTGAAGCATCGGCCTTGTCGGTTTGCCCTCTTCTCTCTGTGCCTGCAGAAGTAGTGTCACCCCTTCCTTCTGCAGCTGAAGATTCAGCTTCCATATGTGAAGCCAAAGGCCATGTATCAAGGTTAGCTCTCCACTCAAGGAAGGGCCTAGTCTCATGTACATAAACAGTTGAATTTATTTTCCTTTTCCTATTGGAAAGGATCCCTTTCGGTTCATAGGGCCAAGCTTTCCCCTGTATTAGATCCATCCCTTGAAGCAGCATTTCCACTATGGAGAGGGCATGTCTTGAATTTACGGTGAAGGGGCCGATAGTGGTAGGGAGCTTGAGAATGTACCCTTTCTTCGCGGGGACGAAGTGGAACTGGTACGCCTTCAGGGTTTGGTGGATGTACTCAAGGGAAAACATCCACATATCAGGAAACACCGGTAGGCGGTAGGGGACGTCTGCACCGTAGACCCTGATCTCAGTGTAGTCGTCAAACAGGTACCAGTCCACTGTGCTCTCTTCATCGTCGAACTGCAGCCAGTCCTTTTGCTCGGGAAATATCCTGGGCGAAGGGCTATCATGGATTATGGTGTAGGCTATGATCATTAATTCATTCAAGAACCGAGTGTAATCCCTCCCATTAGGCTATTGACGAACAGAGACATTCCACTCAAAGACGGTCCTTAGCTGGGCGTTCGCTCTCGAAAGCTTTTCGAGGCCTAGGGTTTCAAATTTGTCAGCATGTTGAAACAGGAAGAGATAAAACATCAATGAACAGAACCGAAAAGACCTCGAAGAGGGTAACTCTTGGAACTAGGTTTGAATGGTCGAAGCGAAGAAAGTAGGGATATCTAAAACAACGCCCTATTGAGACATGAGCCAAAGGAGAGCTATACATTCTTTTGACACCCGCTCGACCTCCCTGAGACCTAGTAACCCTAAAATGAAAGCAAGGATAGGCTGGACATTGTCTCTGAATGTGGAAAAGGGCATAATATCTAAGGACGGGGTAGCCGTAAGACGGGAATCTGAAATAAAACAGAGGAATTCACTTTGTTGCCTCCAGGGCAACTTGGAAAACTTACGGGAAAGAGATAACTCAGTGAACTCAACGTAGCTCTGGCTACGAGGGAAATGGAGTGCTTCCTTTATGAGCTCAGGAGATATTTGGAAAATCTTTTTTCCCTGAGCCAATAGAAATAAATCCCTGCGTTCATCATAGGCATCTCTGAGCCAGCATATAAACTCAACAACTAGGTAGGTGGGTGGAGAAATTTGGTAATATAGGCCTGACTGAACGACTCTAAATCGGTCTTGGCCCTTCACATGGCTTTCCAACAAGTCGAGTCTGACACGGGAGACACTGAAAGGGTATAAAGGGTCGCAAATATGAGCTTGAGTTTCAATGAAAGGTTCGGGTCCAGGAACCGCCCTGACCTCACGGGCTTGTGGGGTTTCAGGTTCAGACTTTCTGGGCTTGGCTTTCCCCGTGACCATTTTTGAAAAGTAAAACGGAAGGAAAACTGTGAGGTGGAAGAATGACTAAATACCTATAATCAGTGAGGAAAACCCAATAGGGAAAGCGACGCGGGGGTTGAAAGCGACCTAGTACTGGAGTTCAAGCTTCGTTGCACAACGGATTCGTAAAAACAAGTATTTTACCAAAGTGGGCGTAAAACAGGGTTAAACAGGCCTGGATTTGTGGAAAACGGGGTTAGGGTGCCAACAGTAGGGTTGATGTCATAAGGACGTCGACAATGGGATGCGTGGCATTAGGATATTGGCTACCAGGAGTCGGGTAGGTGTGAGGCACGCGCAGGGTTAATACCGGTACTGGTCGTGTACCAGCTTTCCTAACTTACCTTACCTTTGCTTTAATAATGCCACCTGTTATTCTTGAGGGGTCCACTTAATGGTTCCGGTAGGGGCCCGTGAAGCCTTCTCATGATGCTCAGTCACCCCACAGAACATTTAAGACTTGCTTTGCGAACTCGTGACGTCATGAATTCCGGGGGGTAGAGCTCTGCCTTCTTCATACCATCCTTAGTACCTCCAGAATCCCTCCACGTGGCGCTCTTTCTTCGACTGCCCCACATATGGTTGCGGCCCCGCTTTTTATTAGCTGTCAAGCACCATCAGCGCTTTTGTCCGCGCTCTTACCATGAGGGGGGTTTGCATACCATACTTCCCTTATATTTACTTAGCCCATTCACCTCCTATGGATTTTTCTTCATTTACCTTGAGTTTTTCCTTTGAGCCTTTAAGGTTAGGGCTAACATAACAACAGAGGCATTGATGTGTCTATTACTTAATAAATCATTGAATCCGTACAACCAGCCTAGATCCATCTTAAATTTGGATCTACTAAGTTGAAAGAGGGATTAAGTGTGGATTTAAAATGGATCTAAGTTAGTACTCTTACATTCCATAATGGATTTCCTTGAACCTTTACATAGGCTTCATCATAACGAATACCATGGGATTGTAAACCACCAACGGTAATAATAATTATTATTAGTAGTATTATTATTATTATTGTAAATTTAACCGATTCAAAATGTTCACATAACATAACATTACAACATATCTTCCATATTGGGCTCGAGAGCGCCTTTCGGTGCAATAATTTGTGAAAAAAACGTTTTTTTAATTTGTAACAACATGGCGTCAAAGGATCTTAGCTCGAGTTTTTTGGTGAGCAAATTGTTTCTCCAAATGTGTGAGTTCAAGCCTCCATAGACAAGTTGTAACTAGCTTGTTTGTAGAAATTGTGAAATATTTGCATATATTTTAATAGTGATAACTGATCATTCGAAGTTACCGATTCTCTAGGAATTTTTGTTTCAATTTTATTTTATTTTTTTCGGTTAAAAAATTTTCATTAATTTGTCAAAATGTTACAATGTATATTCATGAATTCCATGGCTCTCCTGAATTCACTTCAACTGGATTTGTTAGCCATGAGAGCAATGCAAAAACTAAGAAGAAAATGCCACTTTTTACATGATCCCCATAGAAAAACAAATCTAGATATCCCAAAATACATGTAGAACAAGAAGACAACCAACAATCAGCATATATCAAGGGGTGAAATATGGTGACTGAGTAACACCTGGGGCCACAGAAGGACTAGGATCCCTATGAGCATGGAATTCCACATAAGCGAGGCGCACTTCGATATCCTCCAAACATTCATTAGCTTGTCACTAGCTCTGACGCAATTACGTCAAGCGGTCTAAAATATCTCACTTATTATATTGAAGGTCATTTAAGAATGTGATCACCTCGTATATTTGTTGTCGCATTTCCTCCAAGGTGGCTAAAATATATCTTAATTTCTCAACCAAGGACTCCATCGTTGGTGTTTGTTCCACCCGAACAGGTGACTAGGCCTAGTCTTGAGCCACCTCCTCCACCAATTCAGCACCCACAATCCCATCTTCGACCTCTACCCCTGCTCGACCATCCCTTTCCCTTATCTAGCCCCCAGGTCCCGCTCCTCGTCGAGCTCTTCCATGTTATCACAACATAACCATGAAGCCACCAGAACACTAGGAAGGGGACTCCAATTAAGTTTGAGCACACAACCCACACGCACCCACTCACCCGCTCCAGCACTAAGGTGAAATAAAACTCAAACACTAGCTTACATGACTAACACTCCAGAATTTTCACTGACCTATGGGGTGGGGCGAACTATCACCAGATATATAAGAGAGACTCCAAAAGAAACCCCAATGACTACAATGAAACCAAATTTTGTCCTCCCTATGCCCTGACTCACATCTTCATCACAAGAAAGCACTCTCCCGAGGGAGGAACAAAGCAAAACACACTAACCATAACCCTGACACACAACCCATGTAAAATGTAAACCAAACAGGAGGAACAAATCTTACCACTTCTCCATTGAAGGTTCATTGGGTTAGCCAAATACTGAACTCCTCTAGTTGAACCATCACTCCAAAAACTCAAGCTCGTGTTGCAGAATAACACTTCGTTCTTCCACAAACCCTCTCCCCAGGATCCCACATGACTCTAACAGTCTTCCGAGGATACACATTCCATGGAAAATCCCACCATACATAAGCAACATCCAAAACCAATCTACCCAAATAAGAGAGCATGCACAGGTTTGTGACTTGTTCATACTCAGCATTGGCATGGCCACCCTCTATATCGCCCATGCCACTAATCTAGTAACATATAAAATAGTTGAGCACCCTGATTTTATACCTTCTCTTCATCTTCTGGAGACTTCGATCATCCCAAGATCACTTGTTGTGGTCGCTCCCCCTCTTTAATGCACATGGCCTTTGCATGTATCACATCCTCCTTGAGCCAGGCATCATACACTATGTTTACCCACCCCCATCGGGGTCTTGTTCCAATTTTATTATTATTAAAAACAACAACAACAAAAATAATAATAATAAAGGGGAATCATATATTGGTGTGTATACATATGTATAAAGCATCGGTGCACAATTTTTTCTTATGCACACAAAAAATCTTATTTTGTAAAAAATGTTTTATAATTTCTATATCTAATTATTGCCAACTTATTTTAATAGAAATTCAAGGAAAAAAATGTATTGCAATAAGCACGATGTGTATTGGTTAATGCATGTCATGTAGAGAAAAATATTGAAAAAAATCAATAATATTGTTAACAATTTGAGTGAAAAAGAGTGTAAAAGCTTTATGAATTGTTACAGAAAGAGGAATTAGGTGGATCAAAAGGTAATCAACATGAAGTATTTCTTTGCATTTTTATTAAAAATGAATTTCTTAACTTTAAACATTAACATGTTTTAGACAATCGGTCACACTTTTTTAATGTTGTGTAGGAACTGATAGCAAGGAAATGGAGTATCGTCCTACAAAGATAAAATTATGAAGGATGTAAATGATGATAACTTAGTCCTTAATTCATCTAGAGCAGAGCTCGAAGTTAATGAGAGGAGGAAATTTTCTTACAAAACTATAAGGGATATAGTGGAAAGAATGTATAGATGTACTTTCCACTTGCAGTACAAAATCAATCCAATGATTCCAAGAATTAGGTTATATAAAAACTATAGCAAGCATTTTTGGAGCAATAGCCAGTCAGACTCGTGAAACTTGCAATAGAAAAAACTTACAATAAAAAATAAAAAATTTAAAATTTAAAAAAAAAAATTAATTTTTTTTTTTTTTTTAAATGAATATTTAAAAAGTATTTTACTAAATATGTGTTTTCTATAATATGTCCCAAAATTTAACCCCTTTTTTCTATATTTACTTTTATGTCAATTAAAAAAATAATTATTATTATTTTGTTTTTCGTTTTTCAGGAATATTATGAAAAGTTCAAAGGAACAGTGAGGAGAAAACTGATACATATAAGTAGGAATGTCCAAAATGTGTACAAGGAGATGAAATGAGCATGATTGCATCATAGGAGGATGCACCCCAATAATAATGTGCATTGGAGGTATGTAATCGTTGATTTATTATTTACAAATGGGGTAATAAATACATGATGCATCTATGATAATTATCATCCTCCATCGCCATTCTTTCACTCCTCGAGACTCACGGAGATATGTGGAAGCTAACCTCTTCCTTAATAGCATGCATACAATTATAAACATTAGTGCGTGAGTTCAGGTTTTTATTACCTTGACAGTTTCTCATGGGTGAGAAACTTACCCTATACTAGTTTTATTTTGGATACATTGATGCTTGTTGCTTGATATGATCATACAATATGAAAAGGGGGTGAGGGGCTAGACATTGTTTGCTTGCTTCTATAGCCATAGCCACCCTCCACCCCATGTTTGTGTGGGCTTTATTTGGTGGTTTCTTCATGATACTTTGCTTCACCTGCAGTTGATCTAATTGTTATATTTGGAAGAGATTATCCTTTCTTGGATCAGTGCTTTAGACTATTCACTTTTGCATCCTTTTGTTTATTTTGTAGCATTGGAAAGTGTTCCAAGTCTCATATTTTGGGAGGAGGCTTGGACATTAGTATTCCAGATAACCCAGAAACCATTTGTGGAAATTCCACTCGGTTCATGTTTTATTAATATTATTAATTATTTTAATGTGATCCCTAAATCTAAACTTAGTGAAATTAAATAATTAAAGGGTATTAATAAAACAGATTGTGATTCTTATAGAAAACAAAGGTCGAGTCAGGTTTAATCTTAGCCATTGATTAGATATCTAATCTATTTTGTTAATTCATCAACGAGAAGATTACAAGAGAATGCTTGAGGGTCATTTGGAAATCATGTCGGGCACACACTTAGTACTTGAAGGAAATCGATTCTAAAGGAATAGAATTAGATTTCAAAGGGAGAGGTTGTAGAGGCAGAGTTGCAGAGGCGGAAAATGGAAGGGGATTTCAACAGGGGCAGAAGGAAGGCAGGACGAGGACGCAAAGGGGACAGCACTGAGTCCCCATGCAGAGTGATGTAGTCCAGCGCAGGGACTACGCAAAAGACAACTCAGAGTGATGCAGAGGGAGCTAAGGTGCCTCCCGAGTGTCAAAAATTCTCCCGAAGGTTTCAGGAAATATATCTCAGGTGTTTTCTAGAAGTTTGTTCATCAAATTATTGTAAAATATTTTCCTTGCTGAAGAATAATACAAACCCTCATCTGCTGCACCAGTTTTCCCGCATTGGGTTTTTCCAGGGACAATTTTCCAAAAACAATATGTTCGTGTGATTGTTCCATTGCATTATATGTGTTGTGTTCTATTTATTGCTTATGATTAATTGAATATTGCAGTTGTGTTTATTTCATAATTTACTGAAGAATTTGTAAATAACTTATCACAAAATAAGTAGGTGAAATAAATATATCATTGCAGTAGTATTTCAGATTGAAAATTTTCACATGGTATCAAAGAAAAATATGCGTAGCATAAGGGGAGGTTTTGAAATGGAATGAAGGTCCGATGCAACATCAACCCGGAAGGGTTCATGCAGTCCTCCACAGTGCATGGAGGAACAGATGGATCATGACGTTTCAGTTATGGCATCTAGACTAGAAGAGGATTTTGCTTGTGTGTCAAGCATGGCCTCTCCAGAAATCTGGCATATCTACAGTGGAGCATCTGCTCACATGACAGGAGTTCGAGAATTCTTCTCGAGCTACCAGGAGGAGTAGATGAATTTTCAAATCACTATGGGAAATAAGGCCAAATGTACCCGTATTGGAAGAGGCGCCATAACATTTCAAACAAAAGATGGCAACAAGCTTCAAGCCACCAATGTACTACATGTACTAGGATTAGGGATGAACTTGCTCTCAGTGTCTCAGCTTCAGAACAAGGGTTACGATGTATACTTTATTAGCAACAAATTTTATATCAAACGCCCTTGTTGGAAAAAGAAGGAACAAACTGGATTAAGGAGCCCAAGTTGTACAATCTACAACTCGAGCCCCCAATGGCACTAATAGGTAGTAAAAATGAGAGAGATTTGAATGAATTATGGCATAGAATAATGTGGCATATACATCATGGAGCCTTGAGAACTCTCAAGAAGGCTATCACAGGAGCTTTGGAACTTAGCACCAAGCGAGATGATGTCTGCAGGGGGTGCGTATTAAGGAAATATGCCAAGGAAGCATATCCAAAAAGCAGCAATAGGGTGAAGAGTGTGTTGGGATTCATACACTCAGACATCTGCAAACCAATGTCCACGAATGCTCTCAGTCGTGCAAAACATTTTGTCACATTTATCAATGACCATTCCAGAAAAACATGGATCTACTTTCTGAAGCCCAAAGACGACGTCTTTGAGTGATTCAAAGAATTTCAGTCTCTGGTAGAGAATCTAATAGGAAACTGGATCAATACATTGCGATCATACAATGGTGGGGAGTACATTAACAAATACTTCACATGGTTCTACACAAAGGAAGGCGTCAAGAGAGAATGGATTGATCCATATAATCCATAGTAGAATGGGGTCGCAGAGAGGAAGAAGAGGGCTATTGTAGAAGCTGTGAGGGAAATTTTGTATGATCAATACATGCCCAAATTCCTATGGGTTGAAGCTTTCAATACAACTGTGTATGTGTAGAACAGAGTGCCTCATAACGCATTATTAAAGGTTACTCCTAAGAGTGTGTTCACTAGGAGAAAGCCTGAAGTGAGCCACTTTAGGATATTTTGTAGTATAGCTTATTGCCATGTTCCCGATGAGAAGAAGAAGAAGTTAGATCAGATTGCTAAAAAGGGGTATCTTGTGGGATATAGTGAGAATGTGGAGGCTTACCGCATCTATATTCCCGAGAGTAGAAAGATCGCAGTAAGACGGGATGTGAAATTCAAGGAGGAGAGATCCTTCAGGATATCCCGAGAGATTTCTACAAATATGCAGTCTGAGGAGGATCCGTTGGTCCAGCCACAACGCCCTATAGAAGATAGTTATAGTGCCTCTCCACAGCACAAGGATCCTAAGGAGAGATTTTATGAGGAAGTGCAAGAAGGAGAGCAAGTGAATCCACCCACCACCAGTGGAAGAACGAGCAGAGAAATTCAAGAAACTCTGAGGGATGAAGAGGAGTTTGTTGGAGCTCCTAGAAATGAGAAGAGGGAACGCGGGCAACCAGACAAGTACCAAGAATTGGTAGCACAGGTTGGAGAAACCACTATTTTTCAGGAGGCATCTCAACATCGGGTGTAGGTAGACGCTATGGTTGAGGAGTACAGCTCCATCACGACAAATGATGTCTGGGAAGTAGTTCCTAGACCTCATAACAGGTCAGTTGTAGGTTCACGATGGATCTACAAGATAAAATATGTTGCAGGTGGTAGCATAGAGAAATTCAAAGCTAGTTTTGTGGCTAAGGGGTATGCGATTATGAAGGAAGGGGTTGATTATGCATGAAGGAATGGATATGCATCCGTTTGTTGATTTTGTAGCATTAGAAAGTTTTCCAAGTCTCATATTTTAGGAGGAGGCTTGGACATCAGTATTCCAGAGAACCCAAAAACCGTTTTTGGAAATTCCACTCGATTCGTGCTTTATTAAAATAATTAATTATTTTAATGTGATCCCTAAGTCTAAACTTAGGGATATTAAATTAAAGGGTATTATAAAACAGAGTATGAATCTTCTAGAAAACGAAGACAAGTCATGTTTTAATCTTAGCCATTTATTAGAGATCTAATCTAGGTCGTTGATTCATCAACAAGAAGATTATAAGAAAAGGCTTGAGGGTCATTTGGAAAGCAAGCTGGGTACACACTTAGTACCCAAAGGAAATCAATTCTGAAGGAATATAATTCGATTTTAGAGGGAGAGGTTGTAGAGGCAGAGTTGCAAAGGCAGAAGATAGAAGGGCAGGTCAGTAGGGGCAGAATAAAGGCAGGAGGAGGACATAGAGGGGACAACGTTAAGCAGCAGCACTAATTCCCAACATAGAGTGACGTGGTAAAGCACAGGGACTACGTAGAAGACCACTCAGAGTGACGCAAACGGAGCTTGGGTGCCTCCCGAGTGTCAGAAATTCTCCTGAAGATTTCGAAAAATTTATCTCAGGTTTTTTCTAGAAGTTTGCTCGTCAAATTCTTGTAAATGATTTTCCTTGCTGAAGAATAATACAAATCCTCATATGTTGCACAGGTTTTCCTGCATTGTGTTTTTCCAGGGACAATTGTCAAAAAATAATTGTGTTCATGTTATTGTTCTATTGCATTATATGTGTTATGTTCTATTTCTTACTTATGATTTAGTGAATACTGCAGCTGTGTTTATTTTAGAATTTAATGTAGAATTTGTAAACAATTTATCATAAAATAAGTAGGTAAAATAAATCTATCCCTACAGTAGTATTTTAGATTGAAAAATTTCACACCTTTGTCCCGTTATCTTTCAGTTTGCAATAATAGTTCCTTAGCTAGACCAATTGAAAATACCTCATTCTTAAGGATTTTTTGGCCTGAGGACCTCCTATTGAACCCAAACTTATTTACCCTTTCATTTTCCAGAACTGTAGAGATGGAAAAAACGAGTTCAGGTCATGGTGGACATGACAATTAACCTCGACAATCCATCTTGCACGCAAGACAAGGGGTTTATAATCAACAACAACCATTAGAATGCATACTTCATTGACAGTTCAGGAGGAAATTACATATGGAGAGGAGGAAGTGTGTCTACAGTCCAATTTCATTATGAATAAATAATTTGACAAAGCATTTAGCCCTTTGATACCCAACACTAGTAATATTCAAAATTAGAAATACTAAGTCACTAGACAATAAAATTGTATATGAAAATCAAAATTTTCATTGGAAAGGTTTTAATCAAGAAATGTAGGGCCTATGACAAGATTTTTTACCAGTAGGGTGAAGGGCATCTTCACACTAATAAGTTGACCTACAATATTTCAGTTCTTTCCAAGTGGATCGTGTTAGCGCTCAAATCTACCTTAGGCTGAAATAAGGTAAAACTCAAGGCTACATCAAACCACGCTCAGCCTCGTAGCTAGCCCTACGAGGACAGGAGAGAGCTCTCTCCGGGTCTATCTCGGCAAAAGGTCTTCAAAGGGGCTGAGATGACTTATAATGAATACCGATTTTAGCGAAGAGATAGGAAAGTTTGATTTTGATTTTTTGGGTTTTTGTTGAAAAAATGGGAAAAACAATTTTGGGCTCGGGGATGAGGCCAGATCTTTGCAGAATTCGAGTTGGGGCGAGGTAGGCAGTAGTCTTGATGCTTTTGATTATGTGTATGGAAGGATCAGAATGAAAAGGAGCTGAAGAGGGCAAGGGAGAACAGGAATCCTCTCCAAACAGGCGAAAACATGTAAAACTAAACAAATTTAAAGGCAGAGCACTGAAATCAATGGATTATACCTCATTTACTCATTCATTTAGTTTCAGAAGCATAAGAAGGGAATGGCATACATCAAACATGAAAGAAATTACAATAAACTGAGAGAAAACACCATCAAGAACTGAAAGCCACAAGAATCCCAACAGGTGCTGCAAAACCTCTGATCTTTCCTTAGCCAAAATGTGAAAAATATGTACAATAGTGTGCCAAACTTTTCCCAAGAGTCCAACCTTGATAGTGTCTCAGAAATTACATAATATAGACCATCCTAACCCATTACCATTCCTCTAGGGGTCGAATTCCTCCTTCTAGGAGCAGTTTCAACTAATTCTAAACAAGGAGCTAGAATCTAGGCAGCCAAACAACTTGCCTCTAAAAGGAAGGAAACTGATTCTTTCACTTGATTTTTACTTTTTTCGGAGTGAATCATCTAGAATAGGTAAAATTGAATCAAAGTTACACGCCAACAACAAAATTACATCAAGATAACTCAAAAATTACATCCACAATCAAAACTGGTCCAACTGGCTGAAATCCTCAGCTGGAAAATGAAAAATTGACCAATTTTCTCTATGCGCCGCGCGCCTGAGCTCTATGCATCGCGCGCCTTTCAGCCTGATTTTGGGGCACTTCCCGGCATCAAAATCACGCTCATGATAGCTTGTTGGAAATCCCTGGATGTCTGCTATCCAACCCAAGTGGAATTTCCCAATTTGGAGCTCATTTGCCCCTCCAAAACTTCATTCTCCCACAAGTACTTCCTGTTGGTGCAAAAGGTGGCAGAAAGGTGATTTTCATGGTGTTTTTAACCCTTTTGATCATCCAGAACTTAGTGAAATGCTTCGGCCATTTCTGAGAATGCATAAATTACCATGACAAATCCAAAAATACAAATTTTTCCTCCAGCAAGCGTCCCAATCATAAGCGCGCGTCGTGACGCGCTACGCGTTGGGCTGAAAAACCTGTTTTGAGACCAAAATTTTCCAAAATGACAAAAACTTCTTCAAATTTGCTCAAATTCGGAGAGAAGACCCTCCATCATGTATCATGCTCAGCCAATGAAGCCTCGGCCAAAATCCGGAGTGGATCAGGCCTCTTCCGCCGTTTTAGTGCTCTACTAAACCTCCTCTTCAGAATCTTCATTTTTGCTTTGTAGACATGCATGCGGCCCCAATAATGACCTTTCATGTGACGAAGCATGTCTTTGTCTCAATTTTCCTTTGCCAACAACTTCTCCAGATGAATGTTAACATGCATGAGTTTGGTCTCTCGCTCAACTGGTGTCATGTCACCAGGTCTCTTCCGGGCCAATTATCGATCTTCACGGATTCGCCGCAGCTCTAAAAGTGTGTGCTAATCCTCTAGCTGTTTGTTACGCTGCTCCAGATAGTTTATCACCCACTGAGCTCTCTGCAACCTAACATTCAGCGTGTCAATCTAAGCCTTCTTCTCCTGGACGATCTCTTTCAGTTTCGAGCTAGGAGAGCTCGCATCAACATCAATCAATGTGAATTCCGTATCTTGGCCTCCTGAGGGGCCCTCATCGTGCATAGGCCTCTTGCCTCTGTCCTGAATCTGTACCTGTGCTGAAGAAGAAGGCGAGACCCCTTCCAGATCATGTGGATATAATACTCGCTCTGCTGATGAAGTCAACGAGACCCCTTCCACCCCGGGTGGAGATAGTACTCGTCGTGTAGCTGCAAATAAGGCTCTGTGGCCTTGCTGATATGTCACATACACTGGAGAACTGATATGCCCAGTCTCAGGAATGTCAAGCTGGTGTGAAGGCTCTCCCTCATCATGAACTACCTCGGGAGGCGACTGTGGCGCTGCGAAGAAGTCACGAAAGATGAAATCCTCCCAAGAAATGCCCTGCTGTGTCAGCTGATGTACCACCATGATTTTGATCAGCGCATAATGATATATACTGCTATGCTGCTGTGCTGGGGTCTTCTTCTGTACAAGAAATGTCATCCGCTCTATGTTGTGATACATGAAGTATGGAATGCTCATCATACGTACCCTCGTGAAATGCATCAACAAACGCACATGGTACGCATAGAGGCGCGAGAATCTGCCCTCGCAACTGAAATATCGAATGATGAGTTTCATCAATGGTGCAAACTCATCCTTCAGAAATCTAAATGGAAATACCCTGCTCAGCTGCCTCATATACCCAGGTTTGATGTATGGCCTTCCTGAGGTAGATTTAGTCATTGCCGTTTGTTCCATTCCTCTCCTATGTTTGTATTCCTGGTATTCCAGCAATGGTCTCGGTGACAACAAATTCACTCCGTGTTAATGGCACGCGCCATCATGTAAATGTAGAACAAATAGGCGAGCCACATGATGATGCCGAAATGGGAAATCATCTCATGTGATAAACATGATCGATGCCGGGAACAATCCATTGCAGCGGCAGCATGCAATTGAGCCAAAGAAGTAGGCTCCTCTCGACATGCCTACCACTGCTTAGAGACCGGCACATTAACTGTCAGGAATCAAAACATACTCTCAAGCCATAAACTGAATCCGTCTCTGACATGGCTTTGAAATCAAGATGTTTGCAATATATGTGCTGATATAGGTATGGTGAAAAACAAGAGTTTCAGTGTATGCTCAAATTCCAAATGTGTCACTTGTGTAACAAAGTATTATAGGAAAGCCACAGTGATAAAGGTTCTGACAAATGAGTTTGAATGGCAAACAGTCACTGCTTTGACTACATGGGGATTTTGACAAGTGAGTAGGAAGAAATATAGTGTAGTGTACAGCCCTTGCAAGGATAGTTAGGCTTTGTCAATGGAGAATGGGAATAGTGGATATGGGACTGTGTTACAATGGAGAATGGGAAATAGTGTGACAATGACAGTGGTAAGATAATAGCAATGACAGCAGTGATTTGAATAGGAGAGAGATAGCGTGAGGCTATGGTAAACCACCAGCGATGACACCAATAATAATAAAGAGCATGAGGATATATTTCAATAACACAAGTCTGGAAACCCCCACAATACCATCAACATGTCTTTCAAAACCCTAGGAAGTGATTTTAGCAATGAACATGGGGTTTATATTTCACCACATCAAACACTTGTTATTCCATTTTCGAAATACCATAACATGTTCATGAGTCATTAGGCAGGCATGAAGAACTTACCCGCAAGCAAAATGAGGTATTTTGGCATGAATCTGGGCGAAGGAGTAAAAATTTTCGGCCCTGAAACTCTACGCGTCGCGCGCTTACCCAGTGCGCCTCGCACGGTATGTGCGTCGCGCGCGTGCAAATTTGCACAGGCCTGTGAAGCCCAGTGCGTCGCGCGCCTCTTGTATGCACCGCGCGCACTTCCACTCCAACTCCACGGCTCTGAAAACAAGTTTTCGCTCTCCACTTCTCCAATTCGACCTTTGCTTTGGAAATTTATGAAATGATTTGTCTTCAATGCTTTATATAGGTTGGAAAATATCTCACAAGAATCAGATTTGCTTTTAATTTTCTCCATAACCCACTCTGTAATGTTTGGCTTTCTTGGCACTTTATCATTTAATGCAATTCTGTCTTTTGGCTTTCCACTGTTTTTTCTGAGTCTTGGACTGATGAAACTTGGTTGTTTTTGCAGGGAATTTGGCATTTGACTTCGGCAAAGTGACATAGAGCCTGCATTTGAAATCTTCAAGACGGAAAATTACATGGTTATTACAAACAACTAATTTGCCAATTTCTTCTCCAAAACAGGGTTTTGGAGAAGAATCATCCTTGAGCATTAATGATGATGAAACTCTTGAAATAAGAAACTTATTGAACCTTCCTCTGGCCTGCACATGTTATTGAAGCACTTCTGAAGACAAAACCCTAGACTCAAGAATTAAAATGACTCTTTTTGACCCAAATGGCATTTAATGACTGCAAATGATGAGAAATGATAGAGGACTGAAAAGACTGAGTCTAACATTGGCTCCAATGGGGATGGCAGCTGCCGCTTCTTGGAGGTGCCAAGAACTGCAGATCTTTGGGAGAGAAGACAGTGCCTCCATCCATTGGGCTATGGAGTCTATTATTGCAAGAAATCGACACGATAAATTTATTAACTGGAAACTGACTGAAATGATTGAAAAACTGACTCGGAAAACTTCAAACTAAAACTGTAATGAAACTAGAACGACATGCTGCCTTTGGCTGTTTATTTATTTACAAAATATACCCGACTTTGTTGCAGAGTCCATGGATCAAGTAATGCTGTAATGCCAGGTCAACCATTCAATTAAATCTGAGAGAAATGTTGCTTGAGAGTGCTTCAACCAGATCACAGATGCAATTGCTGGCAGCCCTACATGCACATAATGAGTCTGGTTATGTAAAAGACAGTTTGATCTATCAGTCAAACTGAAAAAAATTTCCATGTACGTTGCAATGGGATCACAAAAGCCAGACTCTGTTTGCTGCCCCAACTCCGCAATACATACTTCCAGCTGCACACTGTCAATGCAAACATCCACGGGCAGTTCTATTGTTTCTTGTTTTGAAGGAGGGAGAGTTTCCAAGAACTTTTTGGGATCTCGGAAATCATATGACTGGATCTGATCATTTAAATACTGAATCTCCTTCTCAAACCTTTCAACAACTAACTCGCAGACACCAGTTTTAGCTTCAAGAGGAAACTTCAGAGATTTCAAACATTGAAGCACGACACTAAAAAATCTTTCATCAATTTCAAAATCTGCTAACTGATCTCTAACCTCTTTTACAACTTCACAAAGAGCAAGGTTTGCCACATACCCTACCATTGCATTGAATGGATCAGTGAGCACTCGAATCTCTAGATCGAGCTTGGAGTCGTCGGGTGAACGATTTCAGCCGTGCGGTGTCTGACTGCTCTCCACCATCAGCAATCAGATCTGAACTTGATTACAGGTACTGGGGCAAGACAATCTACAAATCGATTGTCACATCAACAGCAAACCATCTTCCCTAGTATGGTCGCCACTATGTTAGCGCTCAAATCTAACTTAGGCTGAAATAAGGTAAAACTCAAGGCAACATCAAACCACGCTCAGCCTCGTAGCTAGCCCTATGAGGACAGGAGAGGGCTCTCTCCGGGTCTATCTCGGCAAAAGGTCTTCAAAGGGGCTGAGATGACTTATAATGAATACTGATTTTAGGCTAGTAAAGAGATAGGAAAGTTTGATTTTGATTTTTTGGGTTTTTGTTGAAAAAATGGGAAAAACAATTTTGGGCTCGGGGATGAGGCCAGATCTTTGCAGAATTCGAGTTGGGGCGAGGTAGGCAGTAGTCTTGATGCTTTTGATTATGTGTATGGAAGGATCAGAATGAAAAGGAGCTGAAGAGGGCAAGGGAGAACAGGAATCCTCTCCAAACAGGCGAAAACATGTAAAACTAAACAAATTTAAAGGCAGAGCACTGAAATCAATGGATTATACCTCATTTACTCATTCATTTAGTTTCAGAAGCATAAGAAGGGAATGGCATACATCAAACATGAAAGAAATTACAATAAACTGAGAGAAAACACCATCAAGAACTGAAAGCCACAAGAATCCCAACAGGTGCTGCAAAACCTCTGATCTTTCCTTAGCCAAAATGTGAAAAATATGTACAATAGTGTGCCAAACTTTTCCCAAGAGTCCAACCCTGATAGTGTCTCAGAAATTACATCATATAGACCATACTAACCCATTCCCATGCCTATAGGGGTCGAATTCCTCCTTATAGGAGCAGTTTCAACTAATTCTAAACAAGGAGCTAGAATCTAGGCAGCCAAACAACTTGCCTCTAAAAGGAAGGAAACTGATTCTTTCACTTGATTTTTACTTTTTGGGAGTGAATCATCTAGAATAGGTAAAATTGAATCAAAGTTACATGCCAACCACAAAATTACATCAAGATAACTCAAAAATTACATCCACAATCAAAACGGGTCCAACTGGCTGAAATCCTCAGCTGGAAAATGAAAAATTGACCAATTTTCTCTATGCGCCGTGCGCCTGAGCTCTATGCGTCGCGCGCCTTTCAGCCTTCTTTTGGGGCACTTCCCGGCATCAAAATCAAGCTCATGATAGCTTGTTGGAAAGCCCTGGATGTCTGCTATCCAACCCAAGTGGAATTTCCCAATTTGGAGCTCATTTTCCCCTCCAAAACTTCATTCTCCCACAAGTACTTCCTGCTGGTGCAAAAGGTGGCAGAAAGGTGATTTTCATGGTGTTTTTGGCCCTTTTGATCATCCAGAACTTGGTGAAATGCTTCGGCCATTTCTGAGAATGCATAACTTACCATGAAAAATCCAAAAATACAAAGTTTTCCTCCAGCAAGTGTCCCAATCATAAGCGCGCGTCGTGACGCGCTACGCGTTGGGCTGAAAAACCTGTTTTGAGACCAAAATTTTCCAAAATGACAAAAAATTCTTCAAATTTGCTCAAATTCAGAGCGAAGACCCTCCATCATGTATCATGCTCAGCCAATGAAGCCTCGGCCAAAATCCGGAGTGGATCAGGCCTCTTTCGCCGTTTTAGTGCTCTGCTCAACCTCCTCTTCAGAATCTTCATTTTTGCTTTGCAGACGTGCATGCGGGCCCAATAATGACCTTTCATGTGACGGAGCATGTCTTTGTCTCTATTTTCCTTTGCCAACAACTTCTCCAGATGAATGTTAACATGCATGAGTTCGGTCTCTCGCTCAATTGGTGTCATGTCACCAGGTCTTTTCCGGGCCAATTGTCGATCTTCACGGATTCGCCCGCGCCTAAAAGTATGCTGATCCTCTAGTCGTTTGTTACGCTGCTCCGTATAGTTTATCACCCACCGAGCCTTCCGCAACCTAACATTCCCCTCCATTGCACACCCAAATTTTCTCGCTTCCCGGACGATCTCTTTCGGGCTTCGAGTCAGAGAGTCAGCATCGAGCTAATCAATGTGAATTTCGTATCTTGGCCTCCCGAGGCCCCCATTGCACAGCATCTTGCTCTCATTCCTAATCTATACCGTGCTGAAGAAGAATAAGTAGATCCCTCCACATCATGTGGAGATAATACTGGTCACCGATGAAGTCAACGAGACCCCTCTCCACCCCGGGTGGAGATAGTACTGCCGGTAGCCGCAACAAGGCTCCGTGGTCTCAACATATGTCATACACAATCGGAGAACTGATATGCCCGATCTCGTGAATGTCAAGCCGGTGTGAAGGCTCTTTCTGCATCATGAACTACCTCAGGAGGCGGCTGTGGCGCTGTGAAAAAGTCACGGGAGATGAAATCCTCCCAAGTGATGCCTCACAGGCCAATTGACACCATCATGATTTTGACTGCACAATGATGGGTTAACTCCTCATGTCGTTGTGTCAGTCATCCTCACAAGAAATGTCATCCTCTCTATGTTGTGATACATGAAGTATGGAATGCTCATCATACGTACCCTCGTGAAATGCATCAACAAACGGACATGGTACGCATAGAGACGCGAGAATCTGCCCTCGCAACTGAAATATCGAATGATGAGTTTCATCAATGGTGCAAACTCATCCTTCAGGAATCTGAATGGAAATACCCTGCTCAGCTGCCTCATAGTAGGATTTCTCTAACTGTTGTCGTTTGTTCCATTCCTCTCCTATATTTGGTATCCTGGTGGCCTGAGCAATAGTCTCTGGTGACAGAATGAAATCTACTCCGGCAAGGTTTACACGGCCATCATGTAAATGTAGAAAAAATAGACGAGCTAGCTCATGATGATGCTGGGTTTGTGAAATCATCTCACAGTATTGGAAACATGACTGATGCTGAAAACAATCCATTGCAAGCGGGCAAGCCTGCAATTGAGCCAAAGAAGTAGGCTCCTCCCTGACATGTCTACCACTTTTGCCGCTTTTGTGAGACCTCCGTGGCACATTAATCTCTGTTGTGGAATCACTGTCATACTCCTGCTCATAAACTGAATCCGTCTCTGACATGGCTTTGAAATCAAAATGTTTGCAATATATGTGCTGATATAGGTATGGTGAAAAACAAGAGTTTCAGTGTATGCTCAAATTCCAAATGTGTCACTTGTGTAACAAAGTGTTATAGGAAAGCCACAGTGATAAAGGTTCTGACAAATGAGTTTGAATGGCAAATAGTCACTGCTTTGACTACATGGGGATTTTGACAAGTGAGTAGGAAGAAATATAGTGTAGTGTACAGCCCTTGCAAGGATAGTTAGGCTTTGTCAATGGAGAATGGGAATAGTGGATATGGGACTGTGTTACAATGGAGAATGGGAAATAGTGTGACAATGACAGTGGTAAGATAATAGCAATGACAGCAGTGATTTGAATAGGAGAGAGATAGCGTGAGGCTATGGTAAACCACCAGCGATGACACCAATAATAATAAAGAGCATGAGGATATATTTCAATAACACAAGTCTGGAAACCCCCACAATACCATCAACATGTCTTTCAAAACCCTAGGAAGTGATTTTAGCAATGAACATGGGGTTTATATTTCACCACATCAAACACTTGTTATTCCATTTTCGAAATACCATAACATGTTCATGAGTCATTAGGCAGGCATGAAGAACTTACCCGCAAGAAAAATGAGGTATTTTGGCATGAATCTAGGCGAAGGAGTAAAAATTTTCGGCCCTGAAACTCTACGCGTCGCGCGCTTACCCAGTGCGCCACGCGCGGTATGTGCGTCGCGCGCGTGCAAACTTGCACAGGCCTGTGAAGCCTAATGCGTCGCGCGCGGTATGTGCGTCGCGCGCCTCTTGTATGCGCCGCGCGCACTTCCACTCCAACTCCACGGCTCTGAAAACAAGTTTTCGCTCTCCACTTCTCCAATTCGACCTTTGCTTTGGAAATTTATGAAATGATTTGTCTTCAATGCTTTATATAGGTTGGAAAATATCTCACAAGAATCAGATTTGCTTTTAATTTTCTCCATAACCCACTCTGTAATGTTTGGCTTTCTTGGCACTTTATCATTTAATGCAATTCTGTCTTTTGGCTTTCCACTGTTTTTTCTAAGTCTTGGACTGATGAAACTTGGTTGTTTTTGCAGGGAATTTGGCATTTGACTTCGGCAAAGTGACATAGAGCCTGCATTTGAAATCTTCAAGACGGAAAATTACATGGTTATTACAAACAACTAATTTGCCAATTTCTTCTCCAAAACAGGGTTTTGGAGAAGAATCATCCTTGAGCATTAATGATGATGAAACTCTTGAAATAAGAAACTTATTGAACCTTCCTCTGGCTTGCACATGTTATTGAAGCACTTATGAAGACAAAACCCTGGACTCAAGAATTAAAATGACTCTTTTTGGACCACAGTAACATCAATGACTGCAAATGACGAGAAATGAACTTTGGTGAATTTGACTCTGGCGGAGGACTGACAAGACCGAGTCTAACATTGGCTCCAATGGGGATGGCAGCTGCCACTCCGTGGAGGTGCCAAGAACAGCAGATCTTTGGGAGAGCAGACAGTGCCTCCATCCATTGGGCTATGGGATCATTATTTCGACAGACAATACGAGACTTTCGACTCATTTATAGACTGAAACTTGACTGAAATGATTGAAAAATTGACTCGGCAAACTTCAAACTGAAACTGTAATGAAACTAGAACGAAATGCTGCCTTTTGGCTGCTTATTTATTTACAAAATATACCCTACTTTTCTGCAGAGTCCATGGATCAAGTAATGTTGTAATGCCAGGTCAACCATTCAAGTAAATCTGAGAAGAATGCTGCTTGAGAGTGCTTCAACCAGATCACAGATGCAATTGCTGGCAGCCCTACATGCACATAATGAGCCTGGTTATGTAATAGACAGCTTGATCTATCAGTCAAACTTAAAAACATTTCCATGTATGTTGCAATAGGATCGCAAAAGCCAGACTCTGTTTGCTGCCCCAACTCTGCAATACATACTTCCAGCTGTACATTGTCAATGCAAACATCCGCAGGTAGCTCTATTGTTTCTTGTTTTGAAGGAGGGAGGGTTTCCAAGAACTTTTTGGGATCTCGGAAATCATATGACTCGATCTGATCATTTAAACACTAAATCTCCTTCTCAATTATTTCAACAACTAACTCACAGAAACTAATTTTAGTTTCAAGAAGAAACTTCGGAGATTTCAAACATTGAAGCAAGACACTGAAAAATTCTTCATTAATTTCAAAATCCACTAATTGATTTCTAACTTCTTTTAAAGCTTCACAAAACGCAGGGTTTGCCACATACCCTACCATTGCATTGAATGGATCAGTGAGCACTGGAATCTCTGGATCGAGTTGGAGTCGCGAGGTGAATGTTTCAGCCTTCAGGTGCCTGACTGCTGTCCACCATCAGCAATTGGATCTGAACTTTGTCATCCTTTACCGGGGAAGACGTCTTCCCCAGTATGGTCGCCACTATGTTAGCGCTCAAATCTACCTTAGGCTGAAATAAGGTAAAACTCAAGGCTACATCAAACCACGCTCAGCCTCGTAGCTAGCCCTACGAGGACAGGAGAGGGCTCTCTCCGGGTCTATCTCGGAAAAAGGTTTTCAAAGGGGCTGAGATGACTTATAATGAATACTGATTTTAGGCTAGTAAAGAGATAGGAAAGTTTGATTTTTATTTTTTGGGTTTTTGTTGAAAAAATGGGAAAAACAATTTTGGGCTCGGGGATGAGGCCAGATCTTTGCAGAATTCGAGTTGGGGCAAGGTAGGCAGTAGTCTTAATGCTTTTGATTATGTGTATGGAAGGATCAGAATGACAAGGAGCTAAAGAGGGCAAGGGAGAACAAGAATCCTCTCCAAACAGGCGAAAACATGTAAAACTAAACAAATTTAAAGGCAGAGCATTGAAATCAATGGATTCTACCTCATTTACTCATTCATTTAGTTTCAGAAGCATAAGAAGGGAATGGAATACATCAAACATGAAAGAACTTACAATAAACTGAGAGAAAACACCATCAAGAACTGAAAGCCACAAGAATCCCAACAGGTGTTGCAAAACCTCTGATCTTTCCTTAGCCAAAATGTGAAAAATATGTACAATAGTGTGCCAAACTTTTCCCAAGAGTCCAACCCTGATAGTGTCTCAGAAATTACATCATATAGACCATCCTAACCCCTTCCCATGCCTCTAGGGGTCGAATTCCTCCTTCTAGAAGCAGTTTCAACTAATTCTAAACAAGGAGCTAGAATCTAGGCAGCCAAACAACTTGCCTCTAAAAGGAAGGAAACTGATTCTTACACTTGATTTTTACTTTTTTAGGAGTGAATCATCTAGAATAGGTAAAATTGAATCAAAGTTACATGCCAACCACAAAATTACATCAAGATAACTCAAAAATTACATCCACAATCAAAACTGGTCCAACTGGCCGAAATTCTGAGCTGGAAGATGAAAAATTAGCCAAAAATCTCTATGCGTCGCGCGCCTGAGCTCTATGCGTCGCGCGCATTTAACCCTGATTTGTGGGCACTTACCAGCATCAAAATCAAGCTCATGATATCTTGTTGGAAAGCCCTGGATTTCTGCTATCCAACCCAAGTGGAATTACCCAATTTGGAGCTCATTTTCCCCTCCAAAACTTCATTCTCCCACAAGTACTTCCTGCTGGTGCAAAAGGTGGCAGAAAGGTGATTTTCATGGTGTTTTTGACCCTTTTGATCATCCAGAACTTGGTGAAATGCTTTGGCCATACTGGAGCATGCATAAATTACCATGAAAAATCCAAAAATATAAATTTTTCCTCCAGCAAGTGTCCCAATCATAAGCGCGCGCGTCGACGCGCTACGCGTTGGGCTGAAAAACCTGTTTTGAGACCAAAATTTTCCAAAATGACAAAAACTTCTTCAAATTTGCTCAAATTCGGAGCGAAGACCCTCCATCATGTATCATGCCCAGCCAATGAAGCCTCGGCCAAAATCCAAATTGGATCAGGCCTTTTCCGCCGTTTTAGTGCTCTGCTCAACCTCCTCTTCAGAATCTTCATTTTTGCTTTGCAGACGTGCATGCGGGCCCAATAATGACCTTTCATGTGACGAAGCATGTCTTTGTCTCTATTGGCCTTTGCCAACAAATTCTCCAGATGAATTTTAACATGCATGAGTTCGGTCTCTCGCTCAACTGGTGTCATGTCACCAGGTCTCTTCCGGGCCAATTGTCGATCTTCACGGATTCGCCACAGCTCTAAAAGTGTGTGCTGATCCTCTAGCTGTTTGTTACGCTGCTCCAGGTATTTTATCACCCACTGAGCTCTCTGCAATTTCTCTTTCAGCGTGTCATTCTCGGCCTTTTTCTCCTGGATGATCTCTTTCAGCTTCGAGCTAGGAGAGCTCGCATCAACATCGATGAATGTGAAATCAGTGTCTCGACCGCCTGATGGGCCCTCATTGTGCATAGGCCTCTTGCCTCTATCCTGGATCTGTACCTGTGCTGAAGAAGAAGGCGAGACCCCTTCCACCCTTGGTGGAGATAATACTCGCTCTGCTGATGAAGTCAACGAGACCCCTTCCACCCCGGGTGGAGATAGTACTCGTCGTGTAGCTGCAAATAAGGCTCTGTGGCCTTGCTGATATGTCACATACACTGGAGAACTGATATGCCCGGTCTCAGGAATGTCAAGCTGGTGTGAAGGCTCTCCCTCATCATGAACTACCTCGGGAGGCGACTGTGGCGCTGCGGATAAGTCACGGGAGATGAAATCCTCCCAAGCAATGCCCTGTTGTGTCAGCTGATGTACCACCATGATTTTGATCAGCGCATAATGATATATACTGCTATGTTGTTGTGCTGGGGTCTTCTTCTGTACAAGAAATTTCATCCGCTCTATGTTGCGATACATGAAGTATGCAATGCTCATCATACGTACCCTCGTGAAATGCATCAACAAACGCACATGGTATGCATAGAGGCACGAGAATCTGCCCTCGCAACTGAAATATTGAATGATGAGTTTCATCAATGGTGCAAACTCATCCTTCAGAAATCTGAATGGAAATACCCTGCTCAACTGCCTCATATACCCAGGTTTGATGTATGGCTCATAGTAGGATTTCTCTAGCTGTTGTCGTTTGTTCCATTCCTCTCCTATGTTTGGTATTCTGGTGGCCTGAGCAATGGTCTCTGGTGACAAAATGAAATCTACTCCGGCAAGGTTTACACGGCCATCATGTAAATGTAGAACAAATAGGCGAGCTAGCTCATGATGATGCTGAGTTCGGGAAATCATCTCACAGTATTGGAAACATGACTGATGCTGAAAACAATCCATTGCAGGCGGGCAAGCCTGCAATTGAGCCAAAGAAGTAGGCTCCTCCCTGACATGTCTACCACTTTTGCCGCTTTTGTGAGGCCTCCGTGGCACATTAATCTCTGCTGTGGAATCACTGTCATACTCCTGCTCATAAACTGAATCCGTCTCTGACATGGCTTTGAAATCAAGATGTTTGCAATATATGTGCTGATATAGGTATGGTGAAAAACAAGAGTTTCAGTGTATGCTCAAATTCCAAATGTGTCACTTGTGTAACAAAGTGTTATAGGAAAGCCACAGTGATAAAGGTTCTGACAAATGATTTTGAATGGCAAACAGTCACTGCTTTGACTACATGGGGATTTTGACAAGTGAGTAGGAAGAAATATAGTGTAGTGTACAGCCCTTGCAAGGATAGTTAGGCTTTGTTAATGGAGAATGGGAATAGTGGATATGGGACTGTGTTACAATGGAGAATGGGAAACAGTGTGACAATGACAGTGGTAAGATAATAGCAATGACAGCAGTGATTTGAATAGGAGAGAGATAGCGTGAGGCTATGGTAAACCACCAGCGATGACACCAATAATAATAAAGAGCATGAGGATATATTTCAATAACACAAGTCTGGAAACCCCCACAATACCATCAACATGTCTTTCAAAACCCTAGGAAGTGATTTTAGCAATGAACATGGGGTTTATATTTCACCACATCAAACACTTGTTATTCCATTTTCGAAATACCATAACATGTTCATGAGTGATTAGGCAGGCATGAAGAACTTACCCGCAAGCAAAATGAGGTATTTTGGCATGAATCTGGACGAAGGAGTAAAAATTTTCGGCCCTGAAACTCTACGCGTCGCGCGCTTACCCAGTGCGCCGCGCGCGGTATGTGCGTCGTGCGCGTGCAAATTTGCACAGGCCTGTGAAGCCCAGTGCGTCGCGCGCGGTATGTGCGTCACGCGCCTCTTGTATGCGCCGCGCGCACTTCCACTCCAACTCCACGGCTCTGAAAACAAGTTTTCGCTCTCCACTTCTCCAATTCGACCTTTGCTTTGGAAATTTATGAAATGATTTGTCTTCAATGCTTTATATAGGTAGGAAAATATCTCACAAGAATCAGATTTGCTTTTAATTTTCTCCATAACCCACTCTGTAATGTTTGGCTTTCTTGGCACTTTATCATTTAATGCAATTCTGTCTTTGGGGTGAAAGGGAGGCTTTGGGTTGAAAGGGAGGCTTTGAAAAAGGAGAAAAATGGATTAAATGGAGAATTTTGCAAGGGTACAAGGGGCAAATGAAGGCCTTTAAGAGCACAATTTGTCATAATCAGTGAGGCTTATTGACTTAGGAACAGCAGAGGGAAATAATCAAAGGGCAGAGAGCATGAAGAGGCTTCAAGGATGATGTGTTTTCAGGGGATGCATTCCTTGAAAGCTCAACAAACAATTTAGCCCCCTGCTTGCTTGTCAAGGAATTTATAGGGGGCTAACAGCACCCAAGTTATTGTAGGGATCCAGAGAATTTTTTTGACCACACAGCCATAGGAAACTTGAGAACCAATCATAAAAAACAAATGGGGAACCCATTACACAATGGCTATCAAAGAAATGGAAAGGCAAGGTTGAAACCATTGTTAATCCAGGAAAATCTCCATGTCAATGACAACACATAACCAAGGAACCACATGCATATACCATGCATCCAAAAACTAGAAAGGAGAGCACACATGCAACCTGTTACCTACAAAGTAAGATTATTGTAGTTATTGATCTAATTGTCTCCTTGCACTTCCTTGCTTTCCTTGCTTGCTTTCTCCAAATCAAAATGAATTCTAGAATGTTCCAAGAATAATCTAAGTGTGCAAGAGTGTATTAGAACCAAATGATAAACTGACAAATGCTAAGCCAAAAGCTGTGAACTGGTTCCTTGGTTCCTTTTTATCATTGATCTCCCTTTTTCTTCATTTTCCTTCATTTTTCCTCTAATTTCCCCTGCATGCAAATTTATGTCTCTCCACCTTCCTTTTCTCCTATTTTCCTTTATTTTCATAATTAAAAGTGAGTTATTGCCTCTTTTCCTTTTCCAATGCCTTTTCCAATTTCTATAGCGATTAATAAACCACAAGTAATGCCCAATATATTTTTTACCTACCATTCAGCTTGGAATGTGTGTCCCATGACCTTGGTTAAATTTTGTTTACATGGAAAAGCAATTGAGGTTGTTACAAACCCCTCCCCCTCGTGGGAACACCGTTATCGGTGTTCAATGGAACTTATAACCAGCAAAACATGCTACCCATGGAGCTTTATAACACAACTCGATGCATCATTTACATCATACCAAACTGCTGAAACCATGAACATTAAACTTCTTATTGGAGCTTTATAGCACAAATTGATGCAATATTTACAACATATGGCTTATTGGAGCTTTATAACACAATTCATTGCAGTATTTACAATAAAATATGCATATATAAATATAAACCAAACACGTCTTCTCAACCAAAAAATAAATAAGGATACAAATCCCGCATATGATCAACCATATCCCATGTAACTTCATCGGGCCCAAAGTGGTTCCACTGCACTTTAACTTTATCTATTTCTCGGTTACAGAGCATGAGTTGTTTCCACTACAAAATGCACTAACGTTCTGGTTGGAACTCTTCCTCTTGTTCCACCTGCAATACAAACCAATCAATCACATGATCAACATCCTGGACATATCTCTTAAGCAATGAAACATTGAAAACATCATGGACTTTCATTTCTGTCAGAAATGAAAGTCTATAGGCCATTGGTCCAATCCTCTCAGGGATCTCAAAAGGCCCACAATAACGAGGTGTCATATTGGCAGATGACCCAATCCTCAAGGAGCTCCTCTTGGGCTTGATGCGCAAGTACATATGCTCTGAAACCTGAAACTCCTTTAATGCTCTATGTTGATCTGCATAACTCTTTTTCTATCCCGGGATTCCTTCAAATTCCTTCTAATAACCTGCATCTCCTACTCCATCTTAACCAACATATCTGGTCTAAATAACACCTTTTTCACTAGATCGCTCCAGTTGATAAGAGTATTGCAACTCTTCCCATAAAGAGCCTCAAATGGACTCATCATAAAGGATTCTTGATACCCATTATTTTATACAAACTCTACCAGTGGAAGATACTTCTCCCACTTCCTTTGTTAATGCATGACATACATCATCAAAATATCCTCAAGAATCCTATTAACCCTCCTTGTCTATCCATCTGTATGTGGATGATAAGTTGTATTGAAAGATAAATTTTTCCCCAATCCTGCGAACAACTCCTTACAAAACCTAAAAGTGAACTTGGCATCTTTGTCTGATATAATTTTCTTTGGAACACAATGCAATCTCACTATCTCCCTGATGACGGCCTGAGCTACCTCACTGGATGAATTTGTAGACTTCAGTGCAATGAAGTGATCTGCCTTACTCAGCCTGTCAACCACAACCATGAAGGAATCATGTTGTCTCGATGTCCTTGGAAAACCTATAATGAATTCCATGGAAATGACCTCCCATTTCCACTCTGGAATCAGAATATGCTGCAATAAACCAGCTGGATGCTTACACTCTGCTTTCACCTGCTCACAATCCAAGCATCTTGCAACAAACTCATCCACCTATTTCTTCAAGTTCGACCAATAATAGAACTTCTTAACAACTGTCAAAGTCTTCTAATATCCTCAGTGGCTTGAATATGGCTTGACATGAAACTCCCTCAAGATAATTTTTTTGAGCTCACTGCTATCTAGCACATAAATCATGTTCTTAAATTTGACCAAGCCATCTACTGTGAGGTGATACTCCTCATCTCTATCACCTTCACCTTGTTGTTGCAACCTATGGTTCAGTATTTGGTACCTCTCATCGTGTTTCCCTGCATGCAATATTTTCTCATGTAAATTAGTCCCATATGAGCTCATAGTTGAAATATGATTCACCTACACTCTCCTACTGAGAGCATATGCAACCTTATTCTCCTTTCCCTTTATGTATATGATCTCAAAGTCAAACTCATTGCGGGTAGCCAACCATCTAGCTTTCCTGGCATTTAGATTAGGTTGGTCAAATATGTACCTCATCCCACTATGATCACTCATCAAGACGAACCTCCTTCCAAGAAGATAATGTCTCCACATATTCAATGCATGAATCATAGCTTCCAACTCAATATCATGAGTCACATAGTTCTGCTTGTGCTCATTCAACTTCCTTGACTCCTAGCAAACCACCTGCCCTTCTACATCAAGACTCCACCAAATCCTTCCTTGCAAGCATCTATACATACTATAGACTTCTTATCGAGATCTGTAATCTTGAAAACCAGAGCATTTGTATGCAAATTCTTCAACTCTTCAAAACTAATTGCACACACCTCAATCCATTAAAACTTCTTCTCTTTCCTCTACAAATATGTAATAGGATAACCAATCCTTGAGAAGTTCCTGATGAATTGCTTGTAATAACCTGCTAGTCCCATGAATGATCTAACCTCATCCACATTTCTAGGATTTGTCCACTCTATTGTGGCTCATTTTCATTTACCTTTGAATTAATTTTCAAAACACCAAAAAAGCATCTATGATAAAAAAATAAAAAATAAAATAAAAAATAAATAAAAATAAAAATTGTTGTAGAAGAATTTTAATTTATAGGTTGGTACATTAAAATTACATGATAAGATGTGAAGGTGGGTCGAGTCGGGCTCTTCCACTTGCAAAACAGTTCAAGAGGCAGAGAAAGGGCACATTTCCCTTAAAGACTTAAGAGGGGGCGGGGGGGTGCAAAAGAAAAAATGGACGGTCGGGATCGAAGCGCAGAACTGGAGCGGAGGGATGGACGACGAAGATTAAATTGCAAATTGACAATCGAAAGTTTTAGTTAATGAGCATGGAAGGTAAAAGTTAAGTTCGTCGAAGAGCGGCATGCAGTGACGTGGCTCACATACGGCACATCGCAAGTTGTAAGTGTTAAGTGCAAAGGGCTTGAGTTATGTTCGGCGAAGTGCGATATGCGATGTGCTGGGGCCCAATCGCATAGCGCACATCGCAAAACTTAGAAGATAAGTGTCAAATACAAGCTAAAAATAGCGAAATGTGATGTGCGGGTGGATGTAATGTGGTTTCAAAAGCGAACTCCAAAGGTTTTCAGATCTGGCAAAAAGGTATTTTTTGTGTTAAACCATGTCAGAGGAAGAAAAAGAGGTTTATAACGTAAATTCGGTGAAACGCCTCGGTCATGGAGAAACAGGAAAAACATAGTAGAGAGACTCGGGGAAGAGACCCGACGCAGATCAAAGGAGAAAAGGCAGAGTCAAGTAGCAGGTAATACGATGGTAGTGTTTGAAGCATAGAGACATCGGCAGAGTTGGATATAAGAACGTACAGGGGTGCTATTGGAAGCATGCCAGTTGGGTCAGAGTCGAGCACTGAGGCGCCGCTACAAAATGGTGCAGTTTGTTATCACAAAATCAGACCTAATAGGCTGCTCATCAAACCAATCTTTTGGTTGAGGCTTAGCCTCCTCAACCTGAGAGGGCTCTCTCAAGGTTTTATGATTTTTGATAAATATGTAGATGGCTAACTCTATACGAGATAAAAATAGATAAATGATGTAAACTGGTTGTAAATCACATTAGCAAGTGTTCATTGGGCTTATGGAGTCATGATAGCTTCAGCAAAATCAAGATAATCTACCTAGCATGGAAGTCAAGGCATATCATAGTTCAACTCAAGGAAAAAACATGTAGAACAATGAAACACACAGTCAGCTTGTTTATGAAGGAAGTCAAAGCATCATTGATGAATTCTGAGTAACATAAGCAAACACCAATGCAATAGAATATTGGAAAGATGCCATTAGAACAAAACAATACAAGAACTCCTTATGAATCTTGAGTTGTCAAAGTAGAAATGCTCTATTAGGCTGAAAACAGTCACTTACATAAAGCAAAGTCTTTTTGCTAACAAATGTCCAACCCACAGCATTTCGAATTCTTCCTCTTTATAGATCATTTACAACATAGGATAACCTTATCCTCAACTAGATACCTCGAAATCCTACTATTTGACACCTTTTATAACCATAAACATGGTCTTTATTACAAAATGACAGCTGCAAACCTAATGAGCAGTCCTATTTCAAATAGGACTAAAAATCTTTAACTTTACTCCTAACAACCTTATCTAAATTTAATTACATCAAATGAAAATTGTATTTTCATGAAGTCAAATTCTGAAGATGAGCTCCAACCTGTTGTGACCATAAAGCTGATGATGTTGTTCTCCTAAAACCTAGGAAACTATCTCCCTGTTTTTTAGGCCTTTGATTTCTTTGACTCCTTAGGACATTCTGACCATTTATGAACCATGATTTAGATTCCATTTGTTGTTAATAACTAAAACCATATGTCTTCAATCACTTCCCTATGCCAGTTTTGCAACATTGACTTCGAATTATCCAAAAAGATTGAAAACAGACCTGCGCTACGAAGCTACAAAAGCAGCACAGTTTCGTAGCGCAATGTGTTACCCCATTTCTTTTAATATTTTGATCTTTTCCTTTCAAGGTGGCTTTCATCTGAACTTGACATGTTTCCTCTAGAAATTTCAGGTTAAAAATCTCAAAAATTCCCCTCAAAATTGAGAAGGAAAAGGGTGAAAAGGTTGCTATAGCAATTTCGTAGCGCTTTTCACCCTTTTTGCACTACAGGCACTACAAAACTGCTGTGCAAGCAATTTTTTTCCAGATTTTTACAAAATTTTAAAACAAAAAGGTACCATAGCTTCATAAAATCATTGGCCTCATCAAAACCATCATACATTTGAACTAAAAACATAATCTTCACAAAATTTGATCCTTCTTTAACATTTAGACTTTGTTTTGAATTTGTCATATTGTACCTCTTCTTTTTTGTTCATTTTGAGACTGTTTTAATTGTAGCTCCAAATATTTCACTTGGCTTCTTAGCTTCCTGTTACTTTCTCTCAAATGAGTGTTGATCACTCTAACAAACCTTTCCTCTTTAATAGCTGGAACTTTCCATTTATAAAACTGCTGGGCACTGCTTGGGATCTCTGACCTAGCAACTGTTTGACCTTCCCAAACAGCCTTCAACCTCTTGAGTTATGTCTTTTCAATGTTGTGCTATCTTGCCCTCTTTCTCATCATTTCCATTTCTTGATTTTCAAGTTTCAACCTTTCTTCCAACAGCTGACACACTGACATGTGTTCTTTTCCCTTCTCTACCTTGTTGACTGCATGCTCTATTATAGGAGATGAGAGATCAATCACCTTTTTAGGGGCCTTAGCTAATTCAATAGTTACTTGGGTATCTTTACTGCTTCCTAGGAGTTTCTTTTCATATCTAGTTAGAGGTTTCCTAGCTTGGAAAACAAAAACTGCATTCTCACCTTCAAAATCCAATTTCTTTGCTGATTTGATTATTTTCTGTTTAGGATCATTCACTTCAATAAAATCTGCCTGCACAATGGGTGATTCTTCTATGTCTATTGCATGCAGTATATCATCCAAGTTGCCTTTCATATTTGGATTGTCTTCTACCATTGAAATAGCTGCTTTTCCCTTTGATGTTGATACTTGACTTCTTGTCTTTCTCTGGCTCTCTTGCTTACTGGCCACCTGTTTCTGTTTTGTTTCTTTGACCTTTTCTACTTACTATTTTGCAACTGATGGGGTTTTTGCAACAAGCACTGATGCTTTCTCAATTCTATCTTCAACCTGTTTCCTAGGTTTCAACTTCACAAACCTCTTAGCTTTGGTAATCACTGGCTAACTAGATTCTGCTATTGGTGTTTAAGGATTTCCCTTGATCTTAGGGTTTTTAGCTGGATTTAGGGCTTCCATTTCAAATCCACTCATAAATAAAAAGGAAGACCAATCTCTATTTATTTTATGTAGCTCATTTAAAACCAATAACTTAATCAAACCATGATGAAACAGGGATGTTTCAAAACCATCAAATTTAGCTTGGACTTTGTCAGCCATTTTGGAAAGGCTTCTATGCAAGAAGAATGGTAAATCTAATGATGTCATTCTTGTGAAATACAACAGTAGTTTAAAATGATAAGTGTATACTTTATGGTACCTGCCTTCACATGTGAAATATCTTTGGATGTTGAATAGCAACTTTGGATAGTTATCCTTGATACAGCTCCTAGGTATTGCATTGTTCAAGTCCATGTCTACAAATTCAGGCTTCATAAACTCCTTGCATGGCTCCAATTCAAACTTGAAACCTTTAAACCAAGATTTCTATCCCCTTGGTATCTCTGTCACAACAGCTATGATCTCAGGTGTCACTGGCATATTTATCATTCCAACTTTGGTGGTGGTTCCACTGAAATGTAGAGCAAACTCTTTGGACACTTGAGTGTGGCAACCTTGAAGCTTTTCACAAAATTTTAGACAGCCAACCTTGCTAAAAGTCTCCATCACCATTTGATCTTCCATAACAACATTTTCATTCTTAGGTTCATATCTAAGACAGTGTCCCCCTCTGTGGATCTTCTTTTCTTCTGCCATGTTTCCTGTATAAAACCCTGTTTGTTTCTCTAAAACCTGTAAATCAGCCTCTCTTGACCAGATGAACAGCCTCGCTTGATTTAATGAATCAGCCTTTCTTGATTTGATGAAAGTTGTCTTTGGATAGAACAACCATAAACTTCTCCTCACTATTTCAGAGCTTGGATATCATTTGTGAAGGTGAATGAAACATGAATGACTCAATTAGACAAAATAAATTCGAATTAGGGATGTCACTTCATGACCAAATGATGTTTTATTGATACCCTATCATGAAAATGATGAATGTAGGACAAGTGGGTAATATGAATCTGTTAATTAACTGACTCACCATACTCCTATCATGTCATTCCCCAAATGAAACTGACAAATCCCAGCTTATTTGACACGATAGCTACGAAACCGCGCTTTCGTAGCGCTCACAGTGTAAAATTTGCAATTTGCGCTATGAAAGTAGCAGCGCTTTCGTAGCGCAAAACTCATTTTTTGAACTATCGGCGCTACGAAACTATGGATTTGTAGCTAATTGCAGGAAATCAAACTAAAACCTACTTAGATGACCTTTACATGAAAAATGTGAACTTTTTAACTATGGAATGGACCTAAAGACCTCTTTTGAATTTGGATTGTGAACACTAAACCTCTTAACAGTATGACATACCCTTAACCATTCTCAAATGACCTTCAAAACTATTTAGATCATGATCAAAACAGAGTTGACATGCCACGCAAAAAAAAAAAAAAAATTTAGTGATAACACAGTTGTTGCATCATAACCAGAAAGGACACCTCGACACACCGGGAGGAGGCATCAACAACATCAAATTCAAAAAAGTGAACCATATTTCCAAGTTTTAATTTGTTTTCTTGTTATAATTTCATAAGTAATCTTAACAGTTTAGGAATTCGAAGAGTTCAAGAAGTTCAAGAGTTACAGACTACTTTGATGTATATAAGGAGATAGAAATAAAGAAAAGGGGTTCCGAGTTTTGGACCTCTGGATTACTGTCAATTTATGACTGAATTCTCTTAGATATTAATGAAAGAAGATCAAGTTTCCTACACCTGTTGATGTTGATACGTCTTTCCTATTTCGCTCTGTGGCTATTCCTCTTTGAATGAAGTGAAGTAATGTAGCAGTCGGTCTCTTAATTACATTTGTGAGTAAGAGTGAAATAACCTTAATTTGCGCTCCCTCACCTCATCTATTCTCTCTTCATAAACTCCTTATAGAACTTTAAAGTGATAGATTTTGTGTTTACAACATATTATTTTAAGTTCTCTCTTCCTCCACGAATTTCCTCTGAAACTTCAAAGTGGTAGATTCTGGGTTTGCAACATATCATTTTGAGTTTCTCTTACAATTCTTCTTTTTATTCCATTCAAATATCAATAGTTTATGGCATTGTGAAGGCTTTCATTATATCATATTATTGAGTGTATTAAGTAACTGAATTCCAAGGGTGTTAAACAAAGGCCATTTGATATGTCTTAAGCATTGATTCCTTACCACAACCAAGGGATTATTTCTTGAGATACAACATTTATACAACATTTTCTGGCGCCGTTGTCGGCGACGAATAAACGAAGTTTATTTTTCCCTGGGTTTTTCACATTATTTCCTCTATTTGTTCAGTGAGGAGGAAATATTGGGCTGTATTTGTTATTTTCAAAATTATAGCTTTCAAAAGACCTCACACGAGGTCGGATACCTCACAGCGATAGTCCCTTCTTTCCCAAATCCTAAAATATTGGTTTCCAAAAGGGCTCAGAAACCTCAAACTCCTTCAACACCTGATCCTACATTTTCTGCTCCTCGCGGCAGTTCTCATAACCCTTTGTTTGAAGTTATTTCTGAGGAACCCTCTTTCTTATAACAAGATTCTCCTTCCACACGCATTTATTTTCAAGGACCTAAGTTAGAAGAACATTCTTTCGAGTCTGTTTCATTTACCTTCACTCAAGCTCAACAAAATATAGTTGTTGGTTCTTCTGTCATTGCTCATCAACCCACTCCCATATTAGTTTTACCTCCACCTTCATCCACTTTCACAGCAAGTTCATTAGCCTCAACTGCCCAAGGAGAAGTTAACCAAGTTTTTAATATGGCAGTACCAGCTTTCTTAACGAACGGATATGCTCCACTAAATCTTGCACAACCAATGAACGCCATGCCTCAAGAATACCTCAAACTAATTCCTCGCTTCACTGGAGAAAATGAAGTAACTACAGAACAAAAATTATCTCTTTTTTTTTCACTTTTTCTGAGAATTTGAATGTAGAACACATGGATGTTGTGATGAGACTATTTGTGCAGTCTCTAGATGGAGAGGCTAGAAAATGGTTCAAAGGTTTACCAAATGGTTCAATAAATAACTGGGAAGAGTTGGAAAATAGATTCACTCGGAGATGGGGAGAAAAGAGAGATCATGACTACTCATTGATAGAGTTTAATGCAATTAAATTAAGGCCTAATGAAGACTTTCTAAGTTTGTAAAAAGATTCAACAAATTGTACAATAGTTTACCCATAGAGATGAAGTGCCCCCACCCCCCCACCCCATAGGAGCAAAGGTAGTTTTTGTTGGGGCTTTTGAAGCTAATTTTAGCTTTACATTGAGAGAAAGAAGAGCCCCTAATCTTGAGCAGATACAGACAGACGCTTTAGATATTGAAGCTAATATGACTGTAGTTGGAAAGGCGAAAGGGAAATAGCCAGTCCAAGAGAAGGGGAAAGAAAAAGAAGAATCATCGCAAGATATAAGGATAGAAGATATGGAAAGGGTGATAAAAAAATCTTACAAATAAGCTATCTAAGATAGAATTGGAAAATAAAAACTCCCAAAGGCATGTACAACAAAACTGAGGGGGGTTCAACCCTCAATTCAGAAGACATCCCCTGCAAATTTTGCAGAGGGAAAGAAGAGATCAAGACCAGGTTCGAGCACCGTTGTATATAGAAGCAGCACCCACAGAGCTAGTAGAAGATGACCAAAGGGAGGCCGAGGATCAGGTATCTACTATGTACGCAATAGAAGAGGATAAAGAGGAAGATTATGAGGGAGAATATGTTGAAGCCGAAGTATCTTTTGATCAAGATGAGATGGATGAATACCGTAGACAATTCACAAACTTCATGCAAGATGAGTTACATAAAATGTATGATTTAAGGTCTAGAAAGAAATCTAGAGTGCAAGATAATGCAGGTGAACAACAAGATTCCATTCCTCCTCCAATGGTGACTCCACAACAAAAGGACCTTATGAAACAGGTCAATAATGGGAAACAACCTACAAACTCACTTAAGAGAAAAAATGTGCAGCAGGCTGAATCTTCCCAGAAAAAATCAGTTGACACTAATATTTTGGAGAGAGTTGTTCTTGTACTCGAACAAGCAGCAGATTCTAGAAGGAGTGAAGAAGAACCTGGAAAAGTTGTTAAGAAAAAGCATGCCTTCAATTTGGAAAAAGAGTTTGAGAAGGTTAAAATTCAGGTACCTCTTCTAGAATTGGCTAAAATGCCAGCTTAAAAGAAAGCAATTTCAGATTTTATTAATCTCACACAGGTGGAAGACATAAGTGACACAGTGAACCTACAAGAAGAAAAGCCAGTGGTCACCTTTGGCCCTCATATAGAAGAAGTAGATCCTTCTGTTCCACCCTTCTATATTTCTTTGTTGTTTCATGATTTTAATCTACATAATTGCATGTTGGACTCGGGAGCGTCCCATAACCTCATGTCATTGTCTGTTATGAAGGAGCTTAACCTACATATTACCAAACCTTATAGGGATTTTTATTCATTTGATTCCAAAAGGGTGAAATGTGTTGGGTTGATTAAAGATGTAGCAATTTCATTGGCACAAATCCCAGCAAAGAGTATAGTCATGGATGTAGTGGTTGCTGACATCCCAACCAGGTTTGGAATGCTCCTGTCAAGGTCTTGGGGAGCTAAGTTTAGAGGTGTATTAAATTTATATTTCACTTATGCTATCATTCCATTTTTTAATGGGGAATACAGGAGATTGTACAGGGAAACGAGGTTTGTGAATACCACCTCTATGAAAGATGTAGGAAAGTCCCCAATTTATAGTCAATAAATAGAAGATATTTATTGTTTCATGTTGCATGAAGATGCAAAATTTGTTGAAGATACAGGGAAGCAGCTCTTTTCAGCAATTGTAAATAATGACCTGCACTCAAAGAATATTTGGAAGTGCTACTTTGATGGTGCCTACTCCAAGGAAGGCGCAGGTGTCGAATTCTTGCTAATATCACCATAAGGTAACCTCGTGCCATTCTCTTTTAAACAATAATTTGATTCGACAAACAATGTGGCTGAATATGAGGCCTTAATCTCAAGCCTTCAAGTTTCTAAACAAATGGGGGTTAAATGTATTTCAATTTATGGTGACTCTTAGTTGATAATAAGGCAGATCAAGAATCATTGTCAAAACAAGCATCCGAGATTAAGATCGTACAGGAATGAAGTTTTGGATCTGATAGAAAACTATTTTGAAGCCTTCAATCTTCAGTATAACCTGAGGGAGGAGAATAGTTTGGCCGATTCTTTAGCAGTTGCAGCCAGCACCTTCAAACCTCCCATAAATCCCAGGCTAAGGTATGAAATTGAAGTCAAACGTAGACCTTCTATCCCTGACAATGTGAAACATTGGCAGGTGTTTGATGATGATGAACATATAGTTTAGTTCCTAACAATGGTTGGAAACTTTGAAGATGCTGAGATAGACCAAGAGGAAGAACAAGCAGAGCAGAGAACATAAATAAGAAACCTCGAGCGGTCAATAGGTGAATAGAAGATTATCCAATTGAAAGATAATGTGCTCCCTAAAGAGTTGGTTCCCCTTGAAAGATTATTCGATGCTAATGATGTTGTTGTTGATTCGAAGAAAACATGTCAAGAAGAAGAGATGGAAGATTGTAATTTGGGAACTCAACAGGAGCCCAAAATAGTGAAATTGTTCAAAGGGGTTCCCAAAAACTATAAAGAAAGGTACATTGATCTTTTTAAGAAGTATATGGATGTGTTTGCCTAGTCGTACGAAAACCTGAAAACATGTGACAAAAGCATTGTTCAGCATAAGATTCCATTGATGGATGGGCTCAAACCACACAGACAAAAGCTCAGATAGATCAATCCCTTGTTGTTAGCTCCAATCGAAAAAGGAGTGAAGAAATTGTTGCGGGCAAAAATTATAGTCCCTCTCAGATATTCAACTAGGTTTCCAATCTAGTCCCTGTAAGAAAGAAGAATGGAGAGATAAGATTGTGTGTAGACTTCGGGAACTTGAACCGATCATCTCTAAAATATAATTATCCTTTGTCAAAAATGTATTATATCTTATAAAGGGTGACAGGAGCTCACATGGTGTCTATGGTTGACGGATTTTTTGGGTATAATCAGGTAGCAGTGGAAAAAGAAGATCAGAGGAAGACTACTTTCACTATGCCCTGGGGCACCTTCATGTACGCAAGGATGCCATTTGGCCTTATGAACGCAGGTGCAACATTTCAGAGGGCCATGGACATAGCCTTCGTTGGTGACAGGTTTATAGTTATATAACTAGATGATGTAACTGTTTTATGAGGGTCATATGATGAACACTTGGAGAAGTTTCAAAAAACTTTTCAAAAGTGTAGAAAGTTTGGTCTGTCGTTAAATCCCAAGAAATATTTATTTGCCTTAGAAGAAGGTAAATTATTGGGGCACATAACTTCTAAACAAGGAGTAAATATTGACCCAGCAAGGGTGGAAGCCATTCAGACTATTCCTTTACCCAAAAGCAATAAGGATATCCAAACATTCCTGGGAAAAATAAACTTTTTGAGGAAGTTTGTGCCCAATTATGCTGAGATTGTGAGAAGTATAACAGATATGTTGAAGAAAAATTCAAAAGTGAAATGGGATAAGGAAGCAAGAGATGCATTTGTTAGAATAAAGGAAGCACTACAGGAAGCTCCAATTCTTATTAGTCCAGACTATCAAAAATCCATTCAGGTATTCTAATTTTCATCCCCCAATACTATTGCTACTATGTTGTTGCAGAAAAATGAAGACGGTAAGGAGCAGCCATTTGCATTTTTCAGTAAAGTTCTCAGAGATGCTGAGCTCAAATACAATATTTTGGAGAAACAATTATATGCTTTGGTCAAAGCACTGAAAGCCTTCAGGACTTATGTGTTGTAGTCCCAAATAATTGCTTATGTTCCTAATTCTGTTGTGAAAGACGTGTTGGTCCACAGAGATATTGAAGGAAAAAGGGGGAAGTGGATAGCAAAAATCCAAGAGTATTATTTGGACATCAAACCCACCAAGTTGGTCAAGGGACAGGGTTTAGTGAAGTTATTGACAGAGACAAATTTTCAAGCCTTGGGAATTAATCTGTTGGCACTTGTGGATGGAGTTGTTAATGAAGAAGGTCAAAGCAAGTCCAAAACAGGTATTTAATACAAATTTTGGTGCTCTGAATGGTAAAGGATATTGTGCACTACTTGTGTTTCTTTTCCTGTCCAACTTCACTAAATAGAACAAAATACATAGCTCTCAAGCTCAAGTCTCAGCCATATGTTATCATAGAAGCAAAGCTATACTGGAAAGATCTTGCTAGTATTTTGCTGTTATATTGACTGAAGGAGAATTTATTGAAGTCGCCAAACAATATCATGAAAGTCTGTGTGGAGGACATTATAGATGGAAGGTCATTGCTCATAAGATTCTCAAGTCAGGCTTCTATTGGCCAACCCTGTTTGCAGATGTTTATAGACTGGTCAGAAGTTGCCAAAAGTGTCAGTTGTTTGCTGAAAAGAAAAAACTTGCTCCTTTACCTCTCATCCCAGTATTTATTAAAGAACCTTTCAGGCAATGGGGATGGTATTTTATTGGAGAGATCAATCCACCATCAAGTGGACAGTTCAAGTGGATTCTGACTGCCACTGATTATTTTACAAAATGGCTTGAAGCAATACCCACGAAGAAAGAAAATGACCAAGTAGTGATGAAGTTTATGGAGGAAAACATCTTCAGTAGATTCAGTTGTCCAGTCAAAATTGTGATTGATAATGCTCAGGTATTCAACTCTGCTTGTTTCATTAAATTTTATCAAACATATAATGTAATATTATCACATTCCACAACATATCATCCCCAAGGGAACGGATTGGCAGAATCCTCAAATAAGACATTGGTCGGGATCTTGAAGAAGACAATCGCTGAAAATCAGAAGGATTTGGATACGAAGTTGAAGTTTTCCCTCTGGGAAGTTCAGGTCACTACCAAGAGATCACTGTAAAGTCCCCCCTATGAACTATTTTATGGAGCTCAAGCACTGTTTCCTACTCATCTGGCCAAACCAGTGATTTCTTTCCTTCAAGAAGCTCAGGAAGAACCTAATTCTCTAGTAAGGAGATTGAACCAAGTAATTGAATCAAGTGAAAACGGGAACAAAGTCAGGGATAACTTGATTACTTAACAAAAAAAGATGAAGTCTATATTTGGCAGAAAAGCAAAAGAAGTTCTCTTTCAAGCAAGAGATCTGGTATTGAGATGGGACACCAGACGAGAAGAAAAGGGGAAGCATGGTAAATTTGACCCTCTCTGGTATACTCCATACAGAATCTCTGAAGCAAGGTCAAATAACACATTCATTTAAGAAAATCTAGATGTAGAACCAGTACAGCTGCCTATGAACAGGCAGTATCTGAAGCATTACTTCCAACATTAAAAGTCATCACTCCACCATTGTAAATACTAGGTTGCTCATTGTCCATATGTCACCAAGCAATATTTGACTCCATGCCCAATGGATAAGGCACTAGTTTGCGGTTCTTAGCACTTCCGTGGAAGAAATCACTATCCCCAGGTGGAGCCAGATGTTATGGCTCATTTTCATTTACCTCTGAATTAATTTTCAAAACACCAAAAAAGCATATATGATAGAAAATAGAAAATTTTGTGTTTTGTAGAAGAACTTTAATTTATAGGTTGGTACATTAACATTACGTGATAATATGTGAAGGTGGGTCGAGTCGAGTTCATCCACGTGCAGAACAGTTCAAGAGGCAGAGAAAGGGCACATTTCCCTTAAAAACTTAAGAGTTTTGGGGGAGGTGCAAAGGAAAAAATGGACGGTCGGGATCGAAGCGTAGAACTGGAGCGGAGGGATGGACAACACATATTAAATCACAAATCGCCAATCAAAAGTTTTAGTGAATGAGCGTGGAAGGTAAAAGTTAAGTTCGTCGAAGAGCGGTATGCGGTGACCTGGCCCGCATACCGCACATCTCAAGTTTTAAGCGTTAAGTGCAAAGGACTTGAGTTATGTTCATCGAAGTGCGATATGCGATGCGGTGGGGCCCAATCGCATAGCGTGCATCACAAGACTTAGAATATAAGTGTCAAAGACAAGCTAAAAACAACGAAATGCAATGTGTGGGTGGATGCGATGTGGTTTCAAAAGCGAACTCCAAAGGTTTTCAGATCCGGCAAACAGGTATTTTTGTGTTAAATCGTGTCGGAGGAAGAAAAAGAGGATTATAACGTAAATCCGGTGAAACACCTCGGTCATGAAGAAATAGGCAAAACATGGCAGAGAGACTCGGGTAAGCGACCCGACGTAGATCAAAGGAGAAAAGGCAGAGTCAGGTAGAAGGTAATACGATGGCAGCGTTTAAAGCACAAATGCATCGGCAAAGTCAGACATAAAACATATAGGGGCACTATTGGAAGCACGACATCTGGGTCAGAGTCGAGCACTGAGGCGTCGCTATAGAACGGTGCAGATGTTGCATCATAACCAGAAAGGACACCTCGGCACTCCGGAAGGAGGCATCAGCAACATCAGATTCAGCAAAACAGACCATATTTCCAAGTTTCAATTTGTTTTCTTGTTATAATTGTATAAGTAATCTTAACAGTTTAGGAAGTCAAAGAGTTCAAGAACTTCAGGATTTATGAACTACTCTGATGTATTTAAGGAGATAGAAATAAAGAAAAGGGGTTCTGAGTTTTGGACCTCTGGATGACTCTCAATTTATGACTAAATTCTCTTATAAATTAATGAAAGAAGATCAAGTTTCCTACACCTGTTGATGTTGATACGTCTTTCCTGTTTCGCTCTGTGGCTATTCCTCTTTGAATGAAGTGAAGTAATGTAGCAGTCGATCTCTTAATCACATTTGTGAGTAAGAGTGAAATAACCTTAATTTGCGCTCTCTCACCTCATCCCTTCTCTCTTAATAAACTCCCGATAGAACTTTAAAGTGATAGATTCTGTGTTTACAGCATATTATTTTAAGTTCTCTCTTCCCCCACGAATTTCCTCTGAAACTTAAAAGTGGTAGATTTTGGGTTTTCAGCACATCATTTTTAGCTTCTCTTCCAGTTCTTCTTTTCATTCCATTCAAATATCAACAGTTTATGGCATTGTGAAGGCTTTCATTATATCAAATTATTGAGTGTATTAAGTAACTGAATTCCAAGGGTGTTAAACAAAGGCCATTTGATATGGTAATTATGACATACATTTATAAAATGTCTTAATCACTGATTCCTTACCACAGCCAAGGGATTGTTTCTTGAGATACAACACACTCCATGATAACTTGAATCTTTTTCGGGACCACTAATATCCCCTCCTTGGAAATAACATGTCCCAAGTAATGAATATGAGACTGAAATAAATTGTACTTGTTGAGCTTGGAATACAACTGATGTTCTCTCAACAACCTCAACACCATTCTCGGATATTCTGCATGCTCTTTCTCATTCTTGGAGTATATTAATATATCATCAATAAACACTATCACAAACTTGTCTAGGTAATGATGTAACACATTGTTCATCAAGCACATGAAAGTGGTTGGAGCATTGGTAAGACCAAAAGAAACCACCACAAACTCCTAATGTCCATACCTTGTACAAAATGCAGTCTTATATATCTCTTCTTCTTTGATGCACACCTGATGATATCCTGATCTCAAATCACTTTGAAAACATGGTTGTTCCATTCAACTGATCAAACAATTCAACAATCCGCAGCAATAGATACTTGTTCTTGATAGTCACCTTATTCAACTGTCGGTAATCAATGAACACTATGAGAGTATCGTCCTTCTTTTTTACATACAATACTACTGCACCCCAAGGCGATACACTTGGCCTTATGTATCCCTTATGAATCATTTCTTTAAGCTGCAACTTCAATTCCACCAAATATAGAGTTCTCATCTTGTACGGTGCCTTAGATGTTGGTGTTTCTCATGGCATCAACTCAATAGAAAATTCCACCTCTCTATGAGGAGACATCTCTAAAATCTCTGTAGGAAACATGTCCTGAAACTGCTGCAAAATAGGATACCTCTTTAGGAATTCCTCATCCTCAACATCCTTCCATTTGTCACTAGAAATATGAATTGCAAACAATACACATCCTTTCCCGCAACTGCGCTTTTCTTGCATAAATGTAACCATTCTCACTGATGTTGGATTCTTTTTTCCATGCAAAAATCTCTTTTCTCCCTCGTCATCCAATCACTCAATAACCTTATCATAGTAGTCTACCTTGGTCCTAACAATGAACAACCAATCCATTCCCAAAATCATACTATATGATCACAAAGGAAGCACATTTAAATGTGCTAATGTAGGAAACCATTTAGCTCACATGCACAAGATCTCACCCAATGATAAACTCTTCTATTGGTCCTTATAACCAATTTCACCAACCAAGATTTTTCATGCACTTCTTTATTCAAGAAACACTTATCCACTAGGTCAGGACTAATATAACTATAATTAGATCCATGATCAATCAAAATGGAAACAACTTGATCATGAAGATACCTTCCATCTCGATAATGGATGCCTAGTAATGTTCTTGCTTACTATAGTTGCATAAATCTGAAGAATACACTAACCAAAATCCCCAACTGTTTGTGCCTCTTATGTACTATAAATTTGAGGATTTCCAACCTGGTGCGATGGGAACTCATTCCTATGATGCTCTCCACCAAAATTCCAACACCTCAAAGGTTTCCTACCATCGCCCTTATTCTGCTCCTCAAGCTTAAATCCATGCCCTCTGTTAGCTATATTGAACTTTTTGTACGACACTACGTTCTCCTTATCACCTTCATCCTAGGGAATTCCTTTCTTTTTATCCCACTTTCCTCTAGTCTCCTCATTACCTTTCCAATCCTGCTTAGGCTTAGACTTGCACTTAGACTTCTCATAACAATGCTTCAACTTCTCGATGATTTCCTCCAATTACCAAGGCTCATCACACTTAGTTTGATATTTAATTGTTGAAGGAAATCCATTGATGAACCTTTGGACCTTTGTCTTCTCATCCTTGAGGTAGGGCACATACCTCATAATACTTGGTCATGTACTCTTCACCTGTTATGGAACACATCTTAAGCTCATAGAACTCCTTAACATATCCATCATAATATCTCTCATACAAGTACTTCTTCCTTAATAGTATTTTAAACTCATGCCAACTAAGCTCCTCTACCTTGGTGGCTATGACATGCTTCACATCTTCCCACCAAATATTTTCTTTTCCCTTGAGACTAAAGATAGTTATCTTGGATTTCATATTTTTTGAATAATCATGCAATCCAAAGAACTTCTTCACCCCAAGTAGCCATGATTCTCCATCTTCTAATTTCTTCACATCCCCATCAAAAGTAGGACGCTTGGCTTTCTTGAACTCCTATGGAAAATATTGCTTCTCACTCCTCCTATAAGGATGCTAGTGATAATGATGATTATTTCTCTCAGAATTGGAATTATAATAAAATCCATGAGTGTTAGCCCACTTGTCAGGTGTATCCAAATATCTGCCACCTTTGACTATGTCATCTTTCTCCAACCTGTGTCCTCAGTTGTCCCTGCTTTTGCAAATCTAAAAGGCTCTAAAGAATGACTGCATTGACATCTAATTTCTTTTATTGATCTCTAGAAAGCCTTTCCTATGCCTCAATAAACCTACTATTATCTGCCTTACAACTTTTGATTTATGTCTTCAAACTTCTCAGTGTATCTGTTGTATCAAGGGAGTACTCTTCTCCTTGTTGTTCAATTGACCTGTCCCATTCCCTTGAATTCAAATCAGGCTTGTAAGGAGAGTTGTGCAAACTCTAGTCCACCATTCTACTCTTCATCACTAATATTCTACCTACAACAAACATGTCATGTTAGATAAACCAAATAGAGACATAATCAAAGTCATACCTCAATGTGTTTCAAGGGAGGCTATCACATTTGCACAATTCAGTCCAGATTAGCACCACACACACACACACACGCGCACGCACAAATATATATATATATATACACATACATAACGACATCGTACCAACATCATGCATGATGACACAACTTGTAACATTGATTATATACATGACAACCATAACCACTACAATGCATGCATAGTAGGCACACATACGACTAACGTGCATCCATAACAATAACATCTAGCCCATCCAATCCAAGTGTTTGAACTTGGAAGCTTTGATAACACCCTGTAACGCCCCATCCCATATTTAACCGCTTTTACAAGTTCTCTAGGGTAAACATAAGCTGAGGTCATATGAAACCAGCTCCAAAAATAGAAGAAAAGAGAGATCAAATGCCTTAGAAATAAGCCACTTCGAGGGGGAAACCTCCTTTACATTAAATAAATGAACAATTATTGGATGATACAAATGAAAAAACCTCCTTTCTATATATAGGAGTCCATGGGGTCACAATATAATCCTATCCGACCTAACAATAATAATTTAAGGGCACAATAATAACAATATGGGGGTTATAGGGGTACAAAAATGACAATAAGGGGGCTACACTAACAACAATAAGGGACAGATATAAAATTAGTAAAGGTTCAGATAGGAGAAAAATTCAAGCTCTCACTCTGCTGCTAGGGCTCCCACGTGCTACTACCCATCGGGGCTCCTACCCTAGTTTCCCTTGGCTCGCTGCCTCTGATGTGGATCCTCTACATGCCACGACGATTCCTGTCGGGACATTGCCTGCTTGGGTCACTGCTGCGATCTCGCTTCTGATGTCGCCGCCACCTCCCGAATGCTCCCGCTAGGGTTCTTCCGTGTCTGCCCCACCTGGGTCGACTGATGGCAACATCTCAGGGCGCCCCTCCGCCCCCTCCTCCTGAGGTGGAGGCTTTCCGCCTGTTGATCGCTTCTCAGAAGAAGAAGCTGAAACAACAGCCATCTAAGTTTCTGAAGAAACTAGATGAAATCCCTGAGGTTTCTCTTGCGTTTGAGGGACCTATGAAGGTGGCCCTCTCTCTCACAGAATGAGCACTGATAGGGAAATTTACAGGTTTATGGCCATCTCCAAAGACTATGGAAGCTTGGGTAAGCAGAAATTGGTAGCCACTCATTAAGAACAATGTCACATCTTACTTTCTGGGGTGCGGTTATTTCCTATTCGAGTTTAATTCAAAGGAGGAAAAGGAACTCATCTTTATAAATGGACCATACTTCATGGGTCCTTAGGGCCTGTACCTGAATCATTGGACCCCTGATTTTGATCCTTTGGTCAACGTCCCCTCCGCTGTCCCAGTTTGGGTCAGACTCCCAAATCTTCCAGTGCACTGTTGGAGCTCGGACTCCCTGATTCAAATTGGGAATTCCATTGCGAAATTTATTGACAGATACTACAAGAATGAACAATATTATTGTGCTATAATATGTGTGGAAGTCGACCTAGAAGTTGGGCTGCCTAAAGCCATCAAGCTCACAGTTGGAAATTGGTCCCACGTTTAGAATATTGACTATGAACAACTGCCATTCAAGTGTCGTGCATGCCACAAATATGGAAATTTCGCCAAAAGTTGTCCCAAAAATGTGACCCCAAAGAAATAGAACGGCAGCCAGCAAGAAAAGCCAAACCTCCCTCTAGGCCAAGGCTAAACAGGCAGCGAGTTGATAAGGGGAAAGGCAGCTCTTCCCCTTTGGGAAATGCCTCCATACCCGTGACTGGCCCGAAAGATAATGAGAACAGCTTCGTTGCTCTAAGCTCGGGAACTGAGGGAGATCAAGAGGCTGACCCAAAGAATGCAGAATAGGGCCCTCCCATGCAAGAAGCTTAAGGCTCCCCGAAATATAGTGAGAACCAAAGAAAAATCCAAAAAGAGACAGAAATAGGGTCGGAGGATGAAGATCTCGACTCAGAGGAATCGGAGGAAGAGGAGAAATAGGAGAATCCCAGTCCTCTGTCAGAAGATCCACCAAGGGGAGGAAATCCCTTAAAGAGAAGCTGGAGAAAGAAACCTACAGGGAAAATATATTAGGCAGTCAGCCGACCCTAGAGAATATGTTGGCTAAAAGCCACAAGCCAAGAAAGAATCAAAGCCAGGGCCCTAAGGGAGCCCCTTCAGCCCAAAAAAGAAAGTAATGAAGATCATCTCCTGGAACTGTAAGGGGATGGGGAGTAGCCAAAAAATGGAAGCAATGAAAAGTCTGGTAAGACTGGAAAAGCCTCACATTCTTCTCATCCAAGGGACCAAAATGGAGGAAGGAGACTTCCTCCAAAAAAGTAAACAGTTTTGGGCTAAGGGCGGAAACATAGTTGTCTCCTCCAGAGGAGCATCAAGGGGTCTACGAGTTTTATGGGACATGACCTTCTTTAAATAAATCTTGGTTAAAACATCCACCAACTGGATTCTAATTCAACTTCATCATTTTCAAACTCAGGACACACTGAATCTCATTAATATTTACGCTCCAGCCATCTTGGCAGATAAACAGAGCTGCTAGGACACCATTCGTGATTTAGCCTCTGAGCTGCCGATGGAAAATGTCATTCTTGCTGAGGACATGAACCTCACTATATGCCAGGATGAAAAGCGTGGGGGATGCACAGTAAGGGATCCTGCCAGGGAATGGGTGGAAGATCTTATTCAGGACTGGGACCTTCTAGACATCAAGCTTGTCAAAGGCAAATATACATGGAAAAACAGAAGAGCGGGGTTGGGCCACATAGCAGCAAGGTTAGATCGTTTTCTTATTCAAATCTCTTTCCCTCTTCTTGGTCTTGAAATTAGTTTTTCTATCATCCCCTCTTCAGTCTCTAATCATAAGCCCATCTGGCTTGAGATGAAGCCGCTTTTGAATCTGGGGCCTATTCCATTCCGCTTCAGCCCCCTTTGGGTCCAGCAACCTGATTTCTTGGGGATAGTTGAGGATGCCTGGAAGCCCCCTGTCAATGGTTCCCCATTTTTTGTATGGGAAGAAAAAATGAGGAGGGTGAAAAGGGCCCTCAAAAATTGGGTAAAGGGACTCCCTTCCTTGTCTACAGCTAGGAAGGAGGCTCAGGACAACCTTGAAAGTCATCAAAACCAGATGGAAGACATGGACATATCAAGGGATAGTCTAACCCAGGAAGAAGAACTCCAAGCAAATTTCCATAAGACTTGTATCCAGGAAGAAGAATACTGGAGGCTCAAGTCCCGTAGTCTCTGGCTCCAGCCTGGAGACAAAAAGACTTCCTTCTTCCACAAGCAGACACAAGCCAAAAAGAGCTTCAACTTCATAAAAAGAAATAAATTCTGGAGGACAAGCCCACAACGACTTTGCCAGCATAAAAGCAACTACTCATCAACACTTTAAAGAGATGTATACGGAGGATAAACAAGCAAATTTATGCCCAGATTTGCTGAACCTTGTCCTCCAAAAGTTCAATGAGGAGATGAAATCGATGTTGAACGCTCCTGTAATTATAAATGACATCAAGCATGCCCTTGATAACATGGAGCCAGATAAAGCACCCAAACCAGACGGATTCACTGGCCGCTTTATCAAAACATGCTGGAATATTATCAAGAAATATCTACACAAGATGATCCTGAAATCCCAGACTTTCCATAAACTTGGTGGGAGCACTAATTTGGCCTTTCTGGCCCTTATCCCCAAAGAGAAGGGTGCCTCATTTTTCAATCGCTTTCAACCAATCTCGCTCTGCAATATTGGCTACAAGCTTATAATAAAATTCATGGCTAATACAGGTATTCTCCCTGAAATTATCCCTATCAATCAAGGGGGATTTGTCAAAGGCAGATTGATTACGGACAATTTCATCTTGGTCCAAGAAGCAATACACTACAGCATTCAAAACAAAGAAAAAGGCATGGCTGTAAAGTTGGATTTGGCCAGTGCCTTTGACTGTGTAAGGCACAAGTTCCTTTTTGGGGTTATGCAGTGGTTCATTTTTAATTCTCGGTTCATCAACTGGGTAAAAGCCTACATAACGGAACCTTGGATTGCACCCCTTGTTAATGGTCGCGCTACGGATTTATTTAAGGCCAGCCGGGGAGTTAAGCAGGGATGTCCATTGTCCCCTCTCCTCTTTGTCATCCAAGCCTCTATCCTCAGCTTCATGCTTGAAAAAAGAAGAATAGATCACGATATTATGGGCCTAATAATAGCTAAGGGAGTTTGGGAAGTCAATCATGCTCTTTTCGCAGATGATTCCATTTTTCTTGGGGGTGCTTCCTCCATCTTGGCCTCCCATTTCAAGGCGGAGCTGGAAAGCTACTACAGTAACTCCGGAAGCATTCAACAAAGACAAATGCTTCATTTATGCTTTGAATTTGGCTCCTACTGATCTAATCGTGATTTCCTGCATTCTAAGATTTAAAGGCTCCACGAAATGGGGCTCTTTCAAATATCTTGGTTTGTTGGTTTTCTAAGGATGTTCAACAGGAAGAGATTGGGAACCTTTTCTGGACAAATTCAAATCCAAAATACAATCATGGGGCACTTCATGGCTCAATTTGTAGGTAAGACAATACTCATTAAATATGTTTTCAATAGTCTCCCTATCTATCAGTCTTCTATTCTTTTGGCTCCGGTTGGCATCCTTCGCAAAATGGAGCAGCTCATTCACTCTTTCTTCTAGAGGGGAGGGAAGGATAATGAGAAGAAGCTCTCGTTGTTCAACTGGGACAAAATTGCTAAGCTGCTAATGGAAGGAGGCCTCCATTTTAAAGATATTAAGGAGCACAACATTGCACTGGGGGCCAAGATACTATGGCGACAAGTTGCAAGAAACCCGGGATGGGCCCAAAAGGTGTTGTGGAAAAAATATTGCCTGGGGAGGCGCCTATGAAGCCTGGAAAACTTTTGTGAGCATCGGCAAGGCTCCCCGATCCATAAGGTGTGCCTGCGTGCCCTTCCACTTCTACAGGATCATCTATACTAGATCCCAGGAAACGGAAAACATATAAACTTATGGGAGGACAAAATTATGAACAACCCAGCTATTGGGGATGACCTAGACCTTCAACAGCTCAAAGGCTGGATGGATTCGAATGGGACTAGCATAATTTGGGACATTTCTGAGTAGGAAAATAATAGCTGGGCAGGGTGGAAGAAACCAACGATCCATCTTCATTTGGAAACTACTTGGGGAAAATTAATGTCTGTGCTTGCTGGGAAAGCTCCACTAAATGCAAGGAAAAAAGATAGCAGAGGTTGGGAATCTTATTTAGGTTGTTACATTGCTACCTAGGGCTACAGATGTATCAAGGCTATCCCCTCGGCTCCCAGCAACCTTGCTGTCTAGAAAGGTGTTTGGAATATTAAAAGCATCCCAAAAATTGATATTTTCGCATAGCATTTGGGCCACAATAGCATTCTTATGATAAAAAATCTCCAGTGTTGCGGCATTCACGGCCCATCTCGGTGCCTGCTTTGCATGAAGCACGGGGAATCCTCCAACCACATCTTATTAAATTGCTAATTTCCTTGGGGCATTTGGCAAGAAACTCTCGTTGTCTGGAACAACAGCCTCGCTCCTCCAAACACCATTAGAGATATGTTTTCAAATTGGAGCTCTTTTTTTCCTTTCACTGGGAAAGGATGGCCCTACGAAGGATGGTTGATCATCCCCAAGATCATCTGCTAGAAAATATGGCTAGAACGCAAATGCCGTATTTTCCAAGAAAAATATTTAAAACAACAGCAAATTGCAGTGCAGATCAAAATCATTTTTAAATAAATTATGCAAATAAAAATAAATTAGCAGCAGAACAACAATCCGAACCAGTAAAGCAGGGAATGGTTTCAACAGGTAAATCTGATAATTCCTAGCACCCAAGACTCACCAAAAAACAAATCTTACTGGAAAATAATATTGGGGGAGGAATAATTCCAGAATTGGAGAAAGAGCGCATACATTCATTCATTGATCTTCTATGGGGCCGCTAAAGGAAGCCTGGGGCTGGCTGGTGTTGGTGGTGTAATACAGAGCCCCTCAGACCACATAATTTCCCATTTCGCTTGGGGCCTGGGGACCTGTTCCAATAATCATGCAGAAGCATTGGATCTCCTTCAAGGGTTGAAGCAACTAAATAACCAGGGAATTAGGAAAGCACATATTATTGGAGATTCCCAAATCATTATTGGCCATATGGTGACAAGGACGACACCCAAGGACCTTCGATTGCATACGCTGCTAACTCGCATCAGGAAGCTAGCCCAGACCTTTGAAAGTCTTCAGTTATTTCATGTTCTCCGAATTAATAACAAGGATGATGACCAAGAGGCCAACGCCGTTGTCCCCCTTCAGCCGATATTCCTTCACTGTGATGAAGGATATTATTTTGATCATCTGCCTTAGCCGACTCTCCTCTTTTTGCCATGTATTACAGCTTGTTACTGTTGCAATTTGTTTGTATTAGGAGATTTGTAAGTCTTTGGGCAATCGCCAGACTAAATGTAACAAGTAGAGTAGGGGAATTTTGTTTGAATGGAACCCACGCTGAAATAGGGTATCCACATGTAATCGAATGTAATCTTTCCGAGCTTCAGTCTCGGCCAGCAAATTAATATACCATACCCGTTCTTGTTAAAAAAAACAACAATAAGGGATTACATTAGTAATATAGGGACCTAACATGCCCCTCCACTTCAAAAAAGTGTTGTCCTCAATGCTTGAGTAGCTCTGGATGCCTCTGTATAAAATTCTCATCCTCCCATGTTCAATCTTCAGTGGGTAGGTTCTTCCACTTGATGAGATACTCTGAAATTAATTGATTTCGTAGCTGTCGAGTTCTTGTTTTAGTGAGTGCTTCAGGTTCCAATATTATTTTTCCTTCCTCGTCAAGTTCTAGAAATATTGTTTGAACTGAAATTTTCTCACCTATAACCTTATTTAAGCATGAAACATGGAAAACTTGATGCAATCGAGAAGAAGCACGAAGCTCCAATTTGTATGCCATAGTACCAATCTTTTGCAACACCTTGTAAGGACCATAATACTTTGGTAATAATTTATTATCCTTCTTAGCTTGCTTGAGGGACATTTGTCTGTATGGTTGTAGCCGTAAAAATACCCATTCTCCTTCATCAAAGCTTCTCTCACTACGATGTTGATCTGCCTGTTGTTTCATTTGATTTTGTGCCAAATTTAGGTTATCCTTTAAGAGTTGGGGAACTTGTTGTTGATGCTCGATGTGATCTTCCACTGCTTGAACCTTAGAATTTTCTCTTAAAGATGATGTGATGGATGGTGGATGATATCTATAAAGTGCCATAAATGGGGTCATTTTTGCTGCAGTATGGAAGGAAGTGTTATACCACCATTCATCCAAAGGTAACCACTTGACCCATTGTGTTTGTTTATCAGATACAAAACAATGAAGATATCCTTCCAAACATTTGTTCACTATCTCAGTTTTCCCATCGGATTGAGAATGATAATATGAGCTACGAGTTAGTTGAGTACCCAAACAAGAAAATAATTCCGTCCAAAAATTTCCAATAAAAATGGGATATCTGTCGCTTAAAATAATCTCTGGGTTTCCATGTAGCTTTTGAATTGTTTCCATAAATGCGGTAGCAACTGTACTTGCTTTAAATCGATGAGATAATGCACAAAAGTGTGCATACGTGGTAAGTCTATCAACTACCACCACGATGACACTCTTTCCTTCAGGCTTAGGTAAACATGTGATAAAATCCATTGAAATCTTCTCCCTAAATTGACTTGGAATGGATAAAGGCTTTAGAAGACTTGGGGTATTAATTGTCTCAACTCTATTTTGCTCGCAAACCAAACATTTCGCCACAAACTTTTGAATATCATATTTAAGGCCATCCCAAAAAAATTCTTTCTTCACCCTGTGGTAAGTTTTTAAAAATTCTTAGTGTCCTCCTAAGGGAGATGTGTGCAATTTCAAAAGAATCTTTTGTTTTAGTTGGGAATTCTTACAAATATATAAATGATCTTTGTACCATAAGGAATCATTTTTCCAACTAAATGTATCAAATGTACTAGGATCTTGCTGCAACTTTTTAATGAGTGTCCACACTTCTTCGTCCTTCTTCCATTGATCCCTTGCTTCGGTTATCCAATCTGGTTGGATAATAGAAATGGCACAAATCAATGCTTCCACCTCTTCATCCTTTCTTGAGAGTGCATCTACAACAACATTTAGCTTCCCTATTTTGCAGATGATTTCAAAGTCATAACCCAACATCTTTATGACCCATTTTTGTTTCTCTTATGAAGATAGTGTTTGTTCCAAAAAGTGTTTAAGACTATCATGATCAGTTTTTACCTTGAAGTGTCTTCCCATTAGGTAAGGTCGCCATTCTTCAGTGCATGTAGTACTGCCAACATTTCCTTCTCATAAATAGCTTTCTGTAAATACTTTCCTTTAATTGGACGACTTTCAAAAACAATGGGTCTTCCTTCTTGCATTAAAACTGCACCAATTCCATTTCCTGTGGCATCACATTCCACAATAAAGGTTTTTGTGAAGTCTGGCGTCGTTGAGACCGGTGCTAGGAAAATTGCCTCTTTAAGATGCTCAAAGGCCTTAGTTGCTTCAAGAGTCCATGAAAATGCATATTTCTTCAATAATGTTGTTATAGGTGCCGCTATTCTCCCATAATTCTTAACAAAATTGCGATAATACCCTGTTAACCTGAGAAATCCTCGCAACTCCTTTACGGTTGTGGGGACTTTCCATTCCTTAATGGATTTAATTCTGTTAGGGTATAACTTAACACCCTCGTGAGATACAATATGACCCAAATATTCAACCTCTTGTACTCTCAAGAAACATTTGGAGGTTTTGCATATAATTGTTTCTCTTCCAATAGTTTGAGCACCCTATCAACATGTTGAACATGATCCTTCAAAGACCTGTTGTAGATTAGTATATCATCAAAAAATACTAACACAAGTTTTCTAAGGAAGAGTTTGAAAGTGGAATTCATCAACCCTTGAAATGTATAAGGTGCATTGGCAAGGCCAAAAGGCATGACCAAAATTCATAATGACCCTCATGAGTTTGAAATGTTGTTTTCGGAATATCTTCAGTCTTCATTCTAATTTGATGATATCCTGAATGAAGATCCAACTTGGTAAAATAAATTGCTCCATATAATTCATCCAATAATTCGCCAATCACAGGAATGGGAAATTTATCTCTAATAGTGAGCTTATTGAGCTCCCTATAATTTGGACACATGCACCATGATCCATCCTTCTTGTGCACCAATACTACTGGAGCAGAGAAAGAACTTTGACTAGGTTGAATTATACCATCCTCTAACATTTCTGCAATCATATGTTCAATTTAGCTTTTTTGGACAATAGGATATCTGTAAGGCCTGATGTTTGGGGGAACACTTCCTGGAATCAAATGAATAGCATGGTCATGACCATGAATAGGTGGGAGTCCTTTGGGAGTTTCAAACACCTTGGAATGATTGTCCAAGACTTTTTGGAGATCTGGAGAAATAGATGATTTTGATGTTGGAACTTCTAGTGAGCATAATTGTGCAATTACTCCTCATTATTCTTTCTTCAGAATCTTTGTCATGACATTAGAGCTTATTATCTTTCCTGGCTTCCCTGCGATACCTCGTAATTCAACTTCCTTTCCTTCCGAAAATATTCAGGAAAAGTTCTTGAAAATTAAAAGCTACCATCCCCAATGATTGTAACCATTGTACTCCTAGTACAACATCAGCACCTCCCACTGGAATGGAAAGCATTAGACTATTCAATACATATTCCCCCATGGTTAGCATGATATTATGGCATTTTCTAAACAAATTTATAGTTCTTCCATTTGCAACCATCACTTGGCATTCTGGTGTGGGGTATAGGAAGCAATTCAATTCCTTGGCTACCTTACAATGAATAAAATTATGAATAATTTGATTTCTAATTTTAATAATTTACTAATATGAATTAATTTAGTTATAAATTTTAATACCAATAAACTTATTACTGACTAATAAGTTTATTATTTGAAATTATTATTAGTCAGTAATAAGTTTATTGGTATTAAAATTTATAACTAAATTAATTCATATTAGTAAATTATTAAAATTAGAAATCAAATTAAAATAAAATTTATAATTAAAATTTAAAAATTAGAAATTAGAAGTTAAATATTAATTTCCTTAGTCAGCTCCTGTCATACCCTTCTTCACTATTAATGAATTAAGACCCTTCTTCAATTTCTTCATTCCATTGTCCTGAAGATGGATCCCTGTTGGGATTCGAAACATCGACAAATGTTTCTTGATACTGTGGATAATCCGGGAAGCTCTTCAGAAAGTTGAGTGCTACTATGACATGACCCGACCTCCAAGTTCCAATGATGTAAGTGGGGCCTATAAACTGACAAATTACTGGCATCCCTCAAGGACTACAGATCACTCAATCCTTGAGTTGGAACTATTTTTCACTGACTTAACACCCCAACCACATCCTTGACACTTTGTGCATGCAATTACGAGGCTCTAGCCGCAGCCATAAGACTGCTTGCATGCAGTTATGACCCAAATTCCTTAGTTCAATGCATGCAATTGCAATATCTATGCCATTTTTTTAGCCTAACCTCCAAACCACTGGCTAGAATTGCCTATAACTTTCCAGAATCATGACAATGATGATAAAAATGCTAAAAAATCAAAACTTGAGCAAGACCTTAACCAATACATGCCTAATGCAAGATAAACATTTCATCAAACAAATAGTAAACATATAGGTTATAGGTCATGAATGCATATATGATCATCAACTTTCGAACTTCATCTGAGAATCACAAAGAAGGCTCAATGCCCTCTCAAGCTAGTTGCAATAACACTTGTTAGTCCATGCATTCATTAACCATCCAATAAGTTATCAAATCATGAACAAGATCCATAGTTAGAGCACAACATAAAACCGTGCATATAACCAAAATAGAGACTATGACAAACCAACCATAAGATAGCCATAACAACTAGTACAAGTGCTCATAGATCACAATAGGAAAATAACACATATTAACATGTGAAAATTCCAACCAAGTCAGGGATTTCCACATACCACTTGACCATAGATTGGGATGAACCAAATTTCTCTTTCATCCAATCACCCTTGCTCCCTATTCCAAGCATGAATGTGGGATCATAAGGATTAAACCAAAACAACACCAACCAGGGCTTCAAGAGGCCAAAACACCTCAACCCTCAACCACAATGATCTCACTTATACAATCCAAAAAGCACAAACATCAACTAGATTGGTCTCTACCTAAACTATCCAAGGCTCAAGAAACTAGTAACTCAACCCACAACCTCCATGGAACCTGAGTAGTTTCAGGTCTCCAGAGCATTTGTCCCAAGCCACAGGCCATGGGGACTAGTAACCCAACCCACAAACTCCAAGTAACCCAAGTTACTCTAGATAATTTGTTTGAACCCAAAACCATAGGAAACCTAAGAATCAATTAGAAAAACCAAATGGGGATCCCACTACACCATGGTTATCCAGGAAATGGCAAGGCAAGGCTAAAACCATTTATCAATCCAGGAAAATTTCCATGCCAATGACAACACTTAACCAAGGAACCGCATGCATATACTATGAATCCAAAAACCAACAAGGAGATCACACATGCAACATGTTACCTCCAAAGTAATCATATTGTAGTTGTTGATCTGATTGTCTCCTTGCACTTCCTTGTTTTCCTTGCTTGCTTTCTCCAAATCCAAATGAATGGTAGAATGCTCCAAGAATGCTCTATGTGTGCAAGAGTCTCTGAGAACCAAATGATAAACTAACAAAATCTAATCCAAAAGTTGTGAATTGGTTCTCTGATGCCTTTTTTATCATTGATCTCCCCTTTTCTTCATTTTCCTTCATTTTCCCTCTAACTTCTCTTGCATGCAAATTTATATCTCTTCACCTTTATTCTCTCCTATTTTCCTTTATTTTCATAATTAAAAGCCAATTAATGCTTCTTTGTCTTTGGTGATTTCCACAGCCATTAATAAACCACAAGTGGTGCCCACTATAATGTTTACACACCATTCAACTTGGAATATGTGTTCCAGGAGCTTGGTCTTATTTTATTTACATGGAAAATCAACCAGGTGTTGTTACAATTACATTCCAAATTGAGTTTCTTTTAATGGACAAACTACATAACTCTATAATCCAATATTTATTACATAAATGTGTTTAAACTGCGACTTCCCTAGAGTCAAGTGGTTAAATGACTATACCCTTCCTAGACTAAAATGGTTTAACCTTTTCATTTACGAGGACAGATTATAGAACTTTTCAATATAATAAGTGTTGGGTTGTATATGTGTTCAACATATATCTTTGCTCTAATTTCAGGTCATGTTTCCATAAATTCATCAAATGTTGGAACTATAGATTATTTGGTCTATAAAATCACAATTCAAAGCATTGTTGGCATTCAAATTATCATTCCTCATGATACCTTCTAAGTATATTATTTTATGGTTTATGGTTTCTACATTGTCCTTCATTATCATTCTTGGAATTTTCAACTTTATTTGAATATTTGAAAGAACCGTGAACAAATTGATATTTTTCTTTATTCAATTATAAGTCATTCTCTACACCATCATTGCATTCCCTGATTGCTTTCTCCATGGATTCTAATCTTGGTTTAATGTCACTTCGGGTTGTTATATTTTCTTCATAATGTTGCACATTGGATAAACCAATGCTCCCTGTGTATTTCACGGTATGGACTAACTCCCTCTTTTGGATCCTTATCTTTGGCGACGTAATCCTTGACTAGTAAACCTACGGGCTTTGGTCTAACGACAATCGTGATTCCCAACAAGTGGTATCAGAGTAATTTACACAAAATATGATGAGTGGAATCCCTAAATTCTAGTTAGCGTTTCCCAAATAAATGATGTTTTTGGCCCAATTTTATCTTAAAATTAATTGGAAATATTATGGTCCTCGTAGTTTCAAATTGTTGACCAAGTCGACCCTCCAAAGAGGAATTTTCATCATGAAATTGGTTTTAAAATATGAGTTAAAGTCATCTCTATAAAATTTGAATTTATATTTTTATTTGAGATCAATCCAGCTCGATTTGTTTGGGGGTATTTTTAATTAAATTTGAATTTTTAAGGTCAAGTTCCCCGCCTTTTATGCCCCCCTCCCCCCGCTTTTACACACACACACATATATATATCTATATGTGTACATATATATACATATATATATATGTATATACATATATATGTATATACATATATATGTATATACATATATATATATATATATATATATATATATATATATGTACACATATACATATATATGTATGTATATATATATATATATATATATATATATATATATATATATATATATATATATGTACATATATATATATATATATATATATATATATGTGTGTATATATATATATATATATATATATATATATATGTACACATATACATATATATATATATATATATATATATATATATATATATATATGTATATATATATATATATATGTGTGTGTGAGCCAGCTGAATGCTACATGTCCATATTCATTTAGCTTATTTCTTAAAACCCATTTTGTGCCAATAACGTTATTGTCCTTAGGTCTTGGAACTAATTCCCATGTCTCATTCTTGTCAAGTGGTACTAGATCATAGGTCACAAGTTCAATACACACCCAAATCGCGCCCGGGGGAGATTGTTGGATAGTGGATAAACCAATGCTCCTCGTGTGTTTCACGACACGGATTAACTACCTCTCATGGATCCTTTTCTCTTGCGATGTGATCGTTGACTAACAAATGATCCGGATTTATGCAGGAACGCAACAGAATACAGAAATAACCATAAACATAGATATGCAGCGGAAATAATGTGTCATTTCATTAATATCAAACAATAGAAATATGCTTACAGACATAATGGAAATACAATAGCTAGGGTGCTGGTAGCAAATCTCTGAGAAGAGATGTGGTGGCTACAGACCTCTCAACTGTGTTACAATGAGGCTCGAGGGTCTATTTATTGTTGAGAAACAATGTAGAATTTGAAACGTCCAAAAACCTAACCGTAGGAGATGAGGTGTCAAAATTGTGGGCGCCCGTTTGGGTAAATTGGTGGTTCAACTTCCCGGGGGCATAACTTTGGCATACTATCTCCGTTTGACGCACATGATACATCATTAGAGAGCTCTATCCGAGGACTACAGCTGTCGGGACGAATTTGATCAGCAAATGGCTCCGGAAGTTCAGGACCCGAAAAACTGCTAAAAATAGTAAGTTTTGTTGCAACTTAAAAATTGAAAGAACTGAAGATGGGGGTTCAAATGGAATAGGTGGGTGGCCACCACGAGTCCACCCGGAATACATGCCCCAAACGCGCTCCGAGAGTGGAGGACCCGAAAACCTCGCTAAAAATAGCAATAATGGTGTTTTGGGAGACTGATATGTGCTGGTCCAAATGAAATAGGTGGGTGGCCACCGATATCCACCTGGATCATTCCTCCCTCCTTAGGAAGCAATGGTCCCCATTGCGTTGAGATCCTCCATGAGATGAGGCAAATTCTGTTGAACTGAGTATTAGATGTGTTGAAGATGTCATGGACCTGCGGGTGGACATGCTGGATGCATTTAGTAAACTTGGTTTCTTCATCAGCCTCATACATTACATGTTTGGATTCTGTATGTGTAGTTGCAGGATGTATGGGAACATCAGGTGGTGGTGCATTGGGAGTCAGATCAATGGAGTGCTTGTCCTGACAGTGTAGAGGAACCTCTATGAGTGAGGAGAAATTGTCATCGCATTCCTCCATGACTTTGTCCATCTGCTGCAGCCGTGAAAGGGAGCCCTGTTTCGAGGATGTGGCCACAATATTCTTCTTTCCCTGTGAGTGAGTCGTAAGGAAAATGAATTTCCTGGTCTGGGAAATAATCTTACTGCATTGTTTTGCAGTAGTCAAAGAAATGGCAGGAGGTGGTACTACCTCCGGTATCCTGTACAAGTTATTTCCCAAAGTAATAATAACAGCACGAGGCCTAGACTCATACACAGCATGTCGCCTCCACAAGTATGGTTGGCCCAATAATACATCAGCTACATCAAGAGGAGAAACATCACACAATACTTCATCCGTGAATGGCTTGATACTGTATGGAAGTCGGCACTGCTGGCGGATGCGGAGATCTCTCCCTGGGTGGAGCTACCCGATGGTATATGGCTGCGGGTGTGCTATGGTTGGTAGGCCGAGCCTCTTCACGACGTCTGCTGAAATGAGGTTCTTTTGGCTTCCGCTATCGACAAGAAACTGCAGCGGAGAACCCTTCACCCACATCTGCGATTGGAAGAGGCGTCCCCCCTCCTCCGACCCTCCGACCTCCTTCGATTCGTGGTGGCAAATAATGGCACTCGGGACCATCAATGATCTCTCATTTCCCGTTATCATTTTGTCCGGTTCTTAACTCGTGATCGAAATGGCCCGATTCTAAAAGCTGACCGGCCCAATTAAAGATCGTTGAGGCCCAATGCTGGCCAGAGTGGGGCTGTTATGAAATTCACACCACTTCCCTGTGTCTTTCTTTGGATTTGTCGTGTTGTTCTGAGTCGCATTGCTTTGGCCTTGCCCCTTGTTCTTCGGTTCTGGGGCACCTTTCGGATTCGCAGATCCAAAGTCTCGCTTCTTCTGCTTAAATTTCTGCTCGATCTTGGCGGAATAGCGATATGCCGTGCCAAGCGATGTAATGTCAAGGAACTCCATTTCCTCCTGAATGTGTTTGTGCAGACAGCCGCGGTACTTGAGCACCAAATGTCTCTCTGAATCTTTAATACCCAACTTTGTGCGTGTGTACAGAATCGCATTCGTCGTTCGTGCACATCTTGATCCTTTTCATGTCGTTAGCCGTTGTCCATTGGATGTATTTGTCCTTCATAGCCCCTCACGTGCAATATTGTTCCTCGATGCCGTCTCGGAACGAATTCCAAGTGGGTGTGGTCGAGGACAGAGAGGGTTCCCCTTCGCCCTTGCCGCGCGCGTAGGGTTTCCACCGCCTTTAACATAAAGGCCGAGGAGTGTGTAACACCTTTCTGCCAGAAGTCATGGACCGAGAAATACTCTTCCAACAAATTTAACCATCTGTCTACAGCGTCTGCATCTATTTTTCCTTCAAATATAGGAATGTCAAAGTTTACCTGTACCTTGAAGGGAGTGGCGCCTCCCGAGTGGCTGTTGGATGCAGATGCGCTATATGTGGGCAGTCGTTGAAGGATTTGAGCAAAGTTATCCATCATCGCGTTCCTTTGTTTCTCGAGGGCCTCCTCGAGCGCATTTGACAGATCTCCTCGCTCCTGCTCTCTTTTCTTCCCGCCATGGGAGGTCGTCGTGGCTGCGAGGGCCGATCTTGGGTAAGGGTTCGAACTGTGGACTAAGTCTGGGAATGCAGGTAAGCCCCGATTCCCGTTGGGGACATGCAAAGAAAAACAAAGAAAGAGCAGACCCGCTCTGATACCACTGATCCGGATTTATGCAGGAACGCAACAGAATACAGAAATAACCATAAACATAGATATGCAGCGGAAATAATGTGTCATTTCATTAATATCAAACAACAGAAATATGCTTACAGACATAATGGAAATACAATAGCTAGGGTGCTGGTAGCAAATCTCTGAGAAGAGATGTGGTGGCTACAGACCTCTCAACTGTGTTACAATGAGGCTCGAGGGCCTATTTATTGTTGAGAAACAATGTAGAATTTGAAATGTCCAAAAAACCTAACCGTAGGAGATGAGGTGTCAAAATTGTGGGCGCCCGTTTGGGTAAATTGGTGGTTCAACTTCCCGGGGGCATAACTTTGGCATACTATCTCCGTTTGACGCATATGATACATCATTAGAAAGCTCTATGCGAGGACTACGGCTATTAAGACAAATTTGATCGACAAATTCGCTGGGCGCTTTCATACCCAAAAACGTCGTTTAGGGCCTCAAAATAGCTCGGAAGTTCGGGACCGAAAAGCGCATAAAAATAGTAAGTTTTGTTGCAACTTAAAAATTGAAAGAACTGAAGATGGGGGTTCAAATGGAATAGGTGGGTGGCCACCAATATCCACCTGGATCATTAAGCCCCCAAAACGGCTCCGAGAATGGAGGACCCGAAAACCTGCTAAAAATAGTAAGTTGGGCTGAATGTGAAAAGCTGCAAGAATTGATGGTGCTGGTCCAAATGGAATAGGTGGGTGGCCACCGATATCCACCTGGATCAACAAACCTGCAGGTTTTGGTCTAATGATAGTCGTGATTCCCAACATATAAATCCAATTTGAGCTAGTGGTGAGTGGCTTCTATCTCTATTTTGTTTGGATTAAGCGTTGGGTTCCATGGGGTGATGTTAGAACATAGTTGAATTAACATAATAGTGGCTATGGACATGAGCACATGAGTTAATAAATTGACAGATCATTTTACAGGGAGATGATACATTGAATTGCCTTGTTAGGCACAATATTTATAAGTTCAAGTTATGTGGGTTAATTGGGAGATAAACTCCATCGTATATAGCCTTTGAGTTAGAAGAGCCTAGGAATGGATGATTTTCCCTAGAACTCATGGTTACTAGATACAAGAGTTAGAGGTGATGATTGATGCTACATGATTAATTTCACTAGTTTGTCTCACTTCTTCATCCTCACGGGCATCACTTCATTCCACGAGAATAAATTGGAATATTCAAGCTCATAAGCAATTGACATTTGTGAATGGCGCTCAGGGAAGATGGGTCATATATGAAAGATTTTAAATACTCTATGTGGTTAAATACATAGGAATGATATATCGTGTTATGATTGCAAATAGTCCTCATATTCTTAAATATAAAGTAGGGAGATTGGAGTGAATGGTTCACGAGCCACAAGACTTGCTAGGGTTTTGTACTTTGGTGGCAAGCTTAGTTGGATGCTTCACTATGGAAAAAAATAACATATCTAAGCACACTTGAATTGGTAATCTTGGGATGGGTGACCTTCTTAGCAATTCTTGATTACATGTACAAACATTAGAGGTGATGATTAATGTTATTTGATTCATTTTATTGGTTTTAATCCCACTTCTTCACCCATCCAAGTATCACCTCATGCAATGAATGCTAAGTAGATTATTCAAGATCATTGGATATCGGTCATTACTAAATGATGCTCATAAAGGATGTATAAAAAATATGGAGCACATGATCCCCTCATATGCTTAGATAACATCTTATCCATCCCATATGATGCATTGATGGAGGGAATGATGACTTGCATTTGGTTACAAGAAAACCTACCCTTGCAAACCCACCAATCTAATCTCCTAAATGTCTTATTAAGGGGACCTCTTTTCCTAGCACGAGGGTGGGGAGATATTAGCTAGATCATAAGTTATGTGGTTGTTATGAAAGTTCTGAATTTTTACCCCATCTCCTTTCTATCTAAATGACCTCTTTTTCTCTTGTTATGTTGGAATTATTTCCCATCCAATTAGTTGCTTCATTGGCCAGTCTATAAATGTCATGTAATGCTTATTCATATATTTGGAAGCCCACTTAAATTAAGATATCTTTCTTTTTAATTAATACACTAAAAAAAGTGAAGTGCATTTTATCTATATTATTATTATTATTATTTTATTTTATTTTTATTTTTTATTTTTTAAATTAACAATCACACACACACACACACACATAATATATATATATATATAATAAAAATAATATCAATTCTTATAATTCTTATAAACATCCAAAAACTTACATGTTATTTTTTTAAATCTCTTCTAAATGTTTAACATATTAGAGCTTAAATTCAATCTACATCGATTTATTAATTCTCTATTAAAATTTCAAAAGAAAACTTTAAAGTCATCTTCACCTCAGTAAATTATATATTATATGTAATATATGGTTTTATATCTTCCACATATTTTATAAAGTTTCAAATTTATTATTCACTTGTCTAGATCCATCTTAACTCTAGATCTATCAAGCGTCAAGAGGGATCAAATTTCAGCAGTACACTTATTCCAGTATGCACGTGTGCTTCTTAGTACAATTCCAAAACACATTAATCTTTCTCCAAGCCACGATTCTGGGAGATTTTGCAAATGTTCTCTTAACTCCTCCACTATTGTTGGTAGATCTGTCATATTCTTCTTTATGAAAACTATAGATGAAGATTGAGCATGATGTCTCATGATGATATTGAGTGAAATAATCTAAAGCTCATGTGCCTTCCAAACCTGTTGCCATGATATCATAGAAGATGTTTTGCATACTCATGTAGATGTAAATTTCCCTTTCATGCTTACAACATTCTACTTCACCATTTGGGAACAATTTTGGAAATGCCATATCGAATAATCCCACAGTGTTATACTCATTGTTTGGAGATGAGCCAATGCCAATCCAACTGAGCACTTCTTCTACATTCAGGTTATGTTCATCTACATTAGGGTTATTTGTTCAATATAGAATACTATCAATCTCTCGTCGTGCATTTGTAGGCTTTGATGTAAAAGAAGTTGTCTATAAGCCATCCAACGCATCATCAATCCCTATAACCCCTTCTAACATTGCAAATTCAAGGTCATTGTCTCTCTCTGGTAAAGTAACCTATTTGATCAAATTTGTTACATATATTGCAATTTCTTGTAATTCTTTAAGTGTGTTATCATCAATATGAACTTCATGATAATATGAATCATTCTCAATCCTATAATTCAATGCACGCAACACATTGTCTTTTCTTTTTTACAACAAACTCATAACTTGATTCTTTTCCATTCTTTTTTCCACACAACAATAATAAAATTCAAGTCTTTAATATGTCAGGGTAACCTCATGACAAGATTGCTAACCTCTTGTAGAAAACTAATGGTGTGTCCTCTATATTTGTATTGTTCACGTATTGAATACATAACCTGCAACATTGGACTTGCATGTGCTATCAACATCTCCTCAACTTGTGTGAGATCTTGAAGAACTTTAGGTTGTTCTCCTAAATTCATATAATTATCAAATAAAAATCCGTGATGATTTCCTTAACTTTTACATCTCAAGCACATTAGACCTTTATTTGTGTTAAATATACGAATTCCATCGTATGACTCCTCGCACACATGACACATTTGCACTTGAGCTAATTAATCAATCCTCTCACGAAATTTTCGATGTACAATATTTATATCATTGAAAATTTCATGTTGAACGTGGACATAATTATTATTTAAATACATTTTTTTTCGTAGGGTTTTCTTCTAAATCTTCTAAATACCTATTTTTTTGGATTTTTTTTTCTTGCATTTTCTTGTATTATTTCCTCTTGACACTCTTTAGTTATTACTTTTTATGTCATCCTTTGTTGATATGCTCTTTGATATTCTCCGTGATATGCTCTTTTTTGTTCGATTTCTTCTTGCATGTTTTCTTGTTGTTGTTCAATTGTTATTTCTTGTGCCTTTATTTGTCAACATGCTCTTTGATGTCCTCTTTGTCATTCAATTTGTTCTTTCATCTCTTCTTGTTATTGTTTTGTTGTTATTTGTTGAGCCTTTTCGATGTGTTTTTGTTTGTTTTTTGTTTTTAAATTTGTTCTTCCTTCTCATTCTGTTGTCATTCCACTGTCATTTGTTGTGTCTTTATTTGTCAATATGCTCTTTGATTTTCTCTTTGAGGTGCTCTTCATCGTTCAATTTTTTCTTTTATCTCTTATTTTTCTTGTTCTTGTTCTGTCGTTATTTGTTGAGTCTTTCTTTGTCGATATGCTCTTTGATATTTTGTTAGATGTGCTATTTGTCGTTCAATTTGTTTTTTCCATATATTTTTGTTCTTGTTTTGATGTCATTTGATGCGCCTTTCTTTGTCGATATGCTCTTTGTCGTTCAATTTGTTCTTCCCTCTCTTTTGTTGTTGTTTCGCTGTCATTTGTTGTGTCTTTCTTTGTCGATATGTTCTTTGTCGTTCAATTTGTTCTTCCTTATATTTTTGTTGTTGTTCTGCTATCATTTGTTGTGTCTTTTTTTGTCGACATGCTCTTTAATGTGCTCATTGTCAATCAATTTGTTCTTTCATCTCTTCTTATTGTTGTTTTATTATCATTTGTTACAACATTGTTTTTCGATGACACTCCTTAGTTATCATTTCTTTTGTTTTTCTTTACTAATTTTCTATTTGTAATTAATTTCTATTCATTCTATGTTCTTCACACTCCTCAATTTGCACATCAAAGGTAACGTGTTTCAACATTCCCCTATAATTTTTGACAATTTTAACACTATAATTCAACATTTTAATGGTTTAGTAGTTATAACGAAAAATAACATATCACATAGAATATAAGATAACTTTTCGATAAAGGACGATGCAACAAGTAACAACTAAAGAGTGCCAAGAAAAAACAATACAAAAAATGTAGAAAAAATCCTACAAAAAAGGTATTTAGAAGATGTAGAAGAAAATCCTACGAAAGAAGGAGTTTACATAATATATACGCCCAAGTTCAACATGAAACTTTCGCATATAAATATTGCACATCGAAAATTTCGTGATAGGATTGATCGATTAGGTTAAGTTCAAATTTGTCATGTGTGCGAAGAGAAATATGTCGGAATTCATATATTTAACACAAATACAGGTCCAATGTGCATGAGATGTAAAAGAGAAGGAAATCATCACAAATTTTCATCTGATAACGATATGAATCTAGGAGAACAACCTAAATTTACTGCAATTCTTACACAAGTTGAGGACGTTGATAACACATGCAAGTCCAATTTTGCAAGATATACATTCAATAGGTGGACAATACAAATATAGAGGACACAATTTTCAACAATAGGTTAGCAATCTTGCCATGTGGTTACCCCAACATATTAAAGATTCAGATTTGAAGGTTGTTGTGCGGAAAAAGGTGGAAAAATATCAAGTTACGATTTTACTATCAGAAAAGATAATGTGTTGCGTGCACAGAATTATAAGATCAAGAATGTTCCAGATTATCATGGAGTTCGAATTTATGATAATGCACTTAAAGACTTACTTGAAATTGCAATAGCTGTATCACATTCGATTAAATATGTTACATTACTAGAGATAGACAATGACACTTCATTTACAATGTTGCATTGGATGACTTACAAACAACCTCTTTTGTGGTAAAACCTCCAAATGCACGACGAGAGATTGACATTATTTGAGATTGGGAAAATAACCCTAATGTAGAGGAACATAACCCAAATGTAGAGGAAGTGCTTAGTTGGCTTGGCATTGGTTCATATCTAATTAATAAGTATAATATTGTGGGATTATTTGATATGGAATTTCCAACATTGTTCCCAAATAGTAAAGTAGATTGGTTGCAAGCACGAAAGAGAAATGTCCATATACTTGAGTATGCAAAACATCTTCTCCGATATCATGACAACAAGTTTGGAAGGCACAAGAGCTTTAGACACTTTTTACTCAATCTCATTATGAGACATTATGCTCAATCTTCGTTTGTAGTTTGCATAAAGAAGAATATGACAGATCTATCGACAACAATGGAGGAGTTAAGAGAACATTTGCAAAATCTTCCAGAATCACGATCCAGAGAAAGATTAATATGATTTGGAACTGTACTAAGAGACACACATACATATTGGAATAAGTGTGGTGCTAAGATTTGATCCTTCTTGACACTTGATACATTCAGAGTTAAGATAAATCTAAATTGGTTTTAGTAAAGATATATTTTCTTTATACACCATCAAAATTTAATATATCTTTCGTTTTTTCTCTATATATATATATTTAAAATAATTATCTTAATTCAAATTCAAATTTTGAAACGATATTAAATATATTTTAATAAATTAATAATATTATTTAATATAAAATTTGAATGAAAGTATTTTTGAAAGTGCAAACTTTTGTGATCCAAATTCATTTTCAAATAAATTCTTTTAAGAAATCACATCAAAGATCAAAGAGTCGACGCGTTTCGAACTACCAAGTGTAGTTCATCGTCAGGAGAGTCGACGCGTTTCAAACTCTCCTAACTCTCCTAATGATGAACTACACTTGGTCGTTTGAAATACATCGACTCTTTGATCTTTGATGTGATTTCCCAGAAAAAATTATTTGAAAATGAAAATATTTTATAATACATTAATTATAATGAAAATATTTGTTGTTTTAAAATTATTTAATAATTTAAATATTAACAAAAGATACATATTTATGTTGGCAATTTTTTGGGTTAAAGATAAGTTATAAAATAAAATAATAAAAAATATATTTATAAAGTATAAAATGAAGTAATAAAAAATATTTTTATATCTTATTTTAATTTGTCGTTATCCAATATTCTAATTATTCAATTATTAATCACCATCGAATAATTTAATTAATAATTACGCCGAAGGCGTTCTATTGCAGAGTTTTACTTCGTGACACTGTTCAAAGATTCATCATTCGCCAGCTGTCTTATTTTAATAATATTTTTTTTTGATTGGTGGACCTGCTTACATCAAGCTTCTTCGGCGTTGTTTTGCACCAAAAAATGTGCAAATGCTAGTTATAGAATATAAGATGTTTTCGATCCCATATCAATATTTACCCTTCACTACTAATAAAACAAAAGTCGGTAATTAAAAAAAAAAAGCAAACTTTATACGATCACCCAAACTTCTGTAACTCTAAAATAAATCATTTGAAATACAAACACAAAATATCTGGAACTTGTTTCGAAAAGCCTTGGGACTTACAGAACCCGAATGCAATTATCACAGATTACAAAATGCACACACAGAGGTCAACCCCTGGTCTCAAGAATTCAACCGCGTCAAACGTAAGGACAAATGAGCTCAATGTGCCACCTCATTTATTCTCACAGATCGGACGGTTAAGAATTCACACTGAAACCTGCTCGTTGGCGGAGCCATTCAGCCCTTCAGCCGTCCGATCTCCTATCCAATGGTTGAGGAGAGCGTTCCACTGTCAGAATCTCAACCATCCAGAGCGGGAACCAACGGCCGCGATTGAAGATCCGAGGTTCCACCTGAGGACGATGGGCTTGACCAGGTAGGCAGGCTACACGTGCCACCTGAAATAACAGGTTTGTAAAATACCCTTTCACAAGGGTGTGGAAGGGGTTTCTGTCATGCTTGTCCTGTTCTCTCAAGGGTTAGTCCTTTCCATTTCCCTTTTATCATCGGTTCTTTATATTTGCTTCTTTTATCTGGCCGGGGTTTGAGCTCAATATCCTCACATGGTCTAATCCATTCTCCAATTAACTTCCCTCTTCATTATTTCGTTTCATCGATTCAGCGCGTAAAGAATCGGCAGTGGTCATCGCTGTTGGATTCGGGTCATTCCGATGTGTTCGTTGAAGGATTCAGTGCTCATTTGCTGCTGCAATGGCCCTTGGCATTGGGGGGAGCCAAAATGCAGTTAAAGTGAGGGAAGAAGCCCCTAAAATCGGTACAGGTTAGGTACGGAAAAGGCTTGCAAGCCATGGATGACTCGTGGCAGCAGTTCAGAGCTTGCTCCAACCGCTCTTCTTCACAGCATTTTCCCTTGCCCGGATCTCGTAACCAGGTATTCCAATGCTTCTAAAAAAAATGTTTTCTTTATCTGCTGTTATGTCCATATTTTTAGCTTTCATTTTTTGGCGTTCGAATGTGTTCTTTAAAAGGCTTTTCCTTTATTTGGGTTTTCTTCTTTCTTGCCTTCAAGTGTTGTCTTGATATTAGCCAAGGTCTGTTTGCGGGGATTCCGGCTTCAATTCTCACGGAGGCACATCTGTGCCAGCACATGCCAAAGGCAATGGAAAGCAAGTGCCTCACGAAAGACCCTGGTTTGGTCTTTTGATTCTTAAAGACCACCCAGGCTTAACAAATGTCAGTAGTACTGAACCCCGGTTTCAGTTAATGAAAAACATACCAAAACTACTTGTCCTATTCATACTCACATTTTACTTGGACCATGTAGTGGATACTGGAGTCAACTTTACATTACGAAAAGCCAGTGGAATCATCCGATTCCCCGTTAATGGTTAACATGATTTTATCTTTATTTTGAGAGCTCAAACATAACTCCATTCTCTCACGATGGATTATGATGTCCACAATGGCTGTTTTACCTCACCACAAGGAGAACCTTGTAAATATGGTATTGGGTGCTCTGAAACAAGGATCGATACAAGCTTATTGTAACTGCTGGTGCCCAACTTAGGAATATCAACTTTCTCATCTTATCAACGCCAGCTCAAGAAAACATATATTATCTTAGTGTTCGCTTCCCAAATTTAGGTTCCGCGTATAGACAAATTATCTAGGCTCCTAAGATCAAATTTTTAATCCGACCTGTTGAGAAGTTCCATAATGAGATTACCAACAGTACAATTATGTTTTCACCTTGATAGAACTTGTACTTTTAACTGATATGTTTATATATTGACCACCTTAGTCTTGTTCGTCGTGTGAATATATGGTATACACCTCACTTGATTCCCTAGCACTAATGTTCAGTTTAACATAATCGAATGCTGCAGTGCGACCTTAAGGAACCAACTCAAGGATCTATCGTATTGGTTCAAATTATTGCACAATCACACTTGATTAATATATACCATGGGAATTTATCCTCGTGGATATGGGAGGAGAATATAACGAGCTCCAGTGTCAATGTTAATGTTAATGTTAGTATATTAGTATTAAGTGATCATAGTTGTAGCAACATGTTAGTAATATGGCTTGATATCAGAGATGATGTTAACAATTAGTGCTAATGTTAGTTAGCTGGTTAAACCATTTAAACTTAGGATTCTCTAAATAATGTAATGTGCACTGAGATAGGTGAGACGATAAAACATGCATTTCGTACATGGGTAGCCTACTTTGGGCTAATCCTGTGGTGTATTGCTGCGACATTATTAGTAATATAAGACATTTATTCTTTTCTCCACCCTGTGATTATTTTTTACATGTTTGTGCAGTTATAAAATATTATATGCATGCTTACATGAACTACATGTGCACTAAATCAACAGAAGGATTGTGTAGGTGCAATAGCTGTCCTGAATTTAAGATACATCGGTGCAGCATTATACATTTTTATAAAAATATGTGTTTATAAATGATAAATATGCAGATTTAGAAAATTCAAATTTCAGAATATTTAGGAACAGTTGAATCAAGAAATACATTCTAAACATTTAGATGTCAAATATCATCATAAAGCCATAAACCATAATAATAAATTTTCACATATAAAGAAAATATGGAAGTGGTCATCGCTCAAACTTCAATATATAATGATTGATATTTCAAGTTCATTGTTTTGTGAATCATATTAATATGCCATTGTATTAATCATACAATTAAAAATGTCAAAATTACAAAATTTAAGCTTATTTGGAAAACTCCAAAGTCTAGGAATTCTCCTCATCATTATAGTATCCACCTCCCACATCCTTCAGGGGAATATCATCTAAGTCGTCCTTTGCTTGATCATAAGAAGCATTGTGAGTGTTCTAGTTAGAAGAGCTAGTATCATAACTCAACAACAAAATCTTTCATAACCGACATTGTCTCATCCTCATTTTGTAAAGGATCACTAGAAAAAGAGCCCAATGATGGGTTAGGGATAAAGCGTTCAAGGGTATCCAAGTCTCCACCATCTTCTGGATTTACAACCCACCATTTGACCCCTCACATTAGATGAAACCCATGGAGAAATCTATAAATAAAGGAGAGGTGGAGTAATTTAGCATCATGAATTTGGATTTGATATCTCTGCTTTTGTTGAGCTAACGCTCTGAGGGTTTGAGACCCCTTCTCTTTGATTAGCTTCGGTGGAGGTGATCCTGTTGAAAAGTGTAACTAGGTCGGTCTTCATGTAATTAAGTGTCATTCATGCTCCAAGACTTTGCTAGAAGTCTAGCTCATAACTGCCCTCAATCAACGATGAAAGACAAGTTGTAATTACAGTGGAGGTTGCCACATTAAATAAATGAAGATATCCCACTTCATGTCGGCCTATTCACAATGAGCAAGTCGGCTGGATGGTCGGCCTAAGAACTGACACAGTCATATATATATATATACCTAATGTGCGGATCAATTGGAGACAAGTTTTTTGGTGCAGCAGATATAATACAGCGGATAGGTCTGAAGTAAATGCGGACAACTCTTGAGCAGATGCAGATATATCTGAAGTGAATGTGAACAACACAATACAATACGGATTTCTCTGAAATAAAATGAAGTACTCTCTCTCTGTAAGACAATGTAAATTATATTGGTGAATAACAGCAGACTTTATCTGTAAGGCAGTAATGAACAAGTGTGGATACCTCTGAATTGTATGCGGACAAATCAGGAACAGACTTGCAGACGTGTTTGGAAGGATATGCGGATGTGTTTGGAAAGATATGCACCTACAAGGTAACAGGAAAAATGTCACGGTAAAAGTTTGAAGGTTTTCAGTCAGTTCTGAAGAAGAAAGAGTAGAAGTGCAGATTTCTCTACGGAGTACAGTGATCATCTAGTTGCGGATGATTCTAAGACAATAACAAATAAAGAAGGTTATCCAAGAACGATTGCGGTTATACTGCAATGATTAAATGAGGAATTTTATATGGGTATAAGCAGAAGTATATATGAATACAAGTAAGGGCTCCAGAACAGAAAAAGGTGCGAATTGTTAAGAAGGAAAAACTGCGGTCAATTCTGGAAAGATTGCGGTCAAGCTATATCTAATTCAAAGTCTAGAAGAAATATATATTATGTGACATCATCTGGGTTATGATGAATTCTGAAGTAAGGAAGGTAAATCTGTGATTTACCTTCCAACAGTAAAAGTGTTTCTCCTACCCAACATTTGTGTCCTGTGCATTGTGATAATTGACTTGATGAAAGATTAACTAAGACATAAGCAACAAAAGCAAGCTCACAAGTAATTATCAATAAGAGAATTTGTATTAACCTTAAGCCCTCCAAATTCTCAACATGGTATCAGAGCTTTGGTTACAAGAAATGGCTATTAGTGATACAAATCCACTTCAGTTTGGAGGTTACAAGCTCAGCTTAGTTAAAAAGGAAGCAGAACTCGGATAGCACAGTTTCAGCCTTGGAAGAATATAGTCTGAAAGTTCAGCTACACAAATTGATGACATGTGATCTCAAGTCTGGAACAACCTAAGAAGAAGATCATTCAAGGAAGACCAAGGTGAAGATCTCCTTTTCACTTGCCAAGTAAGTATCTTTCATTTTCATTTCAATTTTGGTTATAAATGACTTCGATTTGCAAAGAGATACATAAGGTGGTTGTACTACCGAAGATCCTTGCATGAAACAAGGAGGATAGTCATGGTCCTCATAGATAACTGAAGTCATAGATAAGGGTCTCCTTTGAATTCATGGAAAGGAACTCTTAAGGTTCTCTCACATGAACAATATTGGAGACACAAAAGAAGCTGGAAGAAGAATTATGAAGAGTACAAGAAAGTTCATGTCATCGAAAAGGATGGAAGGAGTGGATGGAAAGAGGGAGTAAGAGATCATTAAGAATAGTCTCTCTCATAATAAGTCCCTTTATGGATCCTAGATCTTGCTTAAGATTTGATGTGATGTGACATCATGGAAGTATAAGAAACAAGAAACTCATATGATCACGAGGGTAACAAAATCATGGGATAAGTAAGTTACCTCACTCATCAACCTAGGGTTTCTATGGAAGAAGACAAGTTGAAAGCAATAGTTTTGCAAAACTCAAAAAGAAAGGAAGAACCTGATTCAAAGAAAATCTAAGAAAGAAGAAACAAGGGATCTACAATACGATTGAGATCATCTTCTTTTTAAAGTGATTTCTGTTGGTTATATGATAGGAAGCAGTGTAGCATCCTGATGAAAGCATTGTAGGAGCTCTTGGTGAATCACGTCCGGGAAAATCCTCTCTGATAACATTACTAATGGAAAACAGTCATCAAGAGCAAGGGTCATCATGGAGATAGATTTCTGGAATGTTGATGGAGCAGGCCAAGAGAATGAAGCTCTTCATTCTTGAGAAATTGCTACAGGATGACTTAAGGGAAAAGGGTATGAGGTATTTATATATTTATATGCTAACATTGGATGTTGTGAAGTCATGTCATATGGTTGCAGGTAATGGACTTTTGTATTTAGAAGTATGATCTGTGGAGGAGTATCTCTCAAGTGCACGGACAGATGAAATCAACATAATATGTCCTCATGGAATATGAGGTAGTTGTGTATGAACGAGAAACTAGAGAGGTTGCAAGTTCTTGGGAATGAAGAATGTGCAGAAAGGGAGAGATCATAAAGAGCAACCATGTCAAGAGGTAGTTATCATCCTGAGGCCAAGTAGATGTGACTAGGAGATCTCCTGGGTAGATATGTAGACTCTGATGGAAGTCTGGTAAAGAAGAAGACCCTTAGCAAAAACATATCATTAAGAGATGTGTCAATCTGTATGAAGGATGCCAATGCCTACAGGAAGATGTCATGGTGAAAGATCATCACTAAGGTAACTTTTGTTCTAAAATTTTATATGTATATGCTTATCTGGATGAATTTGTGTAGGGCTACTAATCATAAAAAAGGATGTATGATCCTTGGGGATGATTCGAAGGAAAGCAGCATGGCATAACGGTGGATCGTGGACCAGATGAGGAAGATTGATGAATCACTTTCTGATAGTGAACATAACTCATGGATGATCTGTGCCCTATGAAGCCAAAAGTTGAAGATTCCTCAATATCGAAAACCATGACATCGAGGGGAGGAACTCTTCATGAGTAGCTGGATTGCTGTTGCAAGACCCTGGTTGATGGGGAGCCTCGTGGTAAGTTTCTTGCTTGGAAGAAACTTGAAGTATGTCTTTCCTATGTTAAGAGGGAGTGACGTATGTTATTCTCTATTACATGTGTCATGCACTAGACCAAGACTAATAACCGTAAGTCTTAGTGAAGGCCATGTGAAGAGAATGGATAGACACATCATTTTGGTCTTCACCTGGAAGACAAAATGGAGGATTGGGTAATCATCTGGCATTCGATACTCTTTGAGAATGAGATAGGGTATTTAAGATAAGAGTAGTCGTGGACCGATATTCTTTGAGGGCTGGCTACCCAAAAGAAGAATAGTCCAAGAAGGTCATACTTTGGGAACACCCGGGTGGAGTATGTACCTTGGAGAGACAGTGACGAAGGTGTCTATAAGTCATGTGTCTCGCCAGCATTGAAGCCCATTGTCTCGTTGAGAGATGGGGCTGTTAGTCAAGGCCTTGCACTAGGACAATGCTGGTTGATATGATGCTATACAGATGCGATTACCAATCCGATTCTTCTTATGAGATTCTTCAGTTTGAAAGTAACCATGTACCTGTATGAATACCTCCCTAGTTAAGAGGGAGTGTTGAAAAGTGTAACTAGGTCGGTCGTCATGTAATTAAGTGTCATTCATGCTCCAAGACTTTGCTAGAAGTCTAGCTCATAACTGCCCTCAATCAATGATGAAAGTCAAGTTGTAATTACAGTGGAGGTTGCCACATTAAATAAATGAAGATATCCCACTTCATGTCGGCCTATTCACAATGAACAAGTCGGCTGGATGGTCGACCTAAGAGTTGACACAGTCATATATATATATACCTAATGTGCGGATCAATTGGAGACAAGTTTTTCGGTGCAGCAGATATAATACAGCGGATAGGTCTGAAGTAAATGTGGACAACTCTCGAGTAGATGCAGATATATCTGAAGTGAATGTGGAAAACACAATACAATACGGATTTTTCTGAAATAAAATGAAGTACTCTCTCTCTGTAAGATAATGTAAATTATATCGGTGAATAACAACGGACTTTATCTGTAAGGCAGTAATGAACAAGTGCGGATACCTTTGATTTGTATGCGGACAAATTAGGAACAGACATGCAGACGTGTTTGGAAGGATATGCGAATGTGTTTGGAAAGATATGCACCTACAAGATAACAGGAAAAATGTCACAGTAAAAGTCTGAAGGTTTTCAGTCAGTTCTGAAGAAGAAAGAGTAGAAGTGCAGATTTCTCTACGGAGTACAGTGATCATCTAGGTGCGGATGATTCTAAGACAATAACAAATAAAGAAGGTTATCCAAGAACGATTGCGGTTATACTGCAATGATTAAATGAGGAATTTTATATGGGTATAAGCAGAAGTATATATGAATACAAGTAAGGGCTCCAGAACAGAAAAAGGTGCGAATTGTTAAGAAGGAAAAACTGCGGTCAATTCTGGAAAGATTGCGGTCAAGCTATATCTAGTTCAAAGTCTAGAAGAAATATATATTACATGACATCACTGGGTTATGATGAATTTTGAAGTAAGGAAGGTAAATCTGTGATTTACCTTCCAACAATAAAAGTGTTTCTCCTACCTAACATTTGTGTCCTGTGCATTGTGATAATTGACTTGATGAAAGATTAACTAAGACATAAGAAACAAAAGCAAGCTCACAAGTAATTATCAATAAGAGAATTTGTATTAACCTTAAGCCCTCCAAATTCTCAACAGATCCCACCTTATCTAATCATCTGTCTAGTTTTGGTGGAGTTGATCCCATCCTACCTAGAAACCCATTTTCCTTGTTCTGGCACAACAAATCGTCTTGAAGCTACTTTTTAAATATTGTAGCTCGGATAGGTGTCTTAAGAGGTGTCATTGAAGCTAGGAACACAAAGGATTTAATTATCTCCAAGCCCATGTAATTTTTCTTAAGTTTCACCTAGGGAAAATATCTTAATTATCTCAATAAATAATTTTTTAAAATATTTCCTAATTCTAAACTTACTGAAAGTGGATAATTAATTAACACTAGTTGGGATATGATTGATTTACCGCTAGAAGCTTGTGGAATGTTTCTAAGATGATCTTAACCATCATTGGATTAAGTGAACTTCTAATTGTGGCCATTCATTCATGAACGAGAGATTATAAAGGGAATGAATGGGCAATTTTGGAGACACATCGAGTGGGTGATTTTCAACAAGACACCAGGAGGGTTTCAACAATAGTGATTGAGGAAAGATTTTCCGAAGGTTTTTGCTATCAATTATTTTCTGCAGGAGACCTAGTTTTTCTAGTGAGGCTGTGAGCTTTAGGAGGAGGCCGAGTTGCTTAATAAATTCACTGGAGTAGAGGTCGAGATTATTTCTGGGAGGCATTGCGAATCTTCCAGAGGGCAGTGCAAGTTTGCCAGAGGAGTTGCGAATTGCCAAGAGGGAAGATTTAGTTTTTCAGGAGGCAGATCGAGTTTCCAGAGGGCAGTGCGAGTTTGCCAGGAGACAATGTGACTTGTTTGAAGACTAGTGCGAGTTTCCAGGTTGCCAATGTGAGTTGTTGGAAGCAATGCGAATTGTAGAAGAGGAAGCCATGGGGTTTCTTCAGGTTGATTTGATTAGTAGAAGTGAAGATAAAATATTGCTGGAGCTTTGCCAGTTTCAGGGAAGCGGTTGTAATTTCTCAATAGCAATTTTTGTTAAAGAGAATAATAAAACCCTCAGATCTAAAAATTGGTTTTCCCGACATCTGGGTTTTTCCAAGGACGTTTGTCCAAAAATACTTGTGTCAATTGTGTGATTGGTTTCTCGTATATTTCTCTGTAATTTATTTTGTGAATGACATTGTTCATGTTATTATTCATTCCTTTTAGTAGAAGAATTAATTTTTTGTGAACAAGTAATAGGATATAATTAAGTGGGTTAATAACACCTTTTGGGTAACATAAATTTCACAATACTCTGATCTATTCTTGTTAATTTTAGTTATCAATGGTATGTTCTATGTTTAGCACAATTTACTTCAATGTTCCTAAGAAGCCCAACATCAATTTCCAATTATATCCAGTAGCAATCACATTAACTTAATCACATTGATAGTAAATGCAGATAGTGTTGATAATTAGGTAGGGCTAGGTTTAATTCAAATTCTCTTCTTGATAATTACTTGTGAGCTTACTTCTCTTACTCATGTCTTCTCTTCTTAGCTTATTATGTCTTTCATCAAGTCAATTACCAAAACACAAGAGACACAAATTTAGGCTCTTTGAGCCAGGGCCAAAACCTCTCCCTCTTGGAGAGGAAGACCCACAAGAAATTATTCTTATAGACTTAAAGATGACAAGTACCATGACCATGACACAAACGCTTGACCCTTGTATGCCTCCAAGACCTTGTCACTGCTTCTTCATTGAATCCTTGAGTTGATCCTTCCTTCTTGCACCGTCCTGCACCGTTTTGCACCTTTCTGGACCAAGGCTAGAGAGCTAGGTCACTCACTGTATTTCCCTTCTTCAGCTGTGTGTGATCCTTACTAAGATATCTTGCTAGCTCTCAACGCATACACACGTCTTGTCTCCATAGCCTTCTCTTCTGTCTTCTTCTTATCCACTGTTCTGCACTTGTCGATTTAGAGAAACTCAGTCTCTATTTTACCTCCAATAGTCTTCTTATTTTGCTCTTCAAGAGATTCCTTTCGACGACTTTATGCTGCACCTTTGACACAGAATATCAACGAACAACACTACTCTGAAACAGTCTTCAGACTTCTGTGATTGCGTGGATATTATTACAAAATAGTCTCTGAATTTACTGTGAGCCTTTTCACACCTTCTCCAATTAGGATCTTCGCTATATAACTTTGTTCTTACGAATCTGTGATCCGCACTACAATTTCAGACTTGACCGAAGTTGTCTCTCCAAATGAGCCGCATACATTTCCTTATATAGTATACTTCTTCTTGTGATTTAGGCCGACCTATCAAACTGTGTGAAGGCTGACTTGATCAAGGGTATGTGAGCCGACTTGTTCACTGCTCATAGGCAGACTTGAGGAGGTATTTCAACGCTGATTAGGAGCATCATATTGAGTCATGTCTTCAAGCTCAATATGACAAGGTCTTGAGGCATACTTCTTTGACTTGACTCTTCATATACATGACTCTTAATTAGTACATTTATGACAAGATGACAAATCCCTAAAAGACATCAAGAAGAAGTCTTTTGACCTATAATAAAAACCTTGCTTATGAAACCCATGAAGCAAGCATAACAAAAATACATTTTATTATCTTTGTCTTCTTCATTACATAAATACATAATTACATTGTCAATATAAAGACCGAACCTAGTTACACTTTCCAACACTCCCTCTTAACTAGGGAGGTATACATAATGGTACATGGTCACTTTCAATCTGAAGAATCTTATAAGAAGAATAGGATTGGTAATCGCATCTGTATAGCATCATATCAACCAGCATTGTCCTAGTGTAAGGCCTTAACTAACAACCCCATCTCTCAACGAGACAATGGGCTACAATGATGGCGAGACATATGACTTATAGACGCCATAATTATTGTCACTCCAAGGTACATACTCCACCCATCTGTTCCTAGAGAATGACCTTCTTGGACTATTCTTCTCTTGGGTAGCCAACCCTCAAAGAATATCGGTCCCGGACTACTCTTATCTTGAATACCCTATCTCATTCTCAAAGAGTGTTGGATGCTAGATGATTACCCAATCCTCCATTCTGTCTTCCAGGTGAAGACTAGAATGATGTGTCTATCCCTTCTCTCTTCATGGCCTTCACTAAGACCTACGGCTGTTAGTCCTGGTCTAGTGCATGACACATGAATTTAGAGAATCATATTCGTCACTTCCTTTTAATTTAGGAAGAACATACTTCAAGTTTCTTCCAAGTAACAAACTTACCGCCAGGATCCCCTCTTAACCACGGATCTGTAACAGCAATGGTGAGACACCCAGCTGCTCATGAAGAATTCCTCCCTCGATGTCATGGATTTCAATGTTAAGGAATCTTCAACATTGGCTTTAGAGGGTATAGATCATCCATCACTTTCATCCATGAGTCATGTCATCCACCAGAAAGTGATTCATTGGTCTTTCTCATCTGGTCCATCTTTATGCCATGCTGCTTTCCTTCGAACCATTTCACAAGGATCTTGCATCCTTCCCCCTGATTGGCAGCCTTGCATAAATTTATCTAGATAAACATATACATAAGAACTTTTAAATCAAAAGTGACCTCAGTGATGATCTTTCACCATGATATCTTCCTGTAGGCATCGACATCCTCCATTCAGATTGACACATTTCCTAAAGATATATATTGTCAAGGGTCTTCTTGTTTACCATACTTCTATCGGAGTCCACATATCTTCCTAGGAGATCTCCTAGTCGCATATTCTTGGCTTTGGATGATAACCTCCTCTTGACATGGTTGCACTTCGTGATCTCTTCCTTTCTTTCTCCGCACACCTTCATTCCCAGGAACTTTCAGTATCCAGTTCCTTGTTTGTATACAACCACCTCATATTCCATATGAGGACATTTTGATTTCATCTGCTAGTGGCAACCTGTGCACTAGAAGAGATCCTTCTTTCTTTGATCATACTTCTAAAGATAGAAGTCCATCACCTGCAACCATATGACATGACTTCACAACATCCAATGACAACATATAGATATATGTACCCCATCCTTTTCCTTTTGAGTCATCCTGCAACAATTTTACTAGAATGAAGAACTTCATTCCCTTGACCTACTTCATCAGTATCTCATCATGTTCTAATCCCCGAATTTTGCAAGATAGAATTCCCGATGAAACCTTTTGCTTTCTTTCTAGTTAGTGAATCCAGAGAGGACTCCATTAGAAAAATGTTAGCACTTGTTTCCATATTGATTATTGAGTGATAACCCTTGATCTTGATGACTTCCTTCCATCAATGTAGTTATCAGTGAGTTTTCTAGGAGCTACTTCTTCAAGTGCTCCTTCCATGCTTCTATCATGATGCTATTAATATACATTGGTTCCTATCATACTATGTTGCAACCAACATAAATCACTTAAAGAGAAAGATGATCTCAATCATAGTAGTGATTTTTCGCTTCTTCTTTCTTAGATTTCTTTGCATCAAGTTCTTCCCTTTCTTCAGTGACATGGGATTCTTCCTTTTTCCTCTTATCCCTTTCTAATTTAGGACAATCCGTTTTATAATGCCCATGTTCATTACATCCAAAATATCGTACCTTGTCCAAATTTCTCCTTTTATTTTGAGGACCAAATTTACTGAATCTTACTTTCTTCCTGGACATGGCTGCAAAGGCTTGATTCCCTTCAGTGATCCTATATCGACTTTGGCTTTCAATCTTGTTTCCTCTATTTTACATAGAGACCATAGATTCTAGAATGGTGTTGCTTCTTTCTTCCCTTATAAGCTTGAAGTGAAGTTTTCCCATTCTTCCGGTAGAGCATTCAACACCACTGTAGTCATCTCACTATCAAACATTACTTCTCCCAATTCTTGCAGTTGGTCTCTTATTTTAGAAATCCTGATAAAATATGAAGTGATTCCTTCCTCTCTTGACAATTTCATCTTGTATAGTTCTTGTCTCAGAGAGATTGCTTCTCCTACAGTACTGACAGAGAATAGCTCCATCAGTTTCTCATATATTTTTTTTGCAGTTTCTAGTTTTGATATATAGGGTATGAGTGAGTCCTTAATGGATTCTATGAGAATCCTCTGGGCTCTGATTTCTCCTTTCATGTACTTGGCATGAGCTGGAGCATTTTCTTTTGAGGGTTGAATTGTGGATCCTTTGATGTAGCCCATAAATTCATCTTCAATTAGATTTAAACCTGTCCTCTTCTTCCATGCACTAAAGTTTAATGACTCAACCAATTTGTTGCTCACTTTGCAATAAGTCATTTTGACAGATTTAGATGAGGTCATAGAGATACTTACTTGAATAGAGTGACTTCCTCCTTCTAGCAGCTTCCTTGATGATGATGATGAAGATGAAGGTAGGAACTCCCTCTTAGATTGAATTCTCCAATGTAGATGTCTTCAAAGGTGTTGGATAATGTTGGATGGTGCTTGATGATGTGTCTTTCAACAATGTCTTCAGAGTGATAAACCTTTGATGGCAAAGATTATCTCCTTGATGAGTGAATCCTTTGAATGAGATTGAAGAATCTTCCTGACAAACTGATTTGACTCTTCAACGCAAACTTTGACCTTGACTTTGATCCTTGCTTCCTTAAGTGTCTCCTTGTCAAGTAGCCCTTGCCTTCAACACCTTAGCTCTGATTCCATGTTGAGAATTAGGTAGGGCTAGGTTTAATTCAAATTCTCTTCTTGATAATTACTTGTGAGCTTACTTCTTTTACTTATGTCTTCTCTTCTTCGCTTATTATGTCTTTCATCAAGTCAATTACCAAAACACAAGAGACTCAACTTTAGGCTCTTCGAGCCAGGGCCAAAACCTCTCCCTCTAGGAGAGGAAAACCGACAAGAAATTCTTATTATAGACTTTCATATGACAAGTACCATGACCATGACACAAACCCTTGACCCTTGTATACCTCCAAGGCCTTGTCATTGCTTCTTCATTGACTCCTTGAGTTGATCCTTCCTTCCTGCACCATCTTGCACCTTTCTGCACTAAGACTAGAGAGCTAGGTCACTCACTGTATTTCCCTTCTTCGGCTGTGTGTGATCCTTACTAAGATATCTTGCTAGCTGGTCCTCAACGTATACAAACGTCTTGTCTCCATAGCCTTCTCTTTTCTGTCTTCTTCTTATCCACTGTTCTGCACTTGTCACTTTAGAGAAACTCGGTCTCTATTTGACCTCTAATTGTCTTCTTATTTCGCTCTTCAAGAGATTCCATTCTACGACTTTATTCTGCACCTTTGACACAGAATATCACCGAACAACACTACTTTGAAACAGTCATTGAACTTCTGTGATTGCGTGGATATTATTACATAATAGTCTCTGAGTTTACTGTGAGCCTTTTCGCACCTTCTCCAATCAGGATCTTCGCTATATAACCCTGTTCTTACGAATCTGTGATTCACACTACAATTTCAGACTTGACCGAAGTTGCCTCTCCAAATGAATCGCAGACATTTCCTTATATAGTATACTTCTTGCTGTGATTTAGGCCGACCTATCAAACTGTGTGAAGGCCGACTTGATCAGGCGTATGTGAGCCGACTTGTTCACTGCTCATAGGCAGACTTGAGGAGGTATTTCAACGCTGATCAGGAGCATCATAGTGAGTCATGTCTTCAAGCTTAATATGACAAGGTCTCGAGGCATACTTCTTTGACTTGACTCTTTATATACATGACTCTTAATTAGTACATTTATGACAAGATGACAAATCCCTAAAATACATCAAGAAGAAGTCTTTTGACCTATAATAAAAACCTTGCTCATGAAACCCATGAAGCAAGCATAACAAAAATACATTTTTTTATTTGTCTTCTTCATTACATAAATACATGATTACATAGTCAATATGAAGACCGAGCCTAGTTACACTTTTCGACAGATAGAACATAAACAAAATGCAAAAGACAAGCCAAGACAGGAGGACACAATATTTGGTAGATGTCAGGGAAAAACCCCAATGTGGGGAAAACCCTTTGATCAATTCTTCTTATTATTCTTCAATAGTTCAGCAGAGAGAGAGAGAGAGTACAAATATCAAATTAACTTGCCCAAAACAGTCCTGTCAAAATCAACAGTCAATAATAGCCCTAACCAGAAAGTCAATGTTGGTCAAAGCAGCTCCAAAGTGTCCTCCAAGCAGTTTGATCAACAACAATCCAATTCGGCCTTCCAAGAGAGTCAAAGTCAACCCAAAACAGATTGGTCAAACCTAGTCAAACACTGCTGTAATTTATGCGATCAAACTTGAAGTCAACGCTGAAGTCAAATTGGTCAAACTGTCCCAAAATCCTCGATTTTCGTGCCAATGAATGCGACCTTCAAAAATCGGATTTTTGCCCTGAAAACCAAAGTCAATGGTGGTCAAATGAACCTTGGTCAACACAGTTTTGTTCCTCAGAAATTTGACTTGTTTTGACCCAGAAATATTCGTCTCCTGCCACATGTGCGAAGAAGAGAGACGCTGCTCCAAGTTGTACGAACCAATCAAGAGAGGAGAGAGAGATGTATGATGTGATGAGTGATGATGTCCAAATGAGGAGCAAGTCACTCCTATTTATACAAATCGTTGAGGGTGTGGAGACACATCTCTTGGGCTTCATGAGCCTACATTTGACTGAGGTTGACCTTGACAATTTGCACATGTGTGAAAATAAATTCAAAATCATACTTTTGCTAGTCCGAATGAGATGATCTTTAGATCAATCTTGGACCTCTTGAAACGAGGAATCCAACAAAAATATCATCTCCTTCATATGAGTTGTCCAAGGTGGAGTTTGGCCCTAGTTTCCAATTTTAACAATTCTAGAAGTAGCCTTATGATATTATTCGTCTAGTCAAACAAATTGGTCTTATCCACTGTCTGTTATAACACATCCTTGCAGCAAACCCGATTCTTGGTTAAGAAGTTTCTCTAGTGAGCGAATTCGGTCTTACAACACAACAAAAGTAGTGAGTTTGCTTGGTCGCAACACAAGGCTGCAGGGGCCATAGGGCCAAGTCTGGCTGCAGGTGCCATAGGGCCAAGTCTGGCTGCAGGGTTTGCAAAGGCGAATTTTTAGATTTGTTCAAGTTTGCAAAGAGGAAGGATTGGGGGGGTTATAGGACAATGAAAATCTCCAACAAGCTGGGAAAAGACAGTCTAGGTTTTGTGTGGAAAAGTAGGTAAATTAGCTGCTACAGAACTTAGTTAAATTGAATCTATATTAGATCTGGTTTATTTACACTGGCAACTATATTATTGGTTGTGGATAGACTTGGTTTATTGGACAGTTAGTCCAACTATTGTGGATTTGAGGAATTTCATACTGTTGTTCGATCATTTGTGCATGTCTATTGTGGTTGATTTGTATATTATATGAAGAACTATCTACTATTATATAAAGGGATACATTTCTGTTGCACTTCTATTGGAAAACCTAGTTTGAATAAGAAACCCTACGACCAAAAAATTACCCTACATTGCATTGATGGAGATTTGCTACCGATTCCTTGAAGCTCTTTAACTTAGGGAAGTCTCACTTTCTTCTTTGTTGGATGATTGTGCTTGCTGCTTGGTGGTCTTCTCACATGCGTTTGCCTTGTTGGTCACCACTTGGTTGCGCTTATGGATGATTGTGGAGCATACCATCTCATTATGGTGTGGTTGTTACATATGTTTATCTTGGATATTGATGATGGTTTTAGCTCCTTGAGGGGTTAGATAATGGTGTTGGGAGGTAGATATTTCATGATGTTGTTGATGTTTCCAAATTACTACCGACTTAGTTTGTTGATGTATGATGTTCATGTCACTAGAAGAGGTGTTGTACATGGTCCTTGTGTTGGATGTGTGAAGGGGATCACTGTGAGGCCTCATTCTTGGGGTCCCCAAGCTTGTAACGGAATTTCTCAGCTTAAACCATAAATGTGTAGTACAACTACATCACCTCACAAGACATAAATCACTTCACCAAGCAAGCACATAAAAGAGGCAATAAATCATCTCCCACATGCTAAGACACTAGGCTTATGCAAAAGACCTTCCAAAGCTTCCACTTGCTTCAACAAAATGACGTGTGGGAGATTGTGCCTAGACTAGATTGGAAAGCAATGGTTGATTATAGGTGGCTATGTAAGGTAAAACATGTTGTTGATGATAATATAAAAAGTATCGAACTTGATTTAGCTAGAGGATTCTCTTAGAGAGAGGGAGTTGACTATGAGGAGACCTTTGCTCTAGTTTCTAGGTATACTTCTATTAATACTATCATGTTGTTAGTATTGGTTTTTGCTTGGTAGCTATATTATATGGATGTAAAGACAACCTTCATCGACGGTGTGATTGGGGAAACAATGTACATTAATCAAGACAAAACGTTTGAGTTGCATGGGAAACATATCCATGTGTTGAAGTTGAACAAAGCCCTTTACGGGTTGAAGTAGGTATTGCATGCTTGGTACTCTAGGATTGATGAGTAGTTGTTAGTTTTGAGGTTTACCAATTTTTTTTTAGATCCCAATACTTATTATTTATTTGATATCTAATTTGCTTGTTTTGGTTACAAGGTAGAATTGACATGAGAGTTCAAGATAAAAGACATTGGATTGATGCATTATATCTTGAGGCTAGAGATGTGGTAGAGTCAAAGTGAGATGTTCCTTGGATAGAGTACTCATGGAGTCGAGGTTTTGAAGAGGTTTTAAATGATGTATCGTAAGCCCTTAGTTATCACTATGGAATCAAATTTGAAGTTGCATGGTGATTTGAATTCATATTTGATATATCCTTTTGTGTATAGACAATTGATTGGATCTTTGATGTATTTGGTTAATAACAAACTTGATAAATGTTTTGTAGCGAAAACTTTAAGCTAGTAGATGATTGAGTCAAGCTAGATTCATTAGGTAGATGCAAAACATGTTGAAAAGTGTAACTAGGTTGGTCTTCATGTTGACTATGTGAATATGTATTTATGAAAAGAAGAAGGCAAAGTAAATAAAAATGTATTTTTAGTGTACTTGCTTCATGAGCTTCATGAGCAAGATTGTATTTAGTATGCTCCAGGACCTTGTGAAAGAAGCTAACAAATCTCGATGCAACGATGGAAGACAACCCTTAAACGCAGTGAAGAAATACCTCTTTGACAAACTTTACTAATAGAAAGTAGTCATCAAGAGCAAGGGTCATCATGGAAACATACTTTTGGGATGTGATGACATATTGATGAAGCAATCCAAGGGAATGAAGCTCTTCATTCTTAAAAAAAAAATTGCTACAGGATGACTCAAGGGAAAAAGGTATGAGGTATGTATATATTTATATGCTGAAATTGGATGCTGTGATGTCATGTTATATGGTTGCAGGTAATGGACTTCTGTACTTAGAAGTATGATCTATGGAGAAGTATCTCTCAATGCACAGGACAAATGAAATCAACATAATATGTCCTCATGAAATATGAGGTGGCTGTATATGAACAAGGAACTGGAAAATGTGTAAGTTCCTGGGAATGGAGAATGCGCAGAAAGGAAGAGATCATGAAATGCAACCATGTCAAGAGGCAGTTATCATCCAAAGACCAAGAAGATGTGACTAAAAGATCTCCTGGAAAGATATGTAGACTCTGACGGAAGTTTGGTAAAGATGAAGACCCTTGGCAAAAACATATCATTAGGAGATGTGTCAATCTGTATGAAGGATGCCGATGCCTATAGGACGATGTCACGGTGAAAGATCATCACTAAGGTAACTTTTGTTAATATGAATATGTTTATCTGGATGAATTTGTGTAGGGCTACTAATCATGATAAAGGATGTATGATCCTTGGAAATGATTCAAAGGAAAGCAACATGGCATAACAATGGACCAGATAAAGGAAGTCTAATGAATCACTCTCTGATAGCTGACATGACTCAGGATGGAAGTGATGGATGATCTGTGCCCTTATGAAGCTAAAAGTTGAAGATTCCTCAATATCGAAATCCATGACATCGAGGACAGGAATTCTTCATGAGCAGCTGGGTGTCTCACCATTGCTGCTAGAGGTCCCTGGTTAAGAGGGAGCCTGATGATAAGTTTCTTACTTGGAAGAAACTTGGTAATTCCTAAGAATGAGCTTAGGTACATTCCTTGTATAGGAATGAGTATATTCCTTTGTGGAATAGGTCCTCCCTGGTTGAGAGGGAGAGATAGATACATCATTCTGGTCTTGGGAAGACAGAATGGAGGATTGGGTAATCATCTAGCATTCGATACTCTTTGAGAATGTGTTAGGGCATTCAAGATAAGAGTAGTCGGGGACCGATATTCTTTGAGGGCTAGCTACCCAAGAGTTGAATAGTCCAAGAAGGTCATACTTTGGGAACACCTGGGTGGAGTATGTACCTTGGAGAGACAATGACAAAGGTGTCTATAAGTCATGTGTCTCGCCAACATTGTAGCCTATTGTCTCGTTGAGAGATGGGGCTGTTAGTCAAGGTCTTGCACTAGGACAATTCTGGTTGATATGATGCTATACAGATGTGATTGCCAATCCGATTCTTATTATGAGATTCTTCAGTTTGAAAGTGACCATGTACCTGTATGAATACTTCCCTAGTTAAGAGGGAGTGTTGAAAAGTGTAACTAGGTTGGTCTTCATGTTGACTATGTGAATATGTATTTATGAAAAGAAGAAGGCAAAGTAAATAAAAATGTATTTTTAGTGTACTTGCTTCATGAGCTTCATGAACAATATTGTATTTAGTATGCTCCAGGGCCTTGTGAAAGAAGCTAACAAATCTCGATGCAACGATGGAAGACAACCCTTAAACGCAGTGTAGAAATACCTCTCCAACGCATGGAATTCATCATAATCTAGTCGGCCTCATTCACCATGAAACTAGTCGGTCTAACTCATAACTATATGGTTGGCTTGCTTAAAAGAGATATGCTATATATATATATATATATATATATATATATATATATATATACATGTGATGTGCCGTCATGATTAGAAGAACAAGCCATCAGAGATCTTAGAGATAAAAGTGCGGGTTTTCTTTGTAAAGATAGTGCGGACAATACATGAAACTAAGTGTGGTCAATACATGATATAAAGGTGTGGATAATACGTGATATACAACGCAGATAAAACATGATATGAAGTGCGTAACATACAGTGCAGACAATTCAATGAATACAATGCGGATAAGACATGATATGGAGTGCGTAAAACGATGATCCTTTTATGGATAGATAGATTACAATGCGAAACACAATACAGATAAAGGAAGGATGGAAGTGCAGATAAATGATAGTATAGAATGATTAGAATTCTGAAGTGTAGAACAAGTTTACCTTACCACAATAAAAGTGGTACTTCTGCCTAACATTTGTGTCCTGTGCAATTTTGATAATTGACTTGATGAAAGATTAACTAAGAGAAGACATAAGCAACACAACAAGCTCACAAGTAATTATCAAGAAGAGAATTTGTATTAACCTTAAGTCCCCCAAAATTCTCAACAAATCATGTCCTTTGTTACTTAAAGAGTACATTACATTATGGTCTGAGGTATGCAAGAGATGGTAAATTGATGTTCCATGGAATGTTGATTTTGATTGGGTAGGGAATGCTGATGAGAGGAAGAGTACTTCAAGTTGTTGCTTGAGTTTGGGTTCAAAACCAATATCTTAGTTCAATAATAAGTAGCCATGTCATTGAGTTTCGTAAAGGTAGATGTTGGAAAATGCAATATGGCAGCTATGAGTTCAAATTTTCCTTATTCCTTAATACTTATTTGTGAATCTTATTTATCTTCTTCTGTTTCTTTATTAGATCTTTTCATCAAACGAATAGGAAGATCAAAACAATAAAGACAATGGACATAGATATTAGGCTCAAAGCCAGGGAAAAACCCGTCCAAGGGGAAAAACCATAAAATCTCTTCTCTTCTTATAGAATCTGCTTCAAATGAAACGACAAAGACCCAAACCCTAGACCAAGTCCTCCTCCAAGTACCAAGTCAGCCCTCCAAGAAACCTTTTCTTGTAGATGAGATCAAGAAGGCTTTATCTTGCTTCACCCAACTTCCAACTACAAATTCGATTCCATCTTCGGCCCTGTAACTTCGACTTGCAACTTCAATCCTGCAGCTGTTGCAAAAACCTTAGTTTGACTCTTTAAGAGATCCTCCTTTGAGTGAGACAGATTCTCCCAAGGTCAACGAGGTCACAACAAAATGTTTGTTCTTCTAGCAACTTCGACCTGCAACTTGATCTCCTGCAATTCAGACCTGCAATTTCGACCTTCTTGGAAGCCGCAAAAATCCTAGATCTTCGCATGTGTGAGAGAGATATGTTAAAATTGTAGAAATTTCCTGTTTTCCCACCCCGGTTTTTAGTTTCAACTTATTTCTCCTTTTAGTTAAATGCCCTTTCCCATATCCTTACATTCAACAACAGAAATTTTTTTTTTTTTGCTGAAAACACAAATTCTGGAAAATTTACAGAATGCTGGAAAATGCAGAAATAAAAATCAGCAAGCATAAAACAACCATTCAACACATTTAACACTGATATTTTTGGTCAACATGACCCTGGAAAAACCCCCTACAACTCTTGGGGAAAATCATTTAAAGCTTCTCAATTATTTTTCCTAATATTGCTTTTTACAATGAAACAGGAAAAACTCGGAAAAAATTCCAGCAACCAATTTATAGACTTATCTCGATTTCCATGCTTGCACACCGCCTCGGAAATTGTGCCAAATCAGCAACAACAGAAAACAGAAAATTTACAGCACCTTAGGACAGCATTAAATGCTGTACGACCACCTCGGGAAGCGTGCCAGAACAGCCGTACTTTGCTGTACGGACTGTACAGATTTTGTACAGCAACCTCTCTCGAAATCCGTGCCAAAAAATAGAGCTGTAGCTGCTGTCCTCTTCCTTAGTTTTTGTGCCAGAAATGATAGCCAACCTCTTCCTTGAAAAACGTGCCTAATTTTTGTGCCTTGGAGTGCGTGCTTGCTGCTGTACCCTCTTCCTCGATTTCTGTGCCTCCTCACTTGGAAACACTGCTTCTCCTTTGCTGTACGGATTTTATGCCTCGGTATGTGTGCCAATAAATGCTGCTGTACCTTTGCTGAAATCTCTTTACTGCTGTCCTCCTTCTCACTGCTCAGAAAAATCTCCAGCTCTCCTTCTCTCCTTCTCCCGATCTGCTCATGAAAAAATGAATGACCTTTTCCCTCCTTTTCCTCCTTTAACTTAACCCTAAGTGACTTTTGGGGAATCCCTAAATCCAATGGCTGAAATAGATTGAGATCTAGGGCTGAGATTAAATGCTCATTTAAATCTCACTTTCTATTTTTTAATTCACCCCACTTTAACAAAGACCCACTTAGTCATTTATTTCCAAAGTCACTTTTCCTTTCTAATTTTACATTGACTTTATTAAAGTCACTTTAAAATTAGACTTTAGTAACTTTATCACTTAAAGTCACTTTTAAATTAGATTTGACTTTATAACTTTATAAAGTCACTTTAGTAACTTTATCACTTAAAGTCACTATTAAATTAGATTTGACTTTATAACTTTATAAAGTCACTTTAGGAGAAAAATTAAATTCTTTTGGACACTTTTCCCTAGGCCAAAGATCAAAGCCTTAGGGAACCACCTGTCCTCCGGTACCAAATTTCAACACTCCCTCTTACCGAGGAAGTTGTTCCTCACCACACCCATTTTGTCTCTGAAGTAGACATGCTTGCCCCGTGGTAAGGCTTTGGTAAGAATATCTGCAACCTGCTCATCAGTGGGAATATACTCAAGCTTCACAGCTCCTTTTTGAACATAGTCTCTGATGAAATGATATTTGATCCCGATATGCTTTGACCTGTCATGAAATACTGGATTCTCCGTGAGTTTAATGCAACTCTGATTGTCACAGTAAATCACTGAAGGTCTCAACGGCTGACCAAATAGGCCAAACAACATCTTGCGAAGCTAGATGGCCTCACAACTCGCTAGACTGGCTGCCATATACTCTGCTTCCACTGAACTCAATGCTACTGACTGCTGCTTTCGGCTGAACCATGACACCACTGCCGAACCCAACCCAAAACAACACCCTGAAGTGCTCTTCCTATCAGAAGCACAACCTGCCCAATCAGAATCAGTGTAACCTGCCAATCTTACTCCATCCCCCTGCCTGTAGTCCAGACCATAATCCACTGTCCCTTGCAAGTACCGCAAAATGTGTTTTGCAGCCACCCAGTGAACCTTCCTAGGCTCACACATAAACTGACTCATCGTGTTGACTGCAAAACAAATATCTGGTCTAGTGTTGACCAAATACGTCAAGGAACCAATCAGCTGTCTGTACAATGTGGGATCCACCAACTCGGAATCCGAAGCATGGAGCTTCATCCAGTTGGTGATCATCGGTGTCGACATGGGTTGACAGTCCTCCATGTGGAATCTGCCAAGGATATCCACAATATACTTCCCCTGCCCCAGGAAGAAATGCCCCTCCTCCTGCCACACCTCCAAACCCAAAAAGTAATGCATCAAGCCGATGTCCTTCATCTCAAACTCCGCCGCAAGATCTCTCTTGCGGTGCTCTATGAGTCTCTCTGCACCTGTAATGACTAAGTCATCCACATACAGCACCAGAATGAGAGGCTCCTCACCTATCACAATATAGTAAAGGTTCGGATCTGCCTCACTCTTTGTGAAACCCATCCCCTGCAAGTATGTATCTATCCTGGAGTACCAAGCTGTGGGAGCTTGCTTCAGGCCATAAAGGGCCTTCTTCAGTCTGCACACATGGGACTCCTTCCCATGCACCTCAAAGCCCTGTGGCTGCTCAATGTACACCTCCTCCTGTATAAAGCCATTGAGAAATGCGGTCTTCACATCCATCTGGTGGATCTTCCAACCCATCTCTGCTGCTATCGATATAATGGAGCGGATCAAAGTATATCGAGCCACGGGAGTGAAGGTCTCCTCATAATCAACTCCCTCTACCTGGGAGAACCCTCTAGCCACAAACCTCGCTTTGAATTTCTCAATGCTGCCATCTGCAGCATGCTTTACCTTGTAAAGCCATCTGGAAGTAACCATGGATTTGCCCTCAGGCCTAGGCACCACCTCCCAAACATCATTCTTCATGATAGAAGAATACTCCTCCTGCATGGCCTCTCTCCAGACCTGCTGGCTAGCTGCCTCCTCATAGCTAGAAGGCTCAGAGTCAAGGATGCTGGTAGCCATTGCCATATGGCTACAAAACCTCTCAGGTGGTCTGCTCTCTCTGACCGGCCTCTTAGGCTCAGCAACAGATGTGGCATCTCTCAAGGTGTCCTGAAGCCACTTGGGCTTCCTCTTCCTTGAGCACACTTCTCCCGCTGGAGAATAAAACTCCTCCTCCTCAACATCAGGAGCCTGAACTCCTGACTGTCTGTCTGCTGTCCTCCTGCCTGCACCTGAACCTGTAGATGCTGAGGTACCGTGTGAACTATCCATCAGTGGACTCCCCAGTGAACTGCTCTGTGGACTGCTTTGCGTGCTGCCCATAGCTCCACCCCTCTGACTCTGCGAGCCACTCCCCACTGACGGACCTGACATCGTCATAGATGTACCTTCGGATCCTCCTGATCCCTGCCCACTGGATCCCTGTGACTGACTCAACTGCTGCTGAGGGTCTGGCTGATCCAGATACTCTAACTCCCGTGACCTCCTAAAGGCCCTATCCTCCTCGAATTTCACATCCCGCCTAACAACAACTTTCCTCTGTGCAGGAATGTAAATCCGAAAGGCCTTTGAGGTCTCACTGTAGCCCACAAAGATACCCTTCTCTGCGGTGGGCTCTAGTTTGGTCCTCTTCTCCTTGGGTATGTAGGAGTATGTAATGCACCCAAAGATACGAAGATGACCAATATCATGCTTCTTCCCAGAAAAATCCTCCTCTGGAGTCATGTGCCCCAAGGCACGATGCGGACTCCTGTTCTGCAAATAAACAGCTGTGTTGCAGGCCTCTGCCCACAAAAACAATGGCAACCCCTGATCATGTAACATGGCTTTGGCAGCCCCTCCGATGGATTTGTTCTTCCTCTCCGCAACCCCGTTCTGCTGGGGGTTGTAAGGAACAATGAACTCCCTCCTAATGCCTGCCTCCGCACAATAGTCAACAAACTCTCCAAGGGTGTACTCTCCTCCATTGTCCGACCTCAGGGACTTGATCTTCCGACCTGTCTGTGTCTCCACAAGAGCTCTGAACTCCAGAAACCGCTTGAAGACCTCACTCTTGGTCTTCAAGAAATAAATCCAGGTCCTCCTGGAGTGATCATCAATGAATAAAACATAGTACTCATATCCACTCAAGGAAACATGAGACATTCGACCGCTCACATCGGAATGAATCAAATCAAGTATCCCAGTCGCTCTGCTGTCACTGTTGGGAAAAGGGGATTTGGCAAACTTGCCCATCGCACATCCTCTGCAAGTATCAAAGTGATCAGTACTGAAATCTGGCACACCTGTAGTGATCTCCTGCAAAGTCCTCAAGGCTCCATGATACATATGCCCCATCTTGTGGTTCCAAATCTCACATGTACTGTAATCGATGAAGCTGCGAGTTGTTTGTGATTACCGCTTGTCGCGGTAATCCTCTACTGCAACTTGTACACTTTTTGTATGTATGACACCATTACCTAGTCGAATCACCGGAGGCGCCCATATCATGACCGTTCACCTCCAACAAAGATCTCACATCGTTCCAAAGCTGACGGACAGTGAGGTTTTTTCTCATCCTCGGGCATACAAGAATATCTCGACATCAAGGGAGGTTTAGACCCTTCAATGTCAGCGTTGTTCACACCGACCGGTTTAATAATTAATACCGAGTACCTCTCTCTATATCGTTGCCACTGGGTGCTTCCGAGAAGTACCTGCTTTACCTCGCTACGGACGTGAAGCTCCCGACCAACACATGATACCCCGAGACACTCGTTGTCGCAGGGAAATGGCGTTCCTCCTAACCTCTCGTGTAACCGCACTAGAAGACCCACACGCAATGAACCCAAACTCCCGGTCAAAGCGATCTGCAAAGTCCTCAACCTCTGCTGAAGCTGCCATGCTCTGGTTCTTCCCCTTCTTCTTCTTCTTCTCCGGACACACAACTGCATAGTGTCCCATCTTTTGACAATTCCAACACTTCACTTTGTAATAGTCCTTTTGTGAGTTATCCTGTTTGTGTGTTATCTCGTTTACCTTTACCTTTGCCTTTGCCCCCACCATTGCTTGTGGAAGCCTGCTTCTTCCCTTTGCCTTTCTTGCGTCCTGCCAACAGTGCTACATCCTCATCCTGCTCAACTGGCTTGGCTGCCCCAAGCTGACCTTTCCTGATCTCTGTCTGAATGCAATCATCCCAAAACCTTTCCCATGTGGGAAGGGTCTCACGTGCACAAACCCCATCAGCAAAGTTCATCCATGAACTGGGGAGGCCATTCACTGCAATCCGCACCAACTCAGTGGGTTGAATGACCTCTCCAATTGCTGCCAACTCATCTCTCACATTAGTAATCTTTGTGAGATATCCAGCTGCACTATCAGTCTTACCCATCTTAATGGTCTTCAGCTTCTCCTTCAGGACCATTTTCCGGTTCTCATTGGTACTCTGGTAGAGATTGGTCAATGTTGTCCACATCTCATGAGCATTTCTCTTTCCTCTCACATGAGGAATGCAATGGTCTTCGATTTCGTCTAGAATCAGCCTTGTTTCGTTGTTTCTTCCTGACACATGCTCACAATTGGCGAGCACTGTGAGGCACATTAATAGGTCGCTGTGTGGCGGTCCATGACATCTCGTACTCGCTCCTCAAAGATACTTCCGTATCTTTCTTCTTCTGGAACGTCAGAAATTGTACAGCTCATTCAACCCATCCTCCACCCTCAATCCCAATGACATCCCGTCCGAAATTCCAAAAATAAAACGCCGTAGTAAAAATAAAATGTGCTTATATAGAAAAAATCGGCCTGTTGACCTTCGAGTGAAATGCGAGTCGTATTTTTCTCCTTGTTGTCCCAAACTGCACTTTCAGCACTCTAGCTCTGATACTATGTAGAAATTTCTTGTTTCCCACCCCGGTTTTCAGTTTCACCTTATTTCTCCTTTTAGTTAAATGCCCTTTCCCATATCCTTACATTCAACAACAGAAAAATAATTTCTTTTGCTGAAAACACAAATTCTGGAAAATTTACAGAATGCTGGAAAATACAGAAATAAAAATCAGCAAGCATAAAACAACCATTCAACACATTTAACACTGATATTTTTGGTCAACATGACCCTGGAAAAACCCCCTACAACTCTTGGGGAAAACCAGTTCGAAAGCTTCTCTTTTATTTTTCTGAATATTGCTTTTTACAGTGAAACAGGAAAAACTCAAAAAAAATTCCAGCAACCAATTTATGTACTTATTCTGATTTCTCACGAAATAATCGTTCGTAATTGCCAAATCAAATAATGTTAGAAACATAAATCAAGTGGACCTTAGGGACAATATTAATTAAAACAGACGACCACCTTCGTAAGCTGTTATTGTATCCTGTGATGGTCATATTTAACCGTATAGATTTTGTACAAAGAATTTTCTCGAACTGTACACAAACAAGAATGTAGGGCTGCAAAAACCTTCCTTGCTTTTTAATAAAAATGACAAAATGGTACCCTTCTTCCTTGAGAATGCCCCGATTTTGTGCCTTGAGTGCGTGCTTGTCAATGACTTTCTTCTCGATTTCCTGCTCTCCTCAATATCAGAACAGTTCGCTCTTTGGTCGTATTCGTATTTCGTCTTTAAAGATGTGTGCCATTAAATGTCACTGTATTTTTGTTGAAATCCTTCTTCACCCATCGCTTCCTCCTCTCGTTAACGCTTCGTAAAATCTCCGCCCTCTCTTTCTCCCAATCTGCTCATGAAAGAATGAATGACCTTTTTCCTCCTTTTCCTCCTTTAACCTAACCTTAAGTGACTTTTGGGGAATCCCTAAATCCAATGGCTGAAATAGATTGAGATCTAGGGCTGAGATTAAATGCTCATTTAAATCTCACTTTCTATTTTTTAATTCACCCCACTTTAATAAAGACCCACTTTGTCATTTATTTCCAAAGTCACTTTTCCTTTCTAATTTTACATTGACTTTATTAAAGTCACTTTAAAATTAGACTTTAGTAACTTTATCACTTAAAGTCACTTTAAAATTAGACTTTAGTAACTTTATCACTTAAAGTCACTTCAAAATTAGATTTGACTTTATAAAAATTATGAAGTCACTTTAGGAGAAAAATTAAATTATTTTGGACACTTTTCCCTAGGCCAAAGATCAAAGCCTTAGGGAACCACCTGTCCTCCAGTAACCAAATTTCAACAAAAATTTGGCAGCTCAGGGATGAATTTCTCCTAGAAGAAATCATATCTTTCAGTTCTGTTTGAACCACTAATAAAATTTCATTTTTGACAATTCTAATATGATTTTCAAAAAATAGTAACTCACATCTCAATTTGGAAGTGAATTTCCAAAAATAGAAAGTCATGTCTAAATAATCAAGGATGATCTCGACATATGGAATCCACTTTAAAATCAAGTCAATCATGATTATACAAGTCAAGAATTAATATTTGTATCTTTACTAGTATTTTTATTATGATACTATTATTTATAAAATATTCTAAAATCATTCACCTTTAATGGATTAATAAAACAAATTCTCTCATGGAATAAGTAAATTAAATTGAGAATCTCTTACTTGGCAAATTGAACTTATCTTTTGGAATAAAATAGTAACTCCACACTTAAGAGAATGTAACTCTCCCTCACTAATTCAATGTATGGCAAGCTGCAAAAGTGTAACTCCTCCTCATTAAATGCATTTGTAACTCCCTCATTCAATTCAATTTGTAACTCTCACCAAATATTCTCTCATGTTTAAGTGTAACTCTCTCTCTCTCCCTATTTCGAATTGTAACTCCTTAAGACAAGTGTACCTCTCTCTCTATTCTTGGGATGAGTTACACTTCTTTTCAAGTAACTTCTCCCTCATGGAATTCAATTCTCAGATTATTAGCTGAAGGCATGAATTCATTTTGTAACTCCTCCCCTTTCTCATCTATTTAAGCAAGAATAAGTGAGAGTTGAAAGTAGCATGTTCATTGTGAAGAAGGAGAGCAAGTGTTAAGTGTGTGCAAGAGAAGTGTGAGGGCTAGTGAAGAGAAAAAGCAAAGGAAGAGCTAAAGCAAGTGTGAAGGACATGATCTGATCAAGAGAAGGAGGAGATCTTCAAACAAAGAGCAAGTGCACTTCAGCTGCAAGTTGATCAGACATTGGTGACTTTATTCATTCTCATTCTCTCTCTCTCTCTCTATACTCTGCTGAACAATTGAAGAAATCTAATCAAAGAAGAATCATTTGGGTTTTCCTCCTTGAGGGGTTTTGCCTTGGTCGTTGGACCCAAATCTCGGTGTCTCATATTTGTGCTTGGTTGTCTTCATATGATCCTTAAATTTATGTTCTATCTACAATTGCTGATTCGAAAAGTTTTGAAGAAGAAATCTGCATTCTAAGTAATTGTAACAACACAGAACATTCAACTTCTTGCAAAGTACATTCAATTCCATTCAATTTTCTGGAAAGTACATTAAGCTTTCTGCAAAGTACATTCAGTTCCATTCAGTTTTGTCCAAAGTACATTAAGTTTTCTGCATAGAACTTTCAAGTTTCTGTAAAGTTTTTTTTTTTTTTTTTTTTTAAATTTTCTGCATAGAACTTTCATATTGTAATTTGGTATTAGAGGATTGGTGAAGACAATTCCAAGGAGAATAGAGATCACCTGAAGAGACCACACTTGCTGCCAAAGTTTTTTTCTTGATCAAGATGACTTTGTCTTACTTCTAGGTAGAGGAAAAGCTGAATGATGCTTCAAACTTTGGTCCATGGAAAGCAAAGCTAGATATCTCTCTTAAAGAACACGAAGTTCCGGAGTATGTTGAAGACACAGTAGCTGATTCACCAAAGAATTCAAGTGTTGTTGTGAAATCCAAACACAAAAAGGGTGAAATCAAAGCTAGAAAAACTATCCTTGATTCTCTTAGTAATCATCTCATTACTTATGTTTCTAGTTTGAAGAAAGCTAAAGAAATATATGAAAAACTAATTAACATGTTTGCAATTAGTAACTTGAACAAGATTATTGCTTTGAAGAATCAATTGAAGGACATCAAGATAAAAAGAGGAGAGACGGTCTAAGCATATTTCTTGAGAATGACCAAAATCATGAATCAACTGTCAACAATTGGTGAAGTTGTACCTGACAAAGAAATGACGTTGATTGTGGTTGGAGGCCTTTCTCCTGTTTGGGAGACTTTTATCACCACCATTAGCAATATCAACACTATTCTCACATTTGATGAGCTCCAGAGAAAGTGTATCCAAGAGGAGGCCAAAATGATCTCTAGAGGGAGAATTTCACATCATGAATAAGGAGAACCCACTTCCTTTTGAGCCTATGACAAGAGAAAGAAACGTAATAAAAAGAAATCTACTTTCAAATCAAATAAAGGGAATCTAGACATGTCAAAAGTTAGATGCTTTAACTGTCAAAAGCATGGTCACTTTGCTTGTGACTGTAAAGAAAGAAGAGCACTTAGATTCAAAAACAAATCTGATTATAGAAAAGACACTTCTTAAAATCAAAGAAAAGACCATCCTAAGAAATCAAGAAATCTAAGGTATAAAAATAATGTAGCGAAAACTCAATCATAATATTTTCTTGTTTATGCACTTTCCAATTGTTCTTTCGCAGATTCATTTGATAGCTAGTTAGTTGATAATGGTGCTTCCAAACATTTTACTTGGTACAAAGAAGCACTCTCTAATTTAGTTGAGAGTGAGACTAATTTAAATGTTATCCTTGAAGATAATTCTACTCACCAAGTTAAAGGTTATGGTTCAATTTCATTTAAGTTAAATGATGAAAAGTCTATTTTTCTGTAAGAAGTTTTGTATATACCTTGTTTGAAAAAAATCTTGTATCAGTATCTGCTCTAGAGGATAAATGAATGAAAGTTGCTTTTATTAATGGAAAAATTCTAACCCGACCTTTGAACTCAAGTATGAGAGAAGCCTTCACTCTTGGATCAAGATGTGAAGGGCTTGACAAAGTCAATGGTAAGCCTATTCATGCACTGGTCCATGCTATCGATTTTTAGTGTGAGCTATGGCACAAAGATTCACTCACTTACACTACAAAGCCTTACCTCATGTAAAGAAGATGGTCTCTGGAATGCCTGAGATCAGAATGGATCATGAAGGAGTTTGCCCAGGATGTGCAAGTGGAAAACATATTATGGGACCATTCCTTTCAAGCAGAACAAAATCAAGTCAGGTACTTAAGCTCATATATTCTGATTTATGTGGACCTATGCCTGTTACTTCTCTTGGTGGCTACTTGTATTTCATGATTTTTGTTGATGATTTTTCTCGCAAGACATGTATATTCATTTTGAAAAAGAAAGGGGAAGCATTTGACATGTTCAAAGATTTTGAGGCTCTGATTGAAAATCAAATTGAAAAACTGATCAAAGCTTTCAGATACGATACTGGGGAAGAGTTCATCTCCAATGATTTTAATGATCTTTGCAAAGACACCGAAATAAAGAAAGAAACCATTGTGCTGTACAATCCACAACAAAATGGTGTGGCTGAGAGGAAGAATAGAACCATTATGGAAGCAGTCAAAGCCATGCTGCATGATAAAAAACTATCAAATTTTCCATGGGGAGAAGCTGCAAACACTGCTGTTTATGTGCAAAACAGAACTCCTCATCAGGCCTTAGACAATAAGACTCCTAAAGAAGTATTCACTGGTAAAAGGCCTAAGGTGAGTCATCTGAGAATCTTTGGATGTCCCATGTACTTCTATCTACCAAAAGAGAAAAGGAACAAACTGGAATCTTCAGGTAATAAAGGTTCATTTGTTGGTTATTGTGATAATTCAAAAGCTTATATAATTTATCTACCTGGTCAAAGAAATATATAGTTTAATAGAGATATAACATTTGATGAAGATGCAACTCTTAGAAAAGCAAGAGACTGTCCTCCTCCTGACATTGCTGAAAGACAAGTTGTTAACGAAAAAGGGCCTGCATATGAGGCTGAACCAGAGCCTAAGAATGAGCTTGTTGATAATCCAATGGGTTCTATGAATCCTCTAGATCCTCCACCACATGATCCTCCTATTAGAAAGAGACCACTGTGGCTGCGAGATACCTTGCAAGACGTTGAACAACATGTTGCCCCAAGAGGAACATTCAGAGAAAGTAAGAAGCCATGTCCGTTTCAAAGGTATGTTGCTGCCATGAGTAATATCATTCAGGCAGAACCATGCACGTTTGAAGAAACTGCAAAAGAACAAGTCTGGAAAGATGCCATGAATGAAGAATACGAGCCCATCATCCATAATGATGTCTGGGAAGTGGTTCATAGACCTCAAGGTAAATTTGTTGTTACTTCCAAATGGTTGTTTAAAATTAAACATGGTGCAAATGGTAGTATCGAAAAATATAAGGCTAGATTTGTAGCTAGAGGTTTCTCTCAGAAAGAGGGAATAGATTACAATGAGATTTTTGCACCTGTAGCTCGATATACTACTATTCAATCTGTTGTTGCCTTAGCTACTAGCCAAGGATGGATTCTTCACCAAGTGGGCGTGAAAACTACTTTCTTGCATGGCTTCCTCAAGGAAGAGGTATTTGTGGAACAACCGCAAGGCTTTGAAGAGCATGACAGGGTAACTCATGTATGTAGACTGAAGAAAGCCTTATATGGACTGAAGCAAGCTCCAAGAGCTTGGTATACTCGCATTGATAGCTGCCTGATAAAGTTCGGTTTCATGAGAAACAATGTAGACCCAATACTCTATTTCAAGACAATCCAAGGTATGCCTTTGATTTTGGTATTGTATGTTGATGATTTATTCTTGACAGGAGGAGAACCTCTTATCCTCTAGTGTAAGAAGGAGTTAGCTTCTGAATTTGAAATGAAAGACCTTGGTTTGATGCATTACTTTTTGGGTCTAGAGGTCTGGTAAAGACCTGGTGAAATTTATCTTTCTTAAGGAAAATATATGGTTAAGCTTCTTGAAAGATTTGCTATGGTAGAATGTAAGTCCATGCATACTCCTATGGAAATGAACTTTAAGAAATTATGTGGCAACACTGCAGGACCTAATCTGGAAAATCCCACAAAGTATAGACAACTCATTAGTGCTTTGATGTTTTTGGTAAACACTAGGCCTGACATATGCTTTGTTGTAAACACTTTAAGTCAACATATGATTGATCCCTTTCATGCCCACTAGATTGTTGCAAAACATGTACTCAGATACTTGCATGGAACTATCAATCTGGGATTGAAATACACTGTTAAAAATGTAAGACTTCATGGATATATTGATGCTGATTGGGCTAGTAACTCTGTTGATATAAAGAGCACTTTTGGGTTCTGCTTTAGCTTGGGATTTGACATGATCTCTTGGATGAGCAGAAAGCATAAGTCTGTTGCATTGAGTACATCTGAAGTTGAGTACATTGTTGTTAGCATGGCTAGCTGTGAGGTAGTTTGGCTAAAAAAGCTTTTTGGGGAACTATTTGAGCAAATTCCAGACACAACAATTATGTATTGTGACAATAAGAGTGGGATTCGTCTTGTAGAAAATCCTGTGTTTCATAAGTCCAAGCATATTGAGATCAAGTATCACTATATTCGAGATATGGTGCAGAGAGGAGCAGTGAGGCTCCATCACATCTCCACTGATGATTAGATAACTGACATTCTTATGAAGCCTTTATCGAAAGGAAAGTTCTTAATTTTTAGAGAGCAACTTGGACTTATGGACATGACCCTTCCAGGAAGTGGTCACAGCTGATCGAGAACACTATGCTGCCTTCCCCTTGTCAGAGCTCACAGGGTTAGGGAATGATCCTGAAAAGCTCCTGATAATGAGGGACCTCTAGTGTAGTTTGTGCCGGAAGAGTAGGCCTCAGTATGCATTCGATCCACAGTCTGGGATGTGGGAAGAGCCACCTATCTAGCCAATAGGTGTAGTGAAACTTGTCTAGGATGTAGGTGTTCCACCGCTTGATGTTTAATGAAACTTGGTTGTGTTTGATTTTTGTCTATGTGACTTGTTTGAGTCTTGTCCATGTGATGATCCTTTCCTTTCCAAATTTGTGTCAAGTGGATGATTCTTCTTTAGATTGCGACTTCATTGTTACAGATGTTATAGAGCAGAGTTGAACTGGGATGAATGAAAGAGATCAAAGGAAGCAAATATCTTTGATGCAAAAATAAATTCCTCCCTAGTTGAGAGGGAGTGTTAAAATTTTGTAGCTTAGGGATGAATTTATCCTGGAAGAAATCATATCCTTCAGTTCTGTTTGAACCACCGATAATAAAATTTCATTTCTGACCATTCTAATATGACTTTCCAAAAATAGAAAGTCACATCTCAATTTGGAAGTGACTTTCAAAAAATAGAAAGTCATGTCTAAATAACCAAGGATGATCTTGACATATGGAATCCGCTTTAAAATCAAATCAATCATGATTATACAAGTCAAGAATTAATATTTTTATTCTTACTAGTATTATTATTATTATGATACTATTATTTATAAAATAGTCTAAAGTCATTCACCTTTAATGGATTAATAAAAACGAATTCTCTCATGGAATAAGTAAATTAAATTGAGAACCTCTTACTTGGCAAATCGAACTTCTCTTTTGGAATAAAATAGTAACTCCACACTTAAGAGAATGTAACTCCCCCTCACTAATTCAATGTATGGCAATGCTCATTAAATGCACTTGTAACTCCCTCATTCAATTCGATTTGTAACCCTCACCAAATATTCTCTCATGTCTAAGTGTAACTCTCTCCCTCCCTAATTCGAATTGTAACTCCTTAAGACAAGTGTACCTCACTCTCTATTCTTGGGATGAGTTACACCTCTCCTCAAGTAACTTCTCCCCCATGGAATTCAATTGTCCTATCATTGGCTCAAGGCATGAATTCATTTGGTAACTCCTCTCTTTTCTCATCTATTTAAGCAAGAGCAAGTGAGAGTTGAGAGTAGAATGTTCATTGTGAAGAAGGAGAGCAAGTGTTAAGTGCGTGCAAGAGAAGTGTGAGACCTAGTGAAGAGCAAGAGCAAGGGAAGAGCCAGAGCAATTGTGAAGGACATGATTTGATCAAGAGGAGGAAGAGATCTTCAAGCAAAGAGCAAGTGCACTTCAACTGCAAGTTAATTAGACATTGGTGACTTTATTCATTCTCATCTTCTCTCTCTCTCTCTCTCTCTGTACTCTGCTGAACAATTGAAGAAATCTAATAGAAGAAGAATCATTTGGGTTTTCCCCCTTGAGGGGTTTTGCCGTGGTCATTGGACCAAAATCTTAGTGTCTCATATTTGTGCTTGGATGTCTTCATATGATCCTTAAGTTTATGTTCTATCTACAATTGCTGATTTGAAAAGTTTTGAAGAAGAAATCTGCATTCTAAGTAATTGTAACAACATAGAACATTCAATTTTTTGTGAAGTGCATTCAATTTTCTGCAAAGGACATTCAACTTTTGCAAAGTACATTCAGTGCCATTCAGTTTTCTGCAAAGTACATTTAGTTTTCTGCAAAGTACATTTAGTGCCATTCAGTTTTGTGCAAATTACATTCAGTTTTTTGCATAGAACTTTCAAGTTTCTGCAAAGATTTTTTTAAATTTCTGCGTAGAACTTTCAGATTTTAACAAGATAGGACCCAAAAACAGATTTTCGTTCTTCTTTCCTTCTATACCTTTGTTCTCCTTTTTTTTTCTTGCTTCCCAGCTACAGATCGAACTTGTGAGTGAGTGAGTGCCAAATGAGGTCAGATCTGCTCCTTTATATAGCCTTTCCAAGGGGTCGAATTCCCTTCTTTTGATTGACTTGTACTTTGGAGGTTGCTAGGACTTTCTAGACACAAAATAAATTCTTTTACAAGTTACATCTTGCTCGGAAGGGTCTTATAAACATGATGTTGACTCTCTTCACTCATGGCAGTAAATCCTATGACCTAACAAACCCTAGAAGGATGAAGAATGAGCTTTTACCTAGAAGACCATCTATAAGGAGCATGAAAAGCATGCTTTAAAATAATAACTTTCTTTCTTATTTTTGTTTGTTGCATAAGATACATATTGAAATGAGTACAATAGCAATTATGAAGACCAAAACTAGTTACATTTTCAACACTCCCTCTTAACTAGAGAGGTATTCATAATTGTACAAGTTACAACTAGTACAACATCATTCTCAAATTGAAGAGTTCCCATAAGAAACGTCAGATTGATAAGCCAACTGTAAGCATCAACATTATAACCAACACTGTCTTTGAGGCCTAACTAGACAAGCTCATCTTCATTCAAGAACATTATGCAGGGATGCTTTACGTGTGATATCGCACTACCTCTACATGGTACATACCCCATCCAAATGTTCACTAGGTATGTCCTTTTAGGACTATTCTTATCTTGGATTCCCAATCATCAAAGAATATTGGTCCTCTTCGACCACTCTTATCTTGGATACCTGTCCTATTCTCAAAGAGTGTCAATACCTTTCCTTTCTTGGACGCTTCGTCCTCAAGGAAACCACAAATGCTTATCCAATCCTCCACCATTCTTTCTCCAAGGCCCTCACTTAGACTTACCGCTGTTAGTCCTAGTCATGTGTATGACACATTAAGAAGAGAATGTAGATGTGATGTCCATCATTATTCCTTCTCAACCAGAGAGGATACCTCCATTCCCTCTTGACTAGGGAATAGATCCTTGCTCCTATTCAAGGAGACTCCTTTACTCCCTCTCAAATCCAAAGGAGATTCCAGACCTCCTTTCAATTTGGGAAGTCAACACCATAAGCCTTATAACTTGTCTTCATAAGAGTATCAACTACTTTTTCTTTATAGCTGCATGGCTCCCTCTTCCCTTCTTTCTTCCTGGGTATCATGGAGCCATCTTCTTCCTTTTATCTTGTGACAGTATCCAGGTCATTATTCTTGCACATCACTTTCATCTTGTCATCATCAATGAAGGCATTATATTGGACCTTTTCAAACTTCAAGCTGATCAATGCTTCCTCATGGAAGTGATCTCCTTGTTGTTGTATGAACTTGACCTTTAGGTTATCTTCTCACGTTGCTACCTTTTAATCCCAAGATGAGCACATCTGGACTTCATAATTGCCAAAAATCATATGTTGAGCTTGCCTCAACATTCATCACATATTCCTGCAATATTCTTCCAGGTAGCAAAACAACATGTGAACCAGATAACCAATAACTAAAATATTAGACTTACCTCATCGTGATGGATTTCTTATCAAGGCATCAACATCCTCATGGTCAATCTACACACGAACCTTCCTTCATGAATCAGAGTGCCCAAGGATCGAACTTGATTACCAAGTTACAATTTTTTTTTTCTTTATATTTTACCGGAGACTATACTGGATGTTGATCATGATTCTCTATAATCTAGTGAGAAAGTCTTGATCCTTTATTCATTCGTAGAGTAAGTCAACTTCTTCTTTTAAGCATCATTTAACCATATTAAGCATATTTTATGACCAACTTCTTTTATAGGATTTTGTTCACATTAATCCTACCCAAGAGATATTTCAAATATGCAATGCTATTCTTTCATTCAATCATCTAGCTATGTGCCCTAAAATGAGCCTTTAATTTGAACAACTACATTCCTTCATCCTTCGAGATTATTGTTTCCATGCTATATGGAATATATACTAACCTTGTCATAATGCTTATTCAAAGAACCTTCCAAAATGATCGTTCTTATAGGATCTTGATGATCCATCTTAGAAAACTGACTACCTCTAACATAATGTTATACAATCTATGGATGAACACTATGCAAAATGGTCCCAAGCTTTTCATTCTTGAAAAACTAGATGATTCCTACAAAGCAACTCAATCAAGTAGACTCTAAATATTCTACTATCACATGCTTCTATCTATGATGCTATGCATTTACAAAACCAAGATTATCTTAGAGCAATCAACAATGCATGCTATTCTAAAGGAAAGACCAACTTCCTAAAGAACCTGATAGAGCGGATGCCTTCTTCCATAGTAAAGATCCTTGACATCTTCTTTCTTCTGCTTCTTCTCGGGTTCTCCCATTTCCTCAGCTGTGTGAGCTTCGCTTCTTTCCTTTCTTTTGATCTTCTTCTTGTTTGGACAGTCCCTCTTAAAGTGTCCATATTAATTACACCCAAGGCATTGAACCTTGGACATATCTGGCTTCTTCTTGGACTTTCCAAACTTTCTCTTCTTCAGCTTCTTGGTCCTCACAATGAAGGCTTGAGACTGTTCATTTGATTCGATATCATCCTTTGCCTTTATTCTAGTTTCTTCCAAGATGCATTGAGCCCACAACTCATCAAAATGATTTTTTGATGATTTGAGTCTTTCTTAAAGTAGATGCTTGTTGCAAAACTGCTCCATTCTGGTGGGCAAGCATTTAGTACACATATGGTCATTTCAAAATCAGAAGTTGTTTGCTCAAGCCCCTACAACTGATCTCCTATTTGAGAAATCTTCATAAGAAAGGAGGCCATGTCCTCATCCTTCGACTTCTTTATTTTATATAATTTATTTCTCGAAGACATCTTTTGACTTGATGTACTTATAGTGTACAAATTTACTATCTTGTCATACATAGGCTTAGAAGTTTTCAAATTAGCATTAGAGGGAATTAGATGATCCTTAATGGATTCAACAATAATCCTTTGTGCCCTTATTTCCTGTAGGAAGTGTAACTAGGTTCGGTCTTCATATTGACCATGTAATTATGTATTCATGTAATGAAGATGACAAAGATAATAAAATGTATTTTTGTTAAGCTTGCTTCATGGGTTTCATGAGCAAGGGATTTTATTACAGGTCAAAGACTTCTTCTTGATGTCTTTTAGGGATTTATCATCTTGTCATAAATGTATTAAGTAGAGTCATGTATATGAAGTGTCACTCATGTAAAGTCAGTTATGTATGCCTCAAGACCTTGTTAATTAAGCTTGAAGACACGACTCAAAATAATGCTCAAAGATCAGCGTTGGAATATCTCTTCAAGTCGGCCTATAAGCAGTGGACAAGTCGGCCTACCCATAGTTTGAAAGGTCAGCCTAAACGCAGGAATGATGTCACTGTATTAGGACAGGTCTACGGTTTGATTTGGGCAGAGAATCTCGGATAAGTTTGAGATCACTTCGATCATGTATCTGCAATAAATGCGAGAATAGGACTACAAATTGATGCATAGAGAGACATATCAGCAAAGAAGGAATTTCGGATAAGAATCTGTAATATATATGCGAAGTTGCAGGACTGTGTTTGGTGCGAAGGAGGGAGACAGAACTTAGGAAGGTAATCTCAGGAAGTGACACAATTACAATAAGTTGGAAGTAAGATAAGTCTACTCAACAAAGTAATACAGTGCAAGAAAAGGTATTTATATAGTGTGAAAAAGGTGGACTGTCCAGCAAAAGGAGACGGGACGTGTGAAGATTAGTGTGCAAATTGAAGGCCAACCAGCAAGGTTATGTAGAGGTGCAAGTTGTGCACAGGACAGTCTATGACAAGGTGTTGATATCTCAAAGAAGGAAGAATACAGTCAGAGAACGAGTTCTCTAGTCCTGGTGCAGAAATGTGTAGAAAAGAAGGATCAACTTAAGGAGTCAAGGAATAAGTAGAGACAAGGTCTTGGAGGCATACAAGGGTCAAGGGTTTGTGTCATGGTCATGGTACTAGTCAACTGAAAGTCTATAAGAAGAATTTCTTGTGGGTTTTACTCTCCAAGAGGGAGAGGTTTTGGCTTTAGCTTGAAGAGCCTAAATTTGGTCTCTTGTGTTTTGATAATTAACTTGATGAAAGACATAATAAGCTAAGAAGAGAAGACACAAGTAAAAGAAGTAAGCTCACAAGTAATTATCAAGTAGAGAATTTGAATTAAACCTAGCCCTACCTAATTCTCAACATGGTTTCAGAGCTAAGGTGTTGAAGACAAGGGCTACTTGATAAAGAGACACTCAAGGATCAAAAGGAGCAAGAATGAAAGTCTACATTGAAAAGTCAAATCAATTTGCAAGGAAGATTCTCAAGTAATTTCAAGAAGACCTTCAATCTCATTCAAAGGATTCACTCATCAAGGAGATAATCTTTGCCATCGAAGATTTATGTCATTGAAGACATTGTTGGAAGACACATCATCAAGCACCATCCAACAATATCCAACACCTTTGAAGACATCATCATTCTGAAGACATCCTTTATCATTAAGGATCCAAGGTCACCTACTTTGAAGAATTCAATCTAAGAAGGAGTCCCTGCAATCATCATCAAGGAAGCTGATAGAAGGAAGAAATCAATCTACACAAGTCAGTATTTCTATGACCTCTTTTTGAATCTGTCAAAATGACTTATTGCAAAGAGAGCAACAAATTGGTTGAGTCATAAAATTTTAGTGCATGGAAGAAAAGGACAGATTTGAATCTAATCGAAGATGAAGTTATGGGCTACATCAAAGGATCTACAACTCAACCCTCAAAAGAAGATGCTCTAACTCATGCCAAGTACATGAAAGGAGAAATTAGAGCCTGAAGGATTCTCATAGAATCCATTAAGGACTCACTCATACCCTATGTATCAAAACTAGAAGCTGCAGAGGAAATATTTGAGAAATTGGTGGAGCTATTCTCCGTGAGTACTGTAGGAGAAGTAATCTCTTTGAGACAATAAATATACAAGATGAAATTGTCAAGAGAGGAAAGAATCACTTCATACTTTATGAGGATTTTTGAAATACGAGACTAGCTGCAGGAATTGGGAGAAGTAATGTCTGACAGTGAGATGACTACAGTGGTGTTGAATGCTCTACCGAAAGAATGGGGAAACTTCACTTCAAGCTAATACGGGAAGAAAGAGGCAACACCATTCCAGAATTTATGGTCTCTATGTAAAATAGAGGAAACAAGATTGAAAGCCATAGTTGATACAGGATCAAGTGAAGGGAATCAAGCCTTTGCAGCCATGTCCAGGAAGAAAGGAAGATTCGGTAAATTTGGTCCTCAAAATAAAAGGAGAAATATGGACAAGGTACAATGTTTTTTTTTTGGTATGTAATGAACTTGGGCATTATAAAAGGGATTGTCCTAAATCTGGAAAGGACAAAAGGAAAAAGAAAGAAGCCCATGTCACAGAAGAAAGGGAAGAACCTGATGCAAAGAAATCTAAGAAAGAAGAAGCGAAATATCTCTACTATGATTGAGATCATCTTCCTCTTTAAGTGATTTTGGTCGATTGTAAAATAGTATGTTAGGAAGCATTGTACATTAATGGCATCATGGAAGGAGCACTTGTCATAGGAAGATGTCCGCAATACAACTATGAAAGAAGTAGCTCCTGGAAACCTAACTGTTAACAACATTGATGGAAAGAAGTCATCGAGGTCAAGGGTCATCATTCAATAATCAATATGGAAACAAGTGCTGGCATTTTCTAATGAAGTCCTCTCTGGATTCACTGGTTAGAAAGAAAGCAAAAGGTTTCATCGGAAATTCTATCTTGCAAAATTTTGGGATTAGGATATGATGACATATTGATGAAAAAGGTCAAGGGAATGGATTTCTTCATTTTAAGGAAATTGATGCAGAATGACTCAAATGGATAAGATAAGGTACATATATGCTAACACTGGATGCTATAAAGTCTTGTCATATGGTTGGAAGTGATTGACTTCTATCTTTAGAAGTATGATCAAAGAAAGGAGGATCTTTTCCGGTACACAGGATGTCATGAAATCAACATATTATGTCCTCATATGGAATATGAGGTGGTTGTATTCAAACAAGGAACTGGATACTGGGAATGAAGCTGTGTGGAGAAAGAAGGGAAGAGATCATGAAGTGCAACCATGTCAAGAGGCAGTGATCATTCGGAAGCCAAGAAGATGTGACTAGGAGATCTCCTGGGAAGATATGTAGACTCTGATAGAAGTCTAGTAAAGAAGAAAACCCTTGACAATACATATCTTTAGGAGATGCGTCAATCTGAATAAAGGATGCCGATGCCTACCAGAAGATGTCATGATGAAAGATCATCACTAAGTTAACTTTTGATCTAAAATTTCATATTTATAATTAAATAATATCTGATGAGCTTATGCAGGGTTGCCAAAGGGAAGCATATATCTTCCACAAGTTGATTACCATATGGCAGGGTGAAAGATCCTTGAAAGAAGTATGGTTCGAATGAAAGCAACATGGCATGAAGCTAGACCAGAGGAGAAGATTGAAGGATCAATTTCTGATAGAAGACATGACTTTTGGATGAAAGTGATGGATGATCTGTGCCCTACGAAGAGATCACAAAGATGAAGACTCCTCAACTACGAAGAAATTCATGACATTGAAGGGAGGAGTTCTTCATGAGCGGCTGGGTATTTTCATCATTGCTGCTGCAGGTACTTGGTTAAGAGGGAGCTTGGTAATAAGTTTCTTACTTGGAAGAAACTTGAAGTATATCCTTCCTAAATTAAAAGGAAGCGACGAATATGATTCTTTAAATTCACGTGTCATGCACTAGACTAGGACTAACAACTGTAAGTCTTAGTGAAGGCCATGAGGAGAGAATGGATAGACACATCATTATGGTCTTCTCCTGGGAAGACAGAATGGAGGATTGGGTAATCATCTGGCATCCGATACTCTTTAGGGGATGTATTAGGGCATCCAAGATAAGAGTAGTCGTGGAAGGACCGATATTCTTTGACGGCTGGGAATTGAAGACAAGAATAGTGCTAGTGGACATATCCTGAGTGAACCTTGGTGGGATATGATCCAAGAGAGACAATGATGTAGGTTTCTATTCATCATTGGTCTCGCCAGCATTGGAGCTCAAAGATCTCGTCGAGAGATGGAGCTGTTAGTCAAGGCCTTGCACTAGGAAAATCCCGGTTGATATGATGCTATACAGATGCGATTACCAATCCGATTCTTCTTATGAGATTGTTCAGATTGAAAGTAACCATGTACCATTGTGAATACCTCCCTAGTTAAGATGGAGTGTTAGAAAGAGTAACTAGGTTCGATCTTCATATTGTCTATGTAATTATGTATTTATGTAATGAAGAAGACAAAGATAATAAAATGTATTTTTGTTAAGCTTGCTTCATGGGTTTCATGAGCAAGGGATTTTATTACAGGTCAAAGACTTCTTCTTGATGTCTTTTAGGGATTTGTCATCTTGTCATAAATGTATTAATTAGAGCGATGTTTATGAAGTGTCACTCATGTAAAGTTAGTTATGTATGCCTCAAGACCTTGTCAATTCAGCTTGAAGACATGACTCAAAATAATGCTCAAAGATCAGCGTTGGAATATCTCTTCAAGTCGGCCTATAAGCAGTGGACAAGTCGGCCTACCCACAGTTTGAAAGGTCGGCCTAAACGCAGGAATGATGTCACTATATAAGGACAGGTCCGCGGTTTCATTTGGGCAGAGAATCTCGGATAAGTTTGAGATCACTTCGATCATGTATCTGCAATAAATGCGAGAGACATATCAGCAAAGAAGGAATTTCGGATAAGGATCTGTAATATATATGCAAAGTTGCAGGACTGTGTTTGGTGCGAAGGAGGGAGACAGATCTCAGGAAGGAATCTCAGGAAGTGACACAATTACAATAAGTGCGAATTAAGATAAGTCTGCTCAGCAAAGTAATACAGTGCAAGAAAAGGTATTTATATAATGTGAAAAAGGCGGACTATCTAGCAAAAGGAGACAAGACGTGTGAAGATCAGTCTGCAAATTGAAGACCAACCAACAAGGTTATGTAGAGGTGCAAGGTGTGCACAGGACAGTCTATGACAAGGTGTTGATATCTCAAAGAAGGAAGAATACAGTTAGAGACCGAATTCTCTAGTCCTGGTGTAGAAAGGTGCAGAAAAGAAGGATCAACTTAAGAAGTCAAGGAATAAGCAGAGACAAGGTCTTGGAGGCATACAAGGGTCAAGGGTCTGTGTCATGGTCATGGTACTAGTCAATTGAAAGTCTATAAGAAGAATTTCTTGTGGGTTTTCCTCTCCAAGAGAGAGAGGTTTTGGCCTTGGCTCGAAGAGCCTAAATTTGGTTTCTTGTGTTTTGGTAATTAACTTGATGAAAGACATAATAAGATAAGAAGAGAAGATATAAGTAAAAGAAGTAAGCTCACAAGTAATTATCAAGTAGAGAATTTGAATTAAACCTAGCCCTACCTAATTCTCAACATGGTTTCAGAGCTAAGGTGTTGAAGACAAGGGCTACTTGACAAAGAGACACTCAAGGATCAAAAGGAGCAAGAATCAAAGTTTGCAAGGAAGATTCTCAAGTCATTTCAAGAAGACATTCTATCTCATTCAAAGGATTCACTCATCAAAGAGATAATCTTTGCCATCACAGATTTATGACATTGAAGACATTGTTGGAAGACACATCATCAAGCACCATCCAACAATATCCAACACCTTTGAAAACATCATCATTCTGAAGACATCCTTTATCATTAAGTATCCAAGGTCACCTACTTTGAAGAATTCAATCTAAGAAGGAGTCCATGCCATCATCATCAAGGAAGCTGATAGAAGGAAGAAATCAATCTACATAAGTAAGTATTTCTATGACCTCTTTTCGAATCTGTCAAAATGACTTATTGCAAACAGAGTAACAAATTGGTTGGGTCATAAAAATTTAGTGCATGGAAGAAAAGGACAGATTTGAATCTAATCGAAGATGAAGTTATGGGCTACGTCAAAGGATCTACAACTCAACCCTCAAAAGAAGATGCTCTAGTTCATGCCAAGTACATGAAAGGAGAAATCAGAGCCCAGAGGATTCTCATAGAATCCATTAAGGACTCACTCATACCCTATGTATCAAAAGTAGAAGCTGCAAAAGAAATATATAAGAAATTGGTGGAGCTATTCTCCGTGAGTACTGTAGGAGAAGTAATCTCTCTAAGACAAGAACTATACAAGATGAAATTGTTAAGAGAGGAAAGAATCACTTCATACTTTACGAGGGTTTTTGAAATATGAGACCAACTGCAGTAATTAGGAGAAGTAATGTTTGATAGTGAGATGACTACAGTGGTGTTGAATGCTCTATCGGAAGAATGGGGAAACTAAACTTCAAGCAATGAGTTCAAATTTTCCTTATTCCTTAATACTTATTTGTGAATCTTATTTATCTTGTTGTGTTTCTTTATTAGATCTTTTCATCAAACAAATATCAAGATGAAAACAGTAAATGCAATGGACACAGATATGAGGCTCCAAGATAGGGCAAAACCCCTCCAAGGGGAAAACCCAAAAAATCTCTTCTCTTCTTATAGAATCTGCTTCAAATGGGACAACAAAGACACAAACCCTAGACCAAGTCCTCCTCCAAGTACCAAGTCAACCCTCAAAGAAACCCTTTCTTGTAGTTGAAACTTGAAATCAACAAGGCTTGATCCTACTTCAACTAACTTCATGCTACAAATTTGATCCCAGCTTCGACCCTGCAACTTCGATCCTATTTTTGGCCTTGTAGCTGTTGCAAAAACCTTAATTCGGCTCTTCAAGGGATCCTCCTTTGAGCGAGACAGATTCTCCCAATGTCAACGAGGTCACAACAAAATATTTGTTCTTCTAGCAACTTCGACCTGCAACTTGATCTCCTGCAATTCGAACATGCAATTTCGACCTTCTTGGAAGCTGTAGAAACCCTAGATCCTCACTCGTGTGAGAGAGATAGAGCCCAAAAACAAATCTTCTTCCTTCTTGCCTTCTAGACCTTTGCTCTCCTTTTTTTTCTTGCTTCTTAGCAACATATCAAACTTCTTCTTGAGAGATTGAACTTGTGAGTGAGTGAGTGTGAAATGAGGTTGAATTTGCGCCTTTATATAGCCTTTCCAAGGAGTAGAATTTCCTTCTTTAGGCCGACTTGTAGCTTCCAAGGCCGACTTGTATCTTGGAGGTTACCAGGACTTTCTAGACACAAAATAAATTCTTTTACAAGTTATATCTTGCCTGGATGGGTCTTATAAACATGATGTTGACTCTCTTGACTCATGATAATAAATCCTATGACTTAACAGACCCTAGAAGCATGAAGAACATGCTTTTTCCTAGAAGCCCATCAATAGGAGCATGAAACCCATGCTTTAAAATAATAACTTTTCTTTCTTCTTCTTGTTTGTTACATAAGATACATATTGAAATGAGTACAATAGTAATTATGAAGACCAAAACTAGTTACATTTCCAATAGTAGAGTACATGGGAACTAACATTGCTAGCTGTGAAGCCATTTGTCTTCGCAAGTTGATAACAAAGTTGATAGGATGGATGTTGGAGCTAACAGTGGTCTATTTTGACAATCATATTTGGATGAGACTCTTTGAGAATCTTGTATTCTATGGTCGCTCTTAGCACTTTGACATTAGGGGCTACTTTCTTCAAGACAATTTATAAGGGAGAAGTGGCTCTCTAGTATGTTTAGACTTATCAATAGGTTTCATATCTAAGTCACATGACATGATGACGTGGGACATAGAGGACACATAAATATGAGTATTCGAGACATGACAAAGTGACCCCTAGAACAAGACATGGAGTGTTGAAAAATCTAGGGCATCAAGATTAGGTGATTTCTCGATTAATGATAATTGCTTGTGATTGTTTTTTACGCCTTTAGAATAGGATCTTCTCTTTCTTAGATTATTATAGTGTTCTTCTTCATCAAACAACTACCAATGCATGAACAATAAAGAGACAAGAGACACAAAATGTAGGTTCTCAGCCAGGGCCAAAACCTCCCCAACTTGAGAGGAAAACCCAAACGAATTCTTCTTCTTATAGAGACTTCAATAGACGAATACCAAGACCAAGACCCTTGACCTATTTGCCACTCCAAGACCAAGACACAAAGCTTCCTTGATGAGATCCTTCTTGCTTGAGCCAACAATAGACAAACCTCTGCTTCTCCCTCCTTCTCGACCAACCTTCATAATTTGGCTTCCTTTTCTCTGCTTCATACTTGCAACCCTTTCGGCCCTAATTCAGAAACCCTAGCTCATGTAGTTTGACCAATTTTGACCCTTGTTTTTCCTTGGTCTAGAGGAAGACTTCTTCTTGAACTCGGCTTGAGCTTCGCCTTGAATTTCTCCTTGACTTGACCTCCAAGTATGAATGTGATACTTTGCTCTTTTTGCAATTAGGACAACAAATATTCTTTGCATGTGTGGAGGATTTCAGCCCAAAAGTAGACCCAAATATCTTCGCTCTTTCGTTCTCTTCGCTGGCTATAAGACTATCCTTCTTGATTTTTTCACATTTCTTATTGCAGACCCGTTCTTCACCGAAAATCTTATGTTTGAAATGAGGTTGAGCTACCTATTTGTACGTCGACATGACATGTATGTGAGCCGACATGTCCTTTTGATGTAGATCCTTTATTCCTTCTTGAAGCCGACTTGAAGGAGATGCTTTTGCTTGGTCTGGGAAGGCCTTTTTATCCTTTTAATGACTCATACAAATATTTAACATGCCCAATAAGGGTCCTTCATACATGACATTGACTCAATTTGACTTTATGACCAATCCTAAGGGCTCACAATGGGAGCCTTACCTAAAAATAAAATTCCTCGCTCATGAAACCCACGAGACAAGCGTTATAGTAATAATTTTATTTTTCTTCTTTGCATCAATTACATAAAATCACAATTACACATGTCATTATGAAGACCGAACCTAGTTACACTTTTCAACATGGAGGACACGTTATATATCACTTTTAGCGCTTTGACATTAGGTACCACTTTCATCAAGTCGATTTATAAGGGATCAATGGCTCTCTAGTATGCTTAGACAGATTGTATTATCCTCTACAAATTGAGGATGAATGAAGGATGTAATAGCCTATTGATCCCCGTAGGCTACAATCCTCAATAAAGGGGAAAACCCCAAAATATCCAATTCTGGGCGAGTTTTGGGGCAGCTGGGCAAAGAAACCCAATCAATTAAGCAGAAGAGACCCCTTTTGGAAATCTATAAATATAGGAGGATGGAATTCATTTTGGATCACCAAATGTGGATCATTTCATTTGTTTCTTGAGCATTAGCTTTTAGGGTTTTAAGACCCCCTTTCCTTCTTTTTAATTTCGATGGTGAAAGATTCCACCTATTTGATAATTCTTCTTTCTATTTTCCTTTCTATCTATATGTTCTGGCACAATGTTTCTCTTCATTTGAAGCAACAACTTCTTTCTTTTTCTGGAATTTGGTCGAGTTCCTCTCTGATCTTTAAATATGGGCAGTTAAACTCTATAACCAGGCCATTGACCCCACGTTAGACGAAATTCCTGAGAATGTAACCTGAGGTCATGCGAATTATAGAAGACCGAGGGCATGTTCATTATAGGGCTTGAGGGCGGATAAGTACCCTGAGATAAAACATGGGTTTAGTCTTCCAAGCGAAGTTTCGTAAGGGTTTTATTTTTGAAGTGGAAGGTCAAATATATCTTGAGGTCCAAAATCCTAGCCGATGGCAAAGTTTGTGGATGATGGGCTCTTTTGTGATGCCTGAACTTTTTCGGATAGATCCAAGGTCTTCAACGAGATAGGTACAGTGCCAAGATGCTTGGAAATCCATTCACTGGAGCTATGAGGTAGGGTTTTTGGAGCCGCGTTCCACAAAACCAAATCTTCAAACAAGCAGAGATTCTTGTACAAGTTTCGTGGGTTAAATCGTAGCAGGATCAAGGTAGAATCTGAGCATGAATCCAAGTCAACTCGGTGTGATTTGTGAGGCAGGAGCGTGGGTTTTTTGGAACATTGTTCCACAGGGCCGACACATTTAAACCGAATATTTTGTCTAAAGGCCGTGTTCAAATTGCAACGAAATCCGAGACAGAGCACGAGTAGTATAGTCACGAAGACAAAAATCAAGTGCGGGTTTAGCAATTCATGTATTGACAGATTTATGGTTAGAATAATTTGGCATTCTTAATTAGTTTGGTTTATTATTGACGTGATGTCATAGTGTTGCATGAGTCTATCATATTTTTTGGGCATAAATTATATTGTTTTGAACTGTTAATTGCATTATGAATTATTGCACCATTGTTTGAAGTATTAAATTATTTGACCACTATTTCTATTCTATTATCGCATTATTGTATCTTTAAGGAAATTCCAGTGAAAGATACAATAATTATATTATCAGAAGAAAAAGTTGCATTAGTGAAAATTGCCATAGAATTTTACAGTGGTATCAGAGCATTGGAATCCTTCCAACCTGTGAGCTTTGTGTATGTTTCCAAGAGATACAAGTAATGTTACAATTAGGAAGAATAAGGTTAATCACTGGGCAACCATGGAGGGTAAGGAGGAACAAGGAGATCCCACCAAGGATCTCTTACATACACTGATACATGGACAAACAAAAATATCAAATTTGATATTACAAGGGCAACAACAAAGACAACAGTTAATGCAAACATTGGCCCAGGGTTAGCAATAACTTGTTCTACTAATGACTCATCTCATAGGAAATGAAAATGTTGCTTGCAACAACAAAACTAACATGGAAGGGAGTGGGAGTCATAACTCTGGTCCTCCTAACACCAGGGAAACCAATAGAAGGAGTCATCGACCATTGCTTCCTTAATTCATGAATAATCAAGCCGTGAAAAACAAAGACCCTGTTGAACCAAATAGACTGTTAGACGATTACTTTTAGGAATATGGAGCGCTAGAAGAAAATACGCGAGCAACTGTGACCTTCAATGTATATAGTAATTTCAGATTCAGAAACAGACCTAGGGGATAGTCTAATTTTGATCTAATATGCAAGGTGAGTAAACTTTCCCTTCCCTCATTTGATGGGTCATCTAAATGTACATCAAGAGCTTGGGTGCAAAAATTAGACACCTACTTTAGGTTTAACCTATGGTAGAATTTGTTGAAAAATGTAACTAGGTCGGTCTTCATATTGACTATGTAACTAGGTCGGTCTTCATATTGACTATGTAATTATGTAAAGAAGAAGACAAAGATAATAAAATGTATTTTGTACTTGCTTCATGGATTTCATTAGCAAGATTTTATTATAGATTAAATAGACTTCTTCTTGATGTCTATCTAGGGTTTGTCTTCTAGGTAAAAATATAATTAAGAGTCAATGAAGTGCCTAGGATCACCTCCAAAGATCTTGTGGGAGAATGGCTCATAAACAACCCTCATGACTATCATCCTTAACGCTGGAAAATATAGTTTTCATTTTATATTAAAGTTGGCCTATATGACAGTTGAGTGGTCGGCCTACATGACAGTTGAGTGGTCGGCCTAATAACCAAGCATGTACCAATATATATATACTCCTTGCTGCGGTTCATTCAAGACATAAGTTTTCGGTCAGTTCAGAAGTAGAAAGAGCAGAAGTGCGGATTTTTCTATGGAGTACAGTTGCAGATGATTCTAAGACAACAACAAATAAAGGTCCGTATAGAGATAAGTTAAAAAGGAAGAAAAATGCTGATCTGTATTGGGAACATAAAATAAGAATATCTCTCATGTAACACAACGTTGATAAGCAGAAGGTTATTTTGGAAAGATTGCGGTCAAGATATATCTAGTTCAAAGTCTGGAAGAAATATATATTATGTGACTTCATCTGGGTTATGATGAATTCTGAAGTAAGGAAGGTAAATTTGTGATTTACCTTCCCACAATAAAAATGCTTCTCCTGCGTAACATTTGTGTCCTGTACATTTTGATAATTGACTTGATGAAAGATTAACTAAGACATAAGCAACATAAGCAAGCTCACAAGTAATTATCAAGAAGAGAATTTGTATTAACCTTAAGCCCTCCAAAAATTCTCAACAGAATCAGGCGCGATCCAATTTTCCACATTGCATCTAGAAGGGGAAGCACATGAATGGTGATATCATGGTCTAGGAACATTGGGGCATGCCAACATTACTTTTTATGAAAATTTTATGCAAAGGCTGATAGAAAATTTGACTAGAAGAACCTATACATCCACTTCAGAGAATTGGCACTTCTCAAGCAGAGGGAATCACATTAAGAGTTCATTACGAAATTTGAATGTATCACTATCATGGTAACAAATATATCCAAAGAAAGATTGGTGATGCTTTTTATGAAGGCTTTATTCGAACCACTACAGGATTGGGTAAAAGCATTCAATCCCACAACCCTTCAAGAGGCTATCAAGAAGATTTGTGATATGGGAAATGGAATAGTCAAATCTAAAGCCCCTCCCAAATCTTTCATTCCCCAAAATATAATGAGAAGAAGGCTCCTCAATGTGATTTACCCAAAAGGGACATGTTAGATGAGGAAACCCAAAGCGAACAAAGGAGGAAAAAGCTATGTTTTACTTGTAGGGAACCTGGACACTCGTTGTTTGTGAAAGGGGAAGATTCACTACATCGAAGTGCTCTTTGACGACAAAGAAGAATGAGAAGAACCGACACCTAGCAATGTTGAACCCACTGAGCCCAGCAGTCCCTAGGAAGAGCGCCCATGGGAAGAAGCTAAAGAGGAGGAAAAACCTCATGAAGAAAAGAAATCCCAACCATAAGTTAAGATTGCGACTCTTTCAGAAACACCCAGATATTACACCTTCAGGGTCATGGGAGTCGTCAAGGGACAACATATCAAAACCTTGATTGATGGGGGAGATACACATAATTTCAATGATGCAATGTTAGAAGCAAAGAGAGGGATTCCGATAGAAGAATTTGAAGGCATTGATGTAATGGTAGCAGATGGGTACAACTTGGATTGCACACGAATGATTCTAGGTTTGAGTGTAACACTTGGTAATTATACTTTCACTAGTGACTTTTACGTAATTGATTAGGAAAACACACTTGGAAGATATTGATATGGTACTGGGGGTTCAATGGTTGTATTCATTATGAAAATACACTATGGACTATCAAGCATTCAAAATGGAATTTATGTTAGAAAATCAGAAAGGCTGAAAGATTTTCTTATCTTTATAATTACTTGTGATTTCTTTATATTCTTATTATCTTCTTTTATGTCTTCTTTTATCTTTTTATCATCAAGCAACTACCAAAACATAAATGCATTAAGATCAAAACAATAAGGACATATGATGTAGGCTCTCAGCTAGGGAAAAACCCCTCTCCTAGGGAAAACCCAAAAATTCTCCTCTTCCTTTAGAACAAAATCAAATGAGACAACCAAGACCCTTGGACCAAGACAAAGACCTCCAATCCACTAAGTCAGCCTCCAATGAAGTCCTTTCAAGATAACAATAATCAACTTCTAGTCAACAAGAGTCAAACTTCTTCAATCACAGATTTCGGCTTCCTGCATCAAATTTTCGGCCTCTATCGCAAACTTGCAATTTTCAACCCCTCTTGCAACTCAAAATCTCGCACGTGTGACCCAAAACAAGAGAAAGACAAGCTTCTTTCCTTCACTAGGGTTCCTCTTTTTCTTTGCTACGGGTTTTCCTTTTTTTTCAAGTCTTCTACACTTCTTTGCGCCTTCGCACTTCTTTTCAATTGTAGATTGAACTTTTTTGATTTGATACCCCAATAGGTCGAATTGCACTGCTTATTTATAGTGGATTAAGTGAGGTTAAGTCCCTTCAATGAGGTCAACTTGTTGGAGATAGCGGTGACTTGGTGGAGGAGACTTCTTTTACATTTTTGACATAAAAACAAATTTCTTCTTTGACACAATGAGCCCAAGGGTCTAATACAAGATGACAAGGACAATGACTCATGACACAAACCCTAGAAGCACACAATGGGTGCTTACACCTAAAAACAAAATAAATTGAGCATGAAACCCATGCTTGTAAATTTTTTTTCTTTTGATCTTTACAATAATTTTTCTTTTTCTTTCTTTTGACAAATACGTAAGATTTACTTCATGTCATGAGCTAGACAACAATTATGAAGACTGATACTAGTTACATTTCTCAACACTCCCTCTTAACTAGGGAGGTATTCATAATTGTTTAACCGATACAAGGTTGATTTCAATTTGAAATGTTCCAAGAAGAGTACAACAACATACATAATGCTAGATACCATCAAGGCCAAAAACTGCCAAGGTATCAATCCAACAGTGACTAAGGTGTCATCAAGGCAACTTGCCACTATAGGTACCATCAGGCTATAGCCTTGGTATCAATCCAACTTGATATAGATATCATCTAGGCCTCCATGCCAAGACACCAACCCTCACAGGGATCTAGGTATCATCAAGGTCAAATCACTAAAATAAAGCTCCATATCAAGACCAAGATACCTTCCCACACCAGGATCTAGAGATCATCAAGGCTAAACAATAATTGAGATCTCAATACCAACTAGGCCAAAATGTCCTACCAAGTACCATCATATAGGCACACAGCCTAAGGTACTCATCTCTCCCTCTCAACCAAGCATGCTTATCAAATATTCAAAACTTCTCAGGGAGAGATCAACACACCAGCTACTTGTTCATCCATTAGAACATACTGTAGCCTCACGACCCCAACCAGTGTCAAACTTCCAATATATTGGTTCTTATTATCAATATGCTAGCACCAAAATCCAGGGTCCTCAACCATTCTGATTCTTAGGTTATCACAATATCCAAACAAATCTCGATGGAAGCTTCCTCTTTCCAACTTTTCAAGCAATACCAAACTCAACCTCAACACTTGTCAAAACAATCGAGTCTTTGTTCACCACTCATCAAACAAGAACAACCATCAATAGTGCTTTAGCCATTCTTTGATTACATTCTCTCCACATGGCATGTACGACTGATAGTCATGACATATCATGTCCTCATTCTCAAGCTATGGAGGATATACACTTTCCTTCATCCAAGATCCTTCTCAACTAAGGATATAAAGTCTATCATCAACAACATCTTTCTTCATTCTTTTGCATCATTATGTCATCGGAGAACTTTCAACGTTCCAGACTTTATTCTTTTTATCTTCATATGGCGACAAGGTTATCTTTCAAACATTAATGTAAACTTTAATGTCATCAGAGTTCTTACAACTCCCTCTTTCCATCATGCTCAACATCATCATAAGGTCAACGACGACCTCTTGAAAACTATGTACTCGCGAATCTTATCAACGAATATGACCAAGCACAAATATACAAGAGCATGAAGTTAACTTTATCAATGAGAGCATCTAGGGTATCAAAAACTTTGAATATGAAATTAAACTTTAGATATCAAGACCTAAACCTTGTTAGAGTTTCAATTATAGCAGAAACAATCAACTAGGGTTACACTTTCATGCCCTAGACTCTTACAACAACCTTTGCTAGGGTTTTGTTACAAACCTTAGATATTATCATCAAAACTTTAATATTAAGCCTTAGATATCCAACAAATAAACCATGTTGGGGTTTTAACCATAACGAAGGCATATAGGGTTTCTCTTTCAATCCTAGAATCTTATTTAAACTTTTACTAGAATTTTTATCATAAACCGTAGATAATATCATCAAAACCTAAAAAGGTAGGGTTTTATCGTATGTGCGCTAGATACCAACAACAAACCTAAAAATCAAAAGGCTAGGGTTTCACCAAAGTGAACAAATAGCGAAAGATTGTTATTACAAGGGTTGATTTAATCTGAACACCCTAACAAAATAATCTTTAGCATTCTATAGCAAAACCCTAGATATGAGAGAGTTACTAAATAAAGCAATTCTAAAAACAAAATGATCATACCTTCTTATATGAAGAAGACTTGCTACAAATTTTTATACATACCTTGAGTTTCTTCTTTCACAAACCTTGTAGGGCTTCCTCTTGAAGGGCTCCCTTTGCAACAAATCTTCTTACAAATTTCCCTTTGAATTTTCCCTCTGAATCTAGCTACAATCCTTTCCTTTTTAGAATATTTCTGCAAATCTTTCTTTAAGGAAAATACAAGAGAGATGATTATAATCAAGCAATAACTATAAAGGCTAGATAAGTAGAGGAAATTAACAAAGTAATGAAAGAAATAAAGAATACTTATCTTTTGTGAAAAGGTGGAAGCTCCCTCTTGATCTTGTCTTAATCCAAGCATCGTGAGGGATTCCTTCAACTTATCAAACAACTCAAGAACTTTTTAACAAAGTAGATCAGATCTACAAACTCTAGGAATTAAAAGAAAGATAAATCCTAGAGATAATCATAAAAGAATTCTTAATGACCTATACTATAAACAAAGAATATGCAGGGGATAACATTCCTTAAGACTTAATAGAACAAGTCTTTGAACTCAGAGTCTTCAGTTTGGTCTTCTTTGATGGAGCTTCATCAGTGGCAATTGTGGCTTGATCTCTTTCTCTTTTCTTGTTCTTAGGATTATCGGGGCATTGATTCTTATAATGTCTCATCTTGTGAATAACATTCTATTTTAGAAAGGTCAATCTTCCCATGAATTTTCTTTGACCCTTTAAATTTCTTATTTCCTCCTTTCTTCTTAAAATGGGTAGAATAAGCATTTGAGGTGGTATTCTCTTCATCTTCTTGCTTTCCTCCTATCAAGGCAAGACGAGCTTCTTCTTGAGTACATGCAGACCACTTTTCTTCAAAAGAGGGAGAATTTTTCCAACTACTAATTCTAGCTGGAAAGGCATTCCAAGACTTTGGTAGGCCTAGAAGGGCAACAATCACAAGTTCCTTATAAAGGATTATTGCATCAACTTCTTGTAATTCATCTCTTATACAGGCAATCCTTACAAAGTAGGAAGACACATTATCAACTTTGGTCATTTTGACAGTTCAAAGTTCATTCTTTAGACTTGCCACTTGTCCAATATTCTTGATTGTAAATAACTTGGAGAGAGCATCATACATTTTCTTTGAAGTATCTAGTGTGGATATGTAGGGAATCAAGTTGTATTTAATTCCATCCACAATTAGGCTCATGGCTATAATATTATTTTCCTTGTGCTTCCCCTTTCCAACATCATAAGTTGGTTCTTTGACTTTTCCTTGTACTAAGTCCAATACTTTATTTCTTGCAAGGATGAGGTCCATCCTTGTATTCCATGCTCTAAAGTTAGAAGTTCCTTGAAGCTTGTCTTCATATTTCATTGATGAGGCCTGTTACCCACTACCTGTGGGTGACACCCATAGGAGATTTTTTCTCCTAGACGGTCCTCAGTCGGCAACCAGTAGCCCCTTGCAGCCACTAGATAACTTGATGTGCCACCATCTCTGCCACTTGAACCAACCTTTATGTGCCCTCACCCATATGTTATGGGGTGGGCCTTCCAACCCTGAAGGTATGGCTTTCATTATGTAGTTGGGTAATTATGTTTTCTTATCATCGACACTTCTGGGCATGGATTAGTGGGGGGGTTTGACGGAAAGAATGGGCTTGGTTTGTACTCTTGTCCCCATGTCCAATTTGGTGGTTAACCTTGTATCTTAGTCCCGTGGGATCTCCTTTATTGGCTACTAGCTTTAGAAGTGCTACTACTTGGGAAAACGCGATTTTGGTTGCATGGTCTCGCTTCCAGACACAACATACATCACTCCCCTCTGCTCATTATGATCCCTTTTCACATATCTCCCATCCGGTTCCACATTTTTCTATTGGGTCCACAAGGAGTTAGGTTCCCCCTCCCCTTGTCCACACTTTGGGTCGGGCTTAGAATGATGCCCCAGAGGTTGATGCAGCTAAAAGAAAGTAAAAATCATAATTTGGCCACTCTCAACATGAAAAGTACCATAAAATGCAAAAGATGGTCGGGACATACAAATTTAGCACTTGGGAAAAAGCCAAACATTAGCTCTACCCCCATCATTATGGCCATCACCCTGGTTCCTCAAGCCCACTATATTGGCCCATTGCATCATTAAGAAACCCATGATTGTCCCGACCACTGGTGGCGATGAACTGCCCAACCTTAAGGGGGTATTCGCTGCTATATTAGCCACATCATGCTCTCATCCCTTGGAGCCCCGAGCAATTTTAAAATAAAAATCAACAAAAGGCAAAAGGCATATGAAGAAGAATGGAAAAAGGTAACTCATGTACCACGATTGCTCCCTCCTACATTCATATACTCAAGTGTGGGCTTCCCTTATCTTAGCTACCCTTATACTATGGCATGTGGCTTGGAGCCTTCCCCTGATGCCCAACTCCGTTCCATCTTCATATCACATAACACCTGCCACTTGATGGATGGACCATGGACTTATCACTCCCTTAGAGGTTGAAACCACCTAGTAGGGTCCTTGGTTAGCCTCCTTGAACTTGTAGACACTTGTATACTCTAAAGCCCATTATGGAAGGGCATGCCACTATGAAGTGTCCACTTGGTTCCATGGTTTGTAAGCTCATTTACTCAATTACACTGATGATCTGTTGTACTGGAAAGTTAGGAGATGCATTGGATCTTATACAAGATTGCAGGTGGGTCTTCATTTTGGGTTTTGGCCTCCCTATACGAGGTCCAAGTCCTCCAGAGGGTCATATTGGCATTTGTAGGGTGTGCGTTGAGAGCCATGGGCCTCCACTATAGCAGAGAGCAGATAACCATGCCATGGGATCCTTTAGTACCATCCATCGCTCGCTCATGCTCCACCTATTTGATGATGATGATGCACCTGGACCACCTTTCCCAACTGACTATACACTTGCACCACACACTTGGCAGTTGATCCAGAGCCCAGATGGGTTTATGTTTCACCATGGGAGACAAATGGAGGGCTTAGATCGTTGTTCCAACCTTTATAGATGGGATATAGGCTTGATCGATCTACTTGGAGACCCATGAGGATGTTCTTGTGCCGATCCACAACCACTTGGGAGCACCACAAGTCATTTGCTTGGAGATCAAGGGGCCACCCCCTTTATCACTATATTTGGATCCCTTCCACTCATTTTGGCACATATTGGACTCCGCTAGGCCTTCCAATGGCCCTCCTAGCTATTTATCTATCATTTTGGCCCTCTTGAGAGGCATATTTTCCATATTATGGAGCTATCTTGGTGGAATTGTCACCAAAGGGTTGTTATTTCACACATTATTTTATTATTAGGGGTATCATTAGGCCTAATTAGGCAAATCAAACCCTTAGAGAATCATATATATTGATGAGAGGATTGACTCATTCCTCATCATCACTTGGATTTGTATCTCTCTCTCTTGAGAATTTCGCTATACCTATTAGAGGACGAATTGGAGAACCATTGATACATTTTGATGTTTGGATGTCTTTTCTTGGTCTTGGAGCTTCGATTTTGTCTCTATTTGATGGTTGGATATACTAGCTATACTTGTAAGTGATATTTCATGCTTATTTTTATCTCTTGTTTACATGATTAATGTATGGGAGTTTCGATTTTTTCTCTATTTGATGGTTGGATATACTCGCTATACTTGTAAGTGCTATTTCATGCTTATTTTTATCTCTTGTATACATGATTAATGTATGGAATTTTTGCTCATGAAATCTGAAATTCTGCCCTAATTTAATGCACATTTATGAAAATTGGATCTTGTGAGGATATTGCATATATTGCATGTTTGGGTATAGTGGATGAATGTTCCTAGGGGTACATTATCTCCATAATTACATTGAGAAGTTGTCAAATTGCTGCAATAAGAAGTATAAATCCTTGTGGTAACCTAGTAGTTGCCTCTAGGGCCATTCGAAGTTGTCATAAGACTCCTTAATTGGGTAAAAACACTCAAAAAATTGAAAGCACATTGACTCCATTCTCCCAATAGGCTAGGCATTTACCTTACCCTTGGTGATTACCTTAACAAACATCTGTTTCACCTCCTTTTCTCCCCCTAAGCCCCTAACCCTAGAGGTCTCCTAGGCAGGGTTGCGGGGGAGCGGCCCCCCACCTCCCCCCCTTGGGAGTGTGCTTCCGAAATCGCTCCCCTCGGGAGCGTTTTTCGGAAGCGCGCTCCCGAAGTCACTCCCCCCAGGAGCGTTTTTCGGAAGTGCACTCTTGAGGTCAAAAAAACGCTCCTTGGTTTTCAGGGAGCGTTTTTTTAGGGAGGGAGCGTTTTTTTTTAGGGAGGGAGCATTTTAGGGAGCGTTATTTTTATGGAGGGTGTCCATGGTATCTGATGGATGAACAAATGTAAAAGGCAAGCCATTGATAAGTGTTCTCGCTGTGTCTGTTAGTGGTTGCTAGAAGACCAGAGTGCTAGAAGACTGGCACACACAAAGACTTGGTCCTAAATGAAATTACTTGCTCTCCATTTGCTTAAATCATCCATTTGCCAACCTAACTATACTGTTAATATAATTTGTGTGTATCAACTATTTTTTAACATATTATGATATAATTCCATTTGGTAATGGCCATTATTTTATTGTAAACCCAGGAAAGGTATATCCTGAACAATCTTGAGACAAAATTTCCTACCATAAAGTGGAATGGATTTTGTTCAAACTACTGGAAAAGCATACATCATATTCATTTTATGCAAAGATCAACTCTGAAGATATGATTAAAGGCTAATTTTCATTAAGGAATAAAAACAAAAGCTTAGCTTTAAGACTCATTGTGCTGTAGTTATTACTATAAGCAGAATATATGACTCTTTGAAACTCAATATTTATTCAACAACAATTTATCTCCACTGTAAAATGGGCCTAAATATTATGAAATCATTCTTTGTATTGTTGTTAATGCCTTACACCTACTCCTTTCTCACATTGAAACCAAGTCGACAGTCCTTTGCAATCAAGATATACCATCTTATTGGAGACAATGATGGATGACCGAAATATTTGTCGTTGTTTCATCAATGCCTCTACCCTTTTAGGTCATGGCCATATTGCTTGCATGAGATAGGGGCTTGTGTATTTTCCCATCTACCGTTTCTTAGAGATTTTATGACCTTAATGGCAAAGTGGGTAACAAGTTGATGAAAATTCAATTGCTTAAACTTTGGATAATTAATGATATGCCTTCTAGGTTGAATTTCCCATTTCCTTAAAAGAAATTAATTTATTCCTTAGCAACACATTCTTCGTGTTCTCCATCTGTTGGACATGTTGAATACCTAAGTAATTAGCTAAAGTGCAAAGCCCATTCTCCCCCTGGGACTGACTTACGACGCTAAGATTTTAACTCTATTATATTTTATTATGCAAGATCCCATTTTTTTTTCTTAAGTGACCATCACATAAAAAAGCACGTGACTTCTTGCACAATGATATTAAAATCAAAGCCCCAGTTTAACCTGCCTAATGTGACCCCAACATTACAGTATCTTACCGTATCTTTTAGGATGATATTCTGTTAGAAGTGTTCCAAAAACTAAATGTATCATGTGATTTTCTCAATATGTGTTCAATGTTTATTAATACGCCATCGTTTTTAAGATTTTTAAATCTTTACAACCATCTAGATTTCTATGGTTGAAAATTTGCACATTATTTCATCCAAGACACACCACAGGTTAGAGCCTTTTCATTTTCTTCTGGGTTACATCTTGGGAATTTGTGGGAATATTTTATTGGATCATTATCTTTAAGTGGGTGTCTGACATAAAGTATCTTCTCTTCATTCTTACATCTTTACAAATACCCTTGAACTTTTCTAGAGAAATTATTCTTCATTCTTACATCTTTACAAATACCCTCTAACATTTCTAGAGAAATTATTCACATCTTTTTAATTATATTTTCTGAGAGAAGACAATGTCCACAAGCATTAGAAGACCACCATTACCATGATCTGCTAAAAAATTAGACATTTCTCGTGGCAAGAGGCCAAACAATAGATAAAATAGATTTACTAGTCTTTTCTAGTTTCTAGTAGTTTTTAACTTTTTATAACTGTTGAAACTTGGCTCTTTCATATTTATTATGATATTTTTTGTAAACAGTATATGGTAATTTAAGTTTGAAGTTTGAAACTTTGAAGTTGGCAGTTATAAGTTTATAACTCATTATGGATTATGAATATGATGCTTCATGAAATTTGAAAGTTGTTTCATTTCGTTTCATTTTATAACATTTAATTTCATGTTAAATATTCTTTGTTGTAATGGTTACACTTCGCTTACAAGTACAACTATGGTGATCAATGAATCAATGATGATAAATGTTATATATTGAATTTTGAAAGCTTGAAACTTTAAGATTGATGAATCATGAGACTCAAGAGTCAATATGTTGTATGCCTCTAACTTGTGGATGTGGTTGATGAAGATTATAACTTCTAGATGATTGATGTTATATGGTTTAATCTATGTTTTTATGTTTTTTATGTCTAATTCATCATTCTACATGCTTTTGTTGACATATATGCATCAAAATATACAAAAATATATAAAAATATATATTATAAAAAAACGCTCCCCAAAATGCTCCCAGACTGGGAGCTTTTGAAAATAATGCTCCCGCTCCCAAGTAACGTTGCTCCTAGGGCATCAAGCGAAATCCACTATAGGCATCCGTTCGAAGATCGAGTTGGGCTACAACTGCGCCAGGGTTTTCTCTAGGCCCTCACATTTTGAAGGATTTTCCTTGGCTAGATTTTGAAATATTTCAAGCCCTAGTTCCAATTTCGTTCTTGTCGCTTGGTTTCCTTGGTTAGTGGCTTCATCGAGGGTCATTGCACCACTAATCAAGAAAAATAAAATTTCATTGATCCTTTTCTCCTCTCTTGCTTGGTCTAGATCTTTGTTTAAAGTTTCACCCAAAACCCTAGACCTTGTGTGGGTCCACTTGGGCTTCTTTGTGGTCCCAAACCTTCACCATTCATTATTTCACAAAAGCCACTTAGAAACCCTCTTCTCTTAGGAATCTTCGGTTTAGGGCATTTCCTATAAAGCAATATCTCTAATCCCTAGGTCTAGGCCTCCTTTGAGCCTTTCTTGGAGAGGCCCACACCTTGCTTCCAAAGAAAGCAAGCCCATAATTTGAGTCTCTCCTATGAATGGGCTCTTGAAATCACTATCTATCCCATCATTAACTTACCATTCATAGTGATTTTCCTCATATTAGGACTCCTCCCATCGGTGAAAGTCTGTAAAGAGCAGGGGACATCGATTGAGGTGACAGTGGGTCCTTGTCCAATTGTTGCCACTTGGTCTAGTTGTTGCCCCTTTGGAACCCCTCCTAGAACCCTTGCTAGATTGAATGGTAACATTTTTGCCGCCGTTGTCTGGGACATGAGACGTGTGCCTTGTTTCCCTTACGACAATATTGATATATCACTTTTGGCGACTCAGTTGGAAGAACAAAGCCCTAGATCTACACCAAACTTCAAAGTTAATGCTTGTAGGGTGAAGCAAGCATCTAGCAAGGCATTAAAAGTTCGCCCTGGCGACTCCACGTTTGTTTTGTCTACAAAAACATGAAAGATGGATTATAATCAAAAGGTCGATTTCTGTACATTTTACTTTGATAGGCTCGATCCTAAAGAAAGTTAATGAAGACTGAAGCAATGGGTTGGAAATTTGTGTCCAAAGTAATGCAACATTGCACTCAGCAATTAGTCTCCATTCAAATTTGGTCCACGCACACAGGCACTCAATTACTTCGTGCAATTTGATTTTAGACATTGGATTGATTAGAATCGTGACCCGCAAGATGCATGAATAATTTGGATTGACGGTTCACAGTGAATTCGGCCTGCATAGAACGAACAATCTTTAGGTGTCGTGGCTGCCTGCGGTGTATCAGTGTGTGCCCTAGGATCACTAACGCAGCCTGGTTGCAATGGCAGCTCGACCCGGATGTTGTGCTAAGCAGTGTGGCTCGGTTGGTGAATCGCTGTAGTCGTCTTCAGGCTGTCTCAATTCTCAATTAATTCCGACCACCACCATGGCGTGCACGCACAACTTCACAAATGATGGCTCATCCACATAGATGACTTATTTTGGGTACTTACCCCATTAGGGGTTGAGGATGATGACACAATTATGATGTTATTTGCTTTTTCACTTGAAGGTCAAGGTAAGGATTGGTATGCTAGTCTCCCTCCCAAAAGCATCACTAATTATGATAAATTTGAAGATATCTTCTTAAGAAGATGGAGCAACATCCCATTTGAAGAAAGTGGCCCTTGTAATGAAGAGGAGGTAAATCCCCTTCTTGAAATTCAACCAAAACCCTTTCAACATGAATCAAGTGATGAAACAAGTAATCTTCAAGACGATCTTGGTGACAACTTCAATGAGGAATATACCTTGAAAGGTGAAGCTGCTAATATTCCCTTACTCCTTGAGGATAATTCTCCTCCCCTTGCATATGATAAAACCCTTAAGAAGGATCCTCGCATTTCCCCTCTGGACATCTCTGCTCACTCCTCTATTGAAGAGGGAAAGTGGGAGATGAGGGATCATTCTTAGAATAGGAACCTTCTCTATGATGCCGATGGTACCACTAAGGCCCCTATTTTTCCCTCTGATTCCGGAGGAATATCTAAGTCATCAATCAATCCTTCTCTCACTCCTTGTCAAGCAACCATCCGTGATCCCTTTTCCTCTTCCAAGCTTGACCATTTGGGAGTGCGCCCTATAGACTCTAACCCCTCGTGCCACCTTCTTTGTTCCTATCATGACCTTAAAGCAACCATGAAGCATGACACTGTAAAAAAGGATCATGACTAGGATGATATGCCTGAAATTGCCATCCATCGAAGATTTATGAGCTTGATTGTTGATATAATCTTCTGGTTGGAGGAAAGGTGCACATTCCATACTTCGTTTCCCTCCTCACCTAAAATCTTTAATGCATGGCCATTTCATTCGCCCACCCCCAACCCTCAAGACTCTATATATGATTATTCTTATCCGCATTGTCACATGGATGATTGTAGAGGCGATTGTTCTCACATTGATTGGATGATATGTTGGTTGCATTGGATTTCTGATTACACTTAGCATTTGCACAATGTAATCACGCATGTTAGTATAGGATGCATTGCATGCTGATTTTCGCATTGGAACTAACATCATATTCTCTTATCATGCTAGAATAGCTGCATTTGGATTAGAATTGCATTTAGAATTTAGAATTTTATTTCTTGTTGATGTTTTATGGCCTAATATAAGCATGGGTGATCATAAGACACCACAAAAACATGTTGCCTCGTGTGCTTAATCTTTGATGTGCAGGTAACAGGTCTACGAATGGTCCGAAGAGATCGCTGGTGTTCTCATGACCTCCTTGTTCGAGTACATTCGTGCACTCCATTGAGAGATCGTGTCCCAGTTGGAGCCAAATGTTACCCACTACCTATGGACGACACCCATAGGAGAAATTTTTCTTCTAGATGGTCCTCAGCCGACAACCAACAACCCCTTTGAGCCACCAGATAGCTCGATGTGCCACATCTCTGCCACCTGAGCCAACCATTACGTGCCCTCGCCCATCTGTTATGATCGTATGTTTGAAGGTGGGCCTTCCAACCCTGAAGGTATGGCTTTCATTATGTAGTTGGGTACTTTTGTTTACTTATCATGGGCATTTCTGGGCATGGATTAGTGGGGGGATTCGACCGAAAGAATGGGCTTGGTTTGTACTCTTGTCCCCTTGTCCAATTTGGTGGTTAACCTTGTATCCTAGTCCCATGGGATCTCCTTTATTGGCTACTAGCTTTAGGAGTGCCACTACATGCGAAATCCCGATTTTGGTTACGTGGTCCCGCTTCCCAACACAACATACATCACTCCTCTCCACTCATTATGACCCCTTTTCACATATCTACCATTCGGGTTCACATTTGTCCATTGGGTTTGTTACCGCTCAAACTAGCAGGGGTCCTAGAATGGGATCCTTGAAGGGAAACTGCTAGGTCAAGGGAAACAATGGAGCGATAGCACACTGTCACCTCAGCTAAGGCTCCCTACTCTTTACGGACTTTCATTGATGGGAGGAGACTTGGTATAATAAGGATCACGAAAATGAATGGATCAATGGTAGGATGAGAGGTGATCCTAGAGGCCTATTCACATGGCTTTGCTTGCTTTGAAAGCAAGATGAAAGGCTCTCTAGGAAGGGTTTAAGGGAACTCTAAGAGCTTGAGTTTGAGTATATGACTTGTCAAGAAGATTCTTAGCTCCTAAAATCCTTGTGGAAACTTGTGGTCTTTGTGAAATTGGCTTCAACAGGTTGTGGGACCACATGGGACCAAGTGGACCCAGAATTAGGTCAAGGGAATGGAATTTATCAACCAAGGGTGTGCTTGACCCAACTAAGGGGAGGAAAGGGATTAAAGGAATTTTTTCTTATAAATTTGATGCAATGATCCCTATGAGGTAACTAGCCTTGGGAGACTAAGGGAAAAATTTGGTTTCAAGGCTAGGGCTTGAGATATCTCAAGATCTAACCGTCAGAATGGCTTCGAAATTGGAGGACACCTAGGAGACCCAACAACGCAGTAGAGGCCAAGAGATCGAATTTTTATGATGGGTGGTTTGCAAGAAATTTGATGCCCTAGAAGACCGAATGGGGCTAGACCTAGAAATAGAGGAAGGTGAAGGAAAAATATGAACTTTAAAGTGATCACCAGAGGAGGACCGATGCTTTGTCCTTTGGGAGGGATGGAGTCATGGAAGATTTAGGGTTCAGATTGATTTCCACTTGTCAAGGAGGCCTAGAAAGCAACTTCGCTAGGCTTTAGGGCTTGATGGAATCAACTTCAAGGTCATTTATACTTCATTTATCAATATTTGGAGACTTATCAAGACAAATTCAACAAGATTGTCTCGAGGAACATTCATTCATTCTAACATGGCCCATACATGATACAACGCTATTAAAAGATTTAATTTACACAATTTCGTTCCAAGAAAATCAACAAATTAACTGTAGAATAACGAAAATCCCAGCATCATGAATGTAGCAAGATAAATCACAAGAATAACATTAAAACATTACTTACATGTAAGAAGAATATATCCAATCACCAATATATGCCAATCATAGAAGCTCCAAGACAAAGAAGATTATCCAAGCATCGAAATTCATCCATTCATCCCAAAAATCTCATCCTCAAAAATTAGCAAAAATCTCACAAGTAGATATGATCCAATCAAAGTGATGATGATACAAATGATTCATCTCACTTCTATTTATACACTTCCTTAATGAATTCGATTTAGCTAATTAGGCCTAATTTAGCCCCTAGATTAAAATAATGTGCATAATAACACTAACTTTTGGTGACAAGCCCACCAAATAGCTCAATAATACATGAATAAACCTCTCAAGAGGGTTGAATGATCAATAAAGTGAATCGTTGGGCCTTTGAGGAGGCCAAATGAAGTCCAAAGGGTGCCATGATGTAGAAATGGACTCCCATCATAGTGGACAAGGGGGTGGCCCCTTGTTTTCCAAGCAAAACTGTGGTGCTCCCAAGTGGGTGTGGGGGCACAAGGTCATCCTCATGGGTCTCCAAATGGATCGGAAATCACTGTAGACCAACGTTGCACAAAGCGGGGACGAAGCGGGGACGCGGAAGCGTCATTTCCAAAGAATCTAGGAAGTGAAGCGTCTCGGAAGCGTCTACTATATATATATTTTATTTTTTATTTTTTAAGACATCCAAAATACCAAATTAATTGTAGAAGATATGGAAGCTTGCATATTTGTACATAAATCAAGATAGATATGACATCCATTGTACATTAATGATTAATTATTTGAGCATCAACCATCTATAATCTAGATTCTTCTCCTCTTGTCTAGCCTTTGCCTCTACCTCGATTATCTAGGGACATTAGTCAAAATTGCCCAATTTTGATCAAACTACCTAATGCAAGCCTTAAAATATGGTAGAAAGAACTTAACATGCTTGATCGATGATTTTGAGTTGATTGAAATGTAATTTTTTTCTAACGACATGACAAAGGAGTTCAACAATTAACACCACCAACACTAGGGTACATATAGGGCTTGGTGCTCTTGATTAAATGCTAATCACATACCCTCATACATGATATAGTCTAATGAAATGCCACCATACCATTGATCCTCAATTCTTGAAAACTTTTAAGTCTGTTGAATTTTGAATAGGATATGAAATTCTATTTTCTACATATGAAGTCCGATCATGCTGGAACCACTCTCAAACATCCCGAGTCATTTCATGGTAATGTGAAAAATTTAAGTAAAAGGATGAAAATGAAAAATAAAGGAGAATGTCACTTTTACTTTAAGAATTTAACATTACCATGAGGGAGCATCTAAGAAACATCTAAGGAGGTGAAAGAGAGTTTATACCTTTTTCATCCTATTCCTATCTCAACACTAACTGTAATATCCCGAATGGAAATAAACAACAATATTAAACACATAAACAAAGAACTACAACAACTAGAGAGACATCATAAGAAAAACTGACAATATGGAGAACGTTGAGCCATTTTATTAATACTGAAAGATGGAATGAGTACAAAATGTGATCAGATTGATGGCACCTTGGCTTGCACTAGGCAAGCGTAGAAATACTCTCCGAAGATAACCCAGAATGGCTGCTCCCTCAAAGACTGCGTAATCTCTAGTGCTGCTGGTGTTGCTGTTACTGTTGGAATGAAATGACTATTTGGGGCTGCTCCCCTCGGAAAATTGTGAAACTTTGGGAATGGCCTCTCCACCTAATACCCAAAAAAGCCCAGAAAGCTTTCCGGAAATGGCTGACCTCCGAAAATGACTCCCTTGAGGCATTACGCTATTCCCCAATGAGAAACGCTGGTCTTGAATGATCTGCTGCAAATAATGGCCTCTGACTCTACCAAATTGATGGAATAGGGAAGGGATGACCCATTTCCAACTCTCTCGGGCTGAATCCCCTGATAAACCCTTAATCCGGAACCACCTCCTTCCAAGACTGCGTCCTCCCTCTCACTGACTGCGCTGTCTCTTCCAGTGAATGCTCCCGACTGTGGTTGCTGCAACTCTCTCTGGCAAAACAAAGATGGAACTCCTCACCCGAGCAAGCACTCGAAGTCCCCCGGGGCTGAGGTTGGGATCTCCGCATGGAGACACCCGGTGTACTGAACAGTACGTGTAGACTTTGCTCAACAGCAAGCGTGCTCAATGTCAAAAGACAGACAGCAAAGATGCATAATCAGAATGGATGAAATGAGAAGACCCTCTCCATTTTTATGCTTGGAGAGCCTTGCTCTCACCTAGGCCCCACCATCAACTGCGCTATCTCCTTGAGCCACGCTGTCCCTCTCTTTTTGCGCTGGCTTGGGCCTACATTGCCTACGTTGTACTTTTCCCCACGCTGCCACTTCGACCTCTAGGCCCCACGCTGCCAATTAATCATGTTTCTCAAGTGACTTTAGGAAATGCTTTTATCCTAAGTGTGAGTTAAGTGTCCCTCTTCACCCACTTTATTTCTAACTTAACTTTATTAATGTAAAGTAGTCAAAAATTATAATATTTCCAATTAGCTATTGCTAATTGGGAATATTACACTAACCCACTCTCTAACCCAACTAAAGTTAAAAATTAAAAAAACAAATAAAAAAAGTGGGGTTTTTTTTTTTTTTTTGTTGGCTACGCTAGTCGGATTCGTACGACCCTGTATGAAACTGCTGGCGATTCGTACAAATCCGTACAGGAAGTGCGGCGTTTCCGTACGACAATTCGCCGTACAAAACGAGGATTCGGTCGTATGGTTCAAAAAAACTAGGAAGTGCAAAATTTTTTCCGAAACGCATTTCGGAAATTCTGAAACGTGTTTCGGGGGGGGGGGGGATCCCCTACGGTTTCGTACGGACCACGTTTCGGGGGTTGGAGCCGGGAGGGGGGGGGGGACATTTCCTGCAACATTGCTGTAGACCATTTGTAAGGGTTGGAATGATGACATAAGCCTTGCCTCTACAGCGGGGAACAATCCTCTGGACCCTGGAACATCTGCCAAGTGTATGGTGCATTTGTGGAGTCCACTGGGCATGGTGAACCAGGTGCATCATCCTCATCCCAAGGGTGGAATAAGAGAAATCAACGAACGTTGATGGGGATTCATGAAGTAATCTTGGCTACGGTGGAGGCTCATGGCTCTCAACGCTCACCCTACAAGTGCCAGTGTGGTCCTATGGAGGGCTAGGATCACGTATAGGGAGCCCAAGCCTCAAATGGAAATCCACCTGCAATCTTGCATAAGATCCAATGCGTCCACTTCCCCTCCAATACAACAAATCATTAGAATAATCAAGTAAAAGAGCTTACAGGTCATGGAACCAGTGGGGTGATTCATGGGGGCATGCCCTTCCATAGTGGGATTTGGTATGTATAAGTCTCTCTAAGCTCAATAGGGGGTTAACCAAGGACCCTATTAGGTGGTTTCAACCTCTAAAGGGGGTGACATGTCCATGGTGCATCCTTCAAGTGGTAGGTGGCAAATGATATAATAATGGAATGGAGTGGGGATCAGGGGAAACATCCAGGCCACATGTCAAGGTGCAAGGGTAGCTATAATAGGGGAAGCCCATACCTGGGTATATAAATGTAGGAGGGAGAAATTCATGGTACATGAGTTACCCCGACCTTTGTTTTTCCACCCTTCTTCATAGGCCTTTTGCCTTTTATTGATTTTTCTTCATAACTGCTCTAGGCTCCAGGAGATGGAGAGCATGATGTGTGAGATGTAGCAGTGAATACCCCGTTAAGGTTGGGCAGTTCATTACCCACCAGGGGTTGGGACAATCATGGGTTTCTTAGTGATAGAGGGGGCTCATATAGGGCCCATAGGAACTAGGGTGATGGCCATGGGTAAGGGGTAGAGCACATGTTTGGCTTTTTCCCATGTGCTAAATTTGTATGTCCCGACCATCTTTTGCATTTTGTGGTACATTTCCTGTTGAGAGTGGCCAAATTATGCTTTTACTTTTCTTTTTAGCTGCATCAACCTACAGGGCATTTCCAGGCCCGACCCAAGGTGTGGTTAAGGGGAGGGGGAGGCTAAACCTATTCGGACCCAGTTGGGAAAATAGATGAATGGAGCTACAAGACAAGTGGAAGGGGAGTGATATAGGTAGAATGGGAAGTGGGACCACACAACTAAAATCGGGATTTCCCGTGTAGTGCCAACCTAAAAGCCAAATGGTCAGTAAAGGAGACCCCACGGGACAAGGATACAAGGGTAACCATGAAATCGGGAAATGGAGACAAGAATATAAGCCTAACCCACTCTTTCTGTCGAATCCCCCTACCAATCCATGTCCAAAAGTGCCCATGACAAGTAAGGAAAACTACTCAACTATACCAATGAAAAGCCATACCTGTGGGGTCAGGAGGCCCTCCTTCAAACATACATACATGACAAGTGGCTAAGGGACCACATGGTCGACGTAGGTGGCAGAGAAAATGGCACATTGAACTATCTAGTGGCTACAAGGGGCTACTAGCTGCCGACTGAGGACCATCTAGGAGAAAATTTTTCTCCTATATATACTACCCACAGGTGGTGGGTAACATGGTCCATAAGGAGTTTAATTCAATTCTCTTAACTTGCTTCATCAATATGTCATCATATCCTAATCCTAGAATTCTATAAGATAGAATTCCCGATGAAACCTTTTGCTTTCTTCCTAACTAGTGAATTCAAAGAGGACTCCATTAGAAAAATGTCAGCACCTGTTTCCATAGATGACCCTTGGTCTTGATGACTGTCTTCGATCAATGTTGTTATTAGTGAGGTTTCCAGGAGCCACTACTTTCATAGCTTAGTTGTATTGCAGACATCCTCCTATGATCAATGCTCCTTCCATGCTTCTATCATGATGCCATTTCTAGAGTGATGCATTAATGTACAATGCTTTCTAACATACTATTTTACAACCAAGAGATACCCCTTAAAGAGGAAGATGATCTCAATCATAGTAGAGATCTTTCACTTCTTCTTTCTTAGGCTTCTTTGAATCAGGTTCTTCTATTTCTCTGATAACATGGGCTTCCTCCTTTTTCGTCCTGTCCTTGTTAGATTTGGGACAATCCTTTTTATAGTGCCCAAGCTCATTACATCCATAGCATCAGATCTTATCCATGTTCCTTCTTTTATTTTGAGGACGAAACTTACCAAATCTTCCTTTCCTCCTTGACATGGCAGCATAGGCTTGATTTTCTTCATTTGATTCAGTATGAATTTTGGCTTTTAGTCTAGTCTCTTCTATCTTACATAGAGACCACAGATTTTGGAATGGTATTGCTTCTTTCTTTTCATAGATACTAGAAGTGAAGTTTCCCCATCCCTCTGGTAGAGCATTCAACACCATTGTAGTCATTTCTCTATCAGACGTCATTTCTCCCATTTCCTGTAGTTGATCTCGCATTTCGGAAATCTTCATAAAGTATGAAGTTATTCCTTCCTCTCTTGACTTCTTCAACTTGTATAGTTCTCGTCTTAGAGATATTACTTCTCCTGTAGTACTTATAGAGAATAACTCCACTAATTTCTCATATATTTCTTTTGAAGATTCTAGTTTTGAGACATAGGGGATGAGAGAGTCCTTTATGGATTCTATAAGAATCCTTTGGGCTCTTATGTCTCCCTTCATCTATTTGGCATAAGCTTGAGTGTCTTCCTTTGAAGGTTTAGTCACTAACCCTTTAATGTAATCTATAACTTCATTTTCAAATAAATTTAAATCTGTCCTTTTCTTCCATGCAAGAAAGTTTGTAGTCCCAGAGAGTTTGTTGCTTTCTTTGCAAAACGGTCATTTTGACAGATTCAGATGGAGACATTAAGATACTTACTTGAGTATATGCTTTCTTCTTCTATCAGCTTCCTTGTTGATGATGATGATGGCAGGAACTCCTTCTTAGATTGATTTCTTCAAGAGTGGTAGGTGATCTTGGATCCTTGATGATCAATGATGTCTTTATGATTAATTCATAATGATAATGTCTTCAATAGTATTGGATGGTGCTTGATGATGTGTCTTCCAACAAACTCTTCAATATGAAGAATCTTTGATAGCTAAGATTACCTCCTTGATGTGTGGATCCTTTGAATGAGGTTTGCGAACTGATTTGACTTTTCAATGTATACTTTTGACTTTGATGCTTTCTAGAGAGATTGATTCTGTTCTTTGATCCTTGAGTGTCTCCTTGTCAAGTAGCCCTTTGTCTTCAACACCTTAGCTCTGATACCTGTGAAAATTTCTGAATGTTACTAATGCAGAAATCCACTGTTAGATCTGGTTATACTTCTCCTACTTATCAAGTTATTAATGCTGAAATCTTCAGATTAACATTGAAGTAAACACATAAAAAACTTTCACTGATTCAAATCTAAAACAGAAAAAGTACATGCACACATAGACAAAGTGACACAAGATTTTCTAGACAATAGTCCCCGAAAAAACCCAATGCGGGAAAACCGGTCTTCTGGCTGTTGGAGGGTGTTTATTATTAAGTAGTTTTTTGAATACAACAAATCTGGGTACCGCACTGGTAAACCTGGCAGAGAAAAATATAGATCTGCTACTAACTTGCTGTTCTGAAGCCAAAACGTTGACTAATCGACACCCTCAAACGGGATTTACAAGACTCAGCCGGATCTTGGCCCTAGAAACCCCAACACTATCCCTGAAGCCCCTGTGTTAGCCTCTGCAGCCTCTGTGTGCCTCTGCGCTGGCCTGGAGAGTGCTGCGTAACCCCAGAATGGATGACGCAGACCCTATGCTGTCCCTGAGGGTCTCTGCGTAAGCCATATGGGTACCCGGTTGACCAACACTGCGCCAGAAGGGATTGCGTAGCTGAAGCTGCCCCTACGCTGCACAGCTACTGCCCTCTTTGCTTTTCTACACTGCCTTTGGAAGCTGCTCTGTACCTCTTGTTGATTCTAGGCATTGGGATGAACCATTCCCTTTGCCTAAACTACCCCTCTATGCAGCTGAAACACTTTTGGAAATTCTTAGCAAACCACGCCCTAAAATTCCAGCTTAGCTTAGATTCAGTGCTCTGCCTCTGTGTATCTTCTACAAATGACCCCAAGCCTTTCCTTTATACTTTTCTCATAGGGAAACCAACGGCCATGATCAAATCTTGAATCAATGGCTAAGATTAAAAGAAAGCTTGATCCGTGTGACTTAAGATAATTTCATCACATGTTTTAATTAATTACCTTTAATAATTTAATTTTTCTAAGTTAGACTTAGGGTCCTTAATTAAAATTATTAATTAATTAATTATCTTCCAAACCAGATGAAATTTCCCAAATCCCTTTTTGGGTCTTGGAGATCTCATGCACTCTAGTCCCTCAACAAATATTGGGAGTTAGAGCACATCCGATGCTACCCCAACACTCAAGAATACTCAACACTCCCTCTTAGCGAGGAATGTGCTCTAGTACAAACTCTGCTTCACCCCGAAGCTCTGCACTGATCTCTGATGTGGGTCTCTGCACAAATGCTGAAATTGCTGCCCTTCATCTCTGTGTTGCTGCTGCCATTTTGTACTGCTGCCCATGACATTGCCACCGACACTACTACATCTGTACTGCAGCTCCCTCTCAACTTGTTGCATCCGTGTTGCCATCAGCTGTACTGCATCTTCATTTGCTGAGAGAAACAACAAAATCTCCCGCCCAATGTTTGACAGACAAGTCAGTTGGGCTGCATCCTCATCATTGAAGCTCCATCGGCTGTTGATCTGTGCTGTCATCTAGAGGATGATGCACAACTACAACTCTGCATTGCGTAAGCAGACACCCTCTGCACTGCTAAAGTCACATTAGCCCCTTGTGCTGAAATCTCTCACGCTGCTGCGCTGTCCTCCTGAAGCCTCCATGCTGCTGCGACTTTGCTCTGTGCTGCTGAAGTCACATGAGCCCCTACGCTGCTGCTGCATATGCACTGCGCTGCTCCCTTTAGCCTTTAGATCCGCCTCAGCTTCATTTGTGATTATTTGCACCAATTGCTCCACTTGTCCTGCTACTGTCTTAAGGCTCCCGTAGCTCGGATGTGATCCAAGAGATGAGCTGCTCAAGGATCCCATCCACATTCTGTAGCTGCTTTACATATCCATGTCACCCCACTTTCGTGGTTCATGAGCGCTCATGGCTGCATCGTCTGCCATAGCAGCCTTGGAAGTAGAAGCTTCCTTGTCCTTCTTCTTATGTGGACAATTGCTGGCGAAATGTCCTAGTTCGCCGCACTGGAAACATTTGATCTTGGAAAGATCACACTTCTTCTTCCCTTGCGGCCTCTTTGATGCCAAGGTTGCATCTTCTTCATCTTCCTTCTTCACTTAACTGGATCTCGAGCTGTACTGCTTCTTGGTGAATCGATAGAGCTCTTCTTGACGCATGATTGCCCACAAGTTGTCCTAGTCGGGAAGGTCCGCTCTGCCCAAGACACTTTGGACAAAGGTTTCCCACTCTTCTGTGACCACATTGAGTGCAGTCCTTACCATCACATCATCCTCCACCTTTGATCCCGTGGCAATCAACTGATCTCTAATCGTTTGTAATCTGAAGAGGAAGTGCTCCATCTCTTCCCCCTTGGTAATCATGAATGACTGCAACTGTATCTCCAGAAGCATCTTCCTCTGGACAAACTTCCCCTCATATAGGGCTGTAAAGGCCTTCCACATCTCATTGCTGTTGTCTGCTCAGCTATATGTGGAACAATATGGTTCTTAAATCCATCCATTATGAGCCACTTGGCATGTGCCACAACTTGCTCATGCTTCTTCAGGAGATGTGCATCGATCGGCGTGGCCAAGACTTGTTCTGCATGGTCTCTTAGACGATATGCCTCCAAGACTACCAGGATTCTGGCTTTCTAGACTGCAAAGTTGGACAGGCCATCCAACTTATCTTGATCACATAGTTCGTGAGGTGCCATTTGCTCAGAAAATTTGTCAGAGCTCCTCCTCTCTACGCTAGAGATCTGGATCTAGGGTCCTTGGCGAAATAGGCACCCTCTGCCCCCTCTGACAACTGATTTCCTCTCTTGGAAATCCGCCAAATCAATCAACGAAACAAATCTCTTCGATCCACTAATCGATTTGCAGGTTTCTTTGGCTAGAAAACCCTCTGAGAAGCTGATCTCCTCCCGCTCTTTGTCTCTAGTGCTTAGGCTAAATTTCGAAAACTTAAAAAATTTAACCCCACCAACACCTTCTGAAGTTCTGCAGCTCTGCTTCAGGCACTTCTGAATCAGACAACTTCAGATCTGTGTCACCCTAGCTGGCCTCTGCGTGAGGATACAGTCCCAACGTTGCCTCTGTGCAATAAGTATGTGGGCCTGCGGGGAGACAGCATAAGACTACGTCACCCTAGCCTCTGCGTGGCTCTGCTACCTTTGAAACTGCGTTGTCCCTTCAGATCTGGCTTTCTGCTGCTGCTGCTTCTCTCTCTGCTGCTTTTTGTAGCAAGATTCTTCAGTCTTCTACTAGCGACCCTGCTAGATCTGCAATCACTCTGATATCATCTGAAAATTTCTGAATGTTACTGATGCATAAATCTACTATTAGATCTGGTTATACTTCTCCTACTTATCAAGTTATTAACGCTGAAATCTTTACATTAACATCAAAGTAAACACATAACAGACTTTGACCGATTCAGATCTAAAACAGAAAAAGTACATGCACACATAGACAAAGTGACACAAGATTTTATGGACAATAGTCCTTGGAAAAACCCAATGCGGGAAAATCGGTCTTCTGGCTGATGGAGGGTGTTTATTATTAAGTAGTTTTTTGAATACAACAAATCTGGGTACCACACTGGTAAACCCGACAGAGAAAAATATAGATATGTAGCTAACTTGTTGTTTTGAAGCCAAAACGTTGACTGATCCACCCCCTCAAATGGTATTTACAAGACTCAGCCAGATCTTGGCCCTAGAAACCCCAACGCTGCACCTGAAGCCCCTGCGTTAGCCTCTGTAGCCTCTGCGTTGGCTTGGAGAGGGCTGTGTAACCCCAGAATGGGTGACACAGACCCTACACTGCCCCTGAGGGTCTCTGCGTAGCCCAGATGGGTCCCCGGCTGACCAGCGCTGCCCCAGAAGGGACGCGTAGTACCTGCATAAGTGAAGCGGCCCCTTCACTGTGCAGCTGCTGCCTCTGCTTCTCTGCGCTGCCTCTGGAAGCTGCTCTCTGCCTCTTGCTGATTCTAGGCATTGGGATCAGACCATCCCCTTTGTCTAAACTACACCTCTTTGCAGCTGAAACACTTCTGGAAATTCTTAGTAAACCACGCCCTAGAATTCCAGCTTAGCTTCAGTGCTCTGCCTCTGTGTATCTTCTCCAAATGACCCCAAGCCTTTCCTTTATACTTTTCTCGTTGGGAAACCAACGACCATGATCAGAGCTTGAATCAATAGCTAAGATTAAAAGAAAGCTTGATCCGTGTGACTTAAGACAATTTTATCGTATGTTTTAATTAATTACCTTTAATAATTTAATTTTCCTAAGTTAGACTTAGGGTCCTTAATTAAAATTATTAATTAATTAATTATCTCCCAAACCGGATGAAATTTCCCAAATCCCTTTTTGGGTCTTGGAGATCTCATGTACTCTAGTCCCTCCACAAATTTTGGCAGCTAGACCACATCCGATGCTACCCCAACACTCAAGAAAAATCAGCAATACCATGTTGAGAATTTGGTAGGGCATAGTTTAATTCAATTCTCTGCTTGATAATTACTTGTGAGCTTACTTCTCTTACTTAGGTCTTCTCTTTATTAGCTTTAGTAGGTGTTTCGTTAATTCAATTACCAAAAATACAAGAGACACAAATTTAGGCTTTTCCAGCCAGGTCCAAAACCTCTCCCTCTTGGAGAGGAAAACCCACAAGTAATTCTCCTTATAGACTTTCTGCTGACAAGTACACTGACCATGACACAAACCCTTGACCTTAGTGTACCTCCAACAACCTTGTCACCTGCTCTTATTGGCTCCTTATAGGTGATCCTTCTTTCTTCACTGCGCTGCACCAATACTAGGAAACTTGGTCTGTATTCAGTAACCCTTAACACTGTAATCTTGACTTCCAATAGTCTTCTTCCTTTGCTTTCCAAGGGACTCCTCTCTATGGCTTCAACACCCTTCTATACTTAATAACAGTCTTGCACCGAACAACACCAAGCCTTGAAACCGTCCTCAGACTGATCTGTAATTGCAGGAGTAGTATTACAGACTTAAATCCGAAATTGCAGTGACACCCTTACGCACTTCTTCAGTCTTGTTCTTCGATGTATTACCCTTTAACTTCGCATTTGTGATCCACACTTACTGCAATTTTGGTGCCTCCTGAAATCACCTTCGATCTGCGTGAGAGCTGTTGTGATTACCCTCGGTTTATATAAGATATATCAATCCTTCTTTTCGATGTTACTTCCTTTCTGTTTGCGTACCACAGAGAGCCTCCTTTTCTCGCAATTCTTCCTTAGACCCAATCCGATATTTATCTCAAACTTGATCGAGATTCATTGCCCAAATGAAACCGCAAACCTTCTTATATTTAGTGTTATCCTTCCTGCGTTTAGGCTGACCTGTCAAATTGTGGGCAGGCCGACTTGTTAAGGAGATACATCACTGTGTATTGTAGGCGACTTCATGGAGCTTCTTCTAGCAAGGTGACAAGGGTGTGGAGCATACTTTTACATTGTTTCTTTGGCTCTTTACATGTGTAACATTGCTTCATGTACATGACTCTAATTTATATGTTTATGACAAGTTGACAAATCCCTAAAAGACATCAAGAAGAAGTCTTTGACCTATAATAAAACTTCTTGCTCATGAAACCCATGAAGCAAGCTTATCAAAAATACATTTTATTATCTTTGTCTTCTCCGTTACATAAATTCATAATTACATAGTCATTATGAAGAACGAACCTAGTTACACTTTCCAACAGCCTCCGGGGAATGGAGAGCATGATGTGTGAGATGTAGTAGTGAATACCCCGTTAAAGTTGGGTGGTTCATTGCCCACCAGGGGTTGGGAGAATCATGGGTTGCTTAGTGATAGAGGGGGCTCATATAGGGCCCATAGGAACTAGGGTGATGGCCATGGGTAAGGGGTAGAGCTCATGTTTGGCTTTTGGCCACGTGCTAAATTTGTATGTCCCGACCATCTTTTGCATTTTGTGGTACATTTCCTGTCGAGAGTGGCCAAATTATGCTTTTACTTTTCTTTTTAGCTGCATCAACCTACAGGGCATTGTTCCAGGCCCGACCCAAGGTGTGGACAAAGGGAGGGGGAGGCTAACCCTATGTGGACCCAGTGGACACATGTGGACCTAGATGGGAAAAGAGATGAATGGAGCTAAGACGAGTGGAAGGGGAGTGATATAGGTGGAATGGGAAGCGGGACCACACAACTAAAATCAGGGTTTCCCGTGTAGTGCCAACCCAAAAGCCAAATGGTTAGTAAAGGAGACTGCACAGGGCTAGGATACAAGGGTAACAATGAAATTGGGAAATGGAGACAAGAATATAAGCCTAACCCACTCTTTCTGCCGAATCCCCCCACCAATCCATTTCCAAAAGTGCTCATGACAAGTAAGGAAAACTACTCAACTATACCAATGAAAAGCCATACCTTTGGGGTCGGGAGGCCCACCTTCAAACATATGTACATGACAAATGGTTGAGGGAGCACATGGCCGGCGTAGGTGGCAGAAAAAATGGCACATCGAGCTATCTAGTGGCTACAAGGGGCTGCTGGCTGCCGACTGAGGACCATGTAGTAGAAGATTTTTCTCCCATATACACTTCCTAGTACCCACAGGTGGTGGGCAACATGGCCCACAAGGAGTTAGCCTCCCCCTCCCCTTGTCCACACTTTGGGTCGGGCTGGAATGATGCCCCGGAGGTTGATGCAGCTAAAAAGAAGGTAAAAAGCATAATTTGGCCGTTCTCAATAGGAAAAATACCATAAAATGCAAAAGATGGCTCGGACATATAAATTTAGCACGTGGGCAAACGCCAAACATGATCTCTAGCCTCATCATTATGGCCATCACCCTGGTTCCTAGAGCCCACTATATTGGCCCCGTGCATCATTAAGGAACCCATGATTGTCCCAAACCCTGGTGGGTGATGATCTTCCTAACCTTAAGGGTGTATTCACTGCTATATCACCCACATCATGCTCTCATCCCTCGAAGCCTAGAGTAGTTTTAAAAGAAAAATCAATAAAAGGCAAAGGGTATATGAAGAAGGGTGGAAAAATAAAGGGCGGGTTAACTCATGTACCACGATTTCTGCCTCATGCTTCATACACCCGAGTGTGGGCTTCCCTTATCTTAGATACCCTTGTACTATGGCATGTGGCTTGGAGTCTTCCCCTGATGCCCAACTCCATTACATCATCATACCACATGACATCGACCACTTGATGGATGGACCATGGACCTGTCACTCCCTTAGAGGTTGAAACCACCTAATAGGGTCCTTGGTTAACCTCCTTCTTGAACTTGGAGACACTTGTATACTCTGAAGCCCATTATGGAAGGGCATGCCACTGTGAAGTGTCCACTTGGTTCCATGGTTTGTAAGCTCATTTACTCAATTACATTGATGATTTGTTGTACTGGAAGGTGAGGAGACGCATTGTATCTTATACAAGATTGCAGGTGGGTCTTCATCTTGGGGTTTGGCCTCCCTATATGGGGTCCAAGTCCTCCAGAGGGTTATATTGGCATTTGTAGGGTGTGCGTTGAGAGCCATGGACCTCCACTATAGCAGAGGGCAGATAGCCATGCCATGGGATCCTTTAGTACCATCCATCGCTCGCTCATGTTCCACCTATTTGATGATGATGATGCACCTGGACCACCTTGCCCTGCCGACTATACACTTGCAGCACACACTTGCACCACACACTTGGCAGTTGATCTAGAGCCCAAATGGGGTTGTGTCTCACCATGGGAGACAAAGGGAGGGCTTGCATCGTTGTTCCAACCCTTACAGATGGGATACAAGCTTGATCGATCTACTTGGAGACCCATGAGGATGTTATTGTGCCCCCCAATAGCCACTTGGGAGCACCATAGGTCATTTGCTTGGAGATCAAGGGGCCACCCCCTTTATCACTATATTTGGAGCCCTTCCACTCATTTTGGCACATATTGGTCTCCACTAGGCCTTCCAATGGCCCTCCTAGGTATTTATCTATAATTTTGGCCCTCTTGAAAGGCTTCGTTTTCATATTATGGAGCTATCTTAGTGGGCTTGTCACCCAATGGTTGTTATTTCGCACATTATTTTATTATTAGGGGTATCGTTAGGCTTAATTAGGCAAAACGAACCCTTGTAGGATCATATATATTGATGAGAGGATTGACTCATTCCTCATCATCACTTGCATTTGTATCTCTCTCTTGAGAATTTTGCTATACCTATTAGAGGACGAATTGGAGAATAATTGATGCATTTTGATGTTTGGATATCTTATCTTGGTCTTGGAGCTTCGATTTTGTCTCTATTTGATGGTTGGATATACACTCTATACTTGTAAGTGCTATTTCATGCTTATTTTTATCTCTTGTATACATGATTAATATATGGAATTTTCGCTCATGAAATCTGAAATTCTACCCTAATTTAATGCGAATTTGTCAAAATTAGATCTTGAGAGGATATTGCATATGTGACATGTTTGGGTATAGTGAATGAATGTTCCTAGGGGTACATCATCTCCATAATTACATTGAGAAGTAATAAAATTGCTGCAATAAGAAGTATAAATTCTTGTGGTAACCTAGTAGTTGCCTCTTGGGCCATGCGAAGTTGTCATAAGACTGGTAAAATCACTCCAAAATTTGAAAGCACATTGACTCCATTCTCTCAATAGGCTAGACACTGATCTTATCCTTGGTGATCACCTTAACGAATATATCTTTCATCTCTTTTTCTTCTCTCTAAGCCCTAACCCTAGAGGTCTCCTAGGGCATCAAGCGAAATCCACTATAGGCATCCATTCCAAGAGCGAGTTGGGTTACAACTGTGCTGGGGTTTTCTCTAAGCCCTCACAAATTTTGAAAGTTTTCTTGTGGCTAGATTTTGAAATATCTCAAGCCCTAGTTCCAATTTCATTCTTGTCCCCTGGTTTGGTTTTCTCTAATCCCTCACAATTTTTGAAAGATTTCTCGTGGCTAGATTTTGAAATATCTCAAGCCCTAGTTCCAATTTCGTTCTTGTCCGTTGGTTTCCTTGGTTAGTGGCTTCATCAAGGGTCATTGCATCAAAAATCAAGAAAAATCCAATTTCGTTGATCCTTTTCTCCTCCCTTGCTTGGTCTAGATCTTTTGTTTAAAGTTTCACTCGAGTGCATCAAAGTGTGAGTTTGGATTGACAAAGGTTCTTTACTTGGGTCACATAATCAATGCAAAAGGAGTACAAGTTCATCAAGAGAAGATCCAGGCAATATTGGACTGGCCTTCACCCAAGAGCCTAATTGAGTTACGAGGATTCTTTAGGATTTGCAGCTATTTTCGACGGTTCGTCAAAGGTTTCTCTCTATTAAATGCACCCTTGATGGATTTAACTAAAAAGGTAGCATTCAATTGGACTGAAGAATCCGACAAGACATTTAACAAGCTCAAGGAAGTAATGAGATCATGTCCAATTTTGGCCCTCCTTGACTTTAGTCAACCCTTTGTATTAGAATGTGATGCACCGAGAGAATGGGTAAGGGTTGTCTTAATGCAAAAGGGCCACCCCATTGTACTCGAAAGTAGGAAGCTCTAGGATGCTAAGAAACTTTACTCCATATACGATAAAGAGATGCTTGCTATCATGTAGGCTTTGGCAAAATTCCGACAGTATTTGGTGGGAAACAGGTTTGTAGTCAGGACATACCACAATAGTTTACGTCATTTCTTGGAGCAAAAAGACCTGAATGAACAACAACAAAAGTGGGTAAGTAAAGTTCAAGCCTATGATTTTGATATTGAGTATTCAAAAGGGAAGAGGAATGTTGTGACTGATGCACTTTCCAGGAAACCAACGACATGTTCCTTCATAGAACTCGCAAAAGATTGGAAGGCTCATCTCTCAGTGGAATATGCCAAAAACTAGTTTGCATGTGCATTGACCGATAGACTCATCCAAGATAACATGCACAAAATAGTCGAAGTATTATTTACTACAAAGGTCGGATATACTTGGCTCAAGAATCCGTCGCGAAGGAGAATATTTTGAAGGCTATGCATGAAGTTGTTGGAAATACTGAGAGGGGGGGGGGGGTGAATCAATATTTCTTATCAATTATCACTTCTAAATATTTTTAGAGCATTAGTTAATCTTCAATTATTCTTGATGTTTATCCATTAACAATAATAAACAATAGAACACAATAGGCACACAAATTTTAGGCGGAAAACCCTCTCCGGGTCAAAAACACCGAACGCTTTTCTAATAAATTCTTCAATCTTCAGCCCCAATTGAAATGAAAGGTACAACTTCCTAGAATTCTAGAAAAGTGTTCTTCTCCAGCTCCCGCTGGAAGGACGCCCAAACACCCTGGTTTCATCAGTAGTCAATTGAATGGATGCCCCGATATCCTAGACCAACCTACCACCCTGTAGTGTTCACAGGCTCCAACCGGTAGGTGACTTCATGCACCAACCTAGCACGTCCTTGCCACCCTATAATGATCAGAAATAAGACAGGAGTGTGTACTCCCGTACTAGGGACAATTATCCATGATACAATATGATTCACAATGATTTTCTTGAACTACACTGATCACCCAATCACACTATGACCTGCAACCCAACCATAACATTATCCAGCAATGACACTTATACCTCCCAACAATGCCTCTACAACTCTAGGCAGATTGACTCTTTTACAATAATGACTCTTTTACAATTTTACAATGATGATTTTTACAATATTAACTTTTGACACGACCCGATACTTGACTTGACACTGCTTCTTTGAACACTAGCAACTGCTGATGTATTGTTGTGCTTGCTTCAAGTAATGGTACTTTGGCGTTGCATTTCCCTTCTAGTATGTGTCTAAGTTTTCCTATTGTGTCCTCCTTCCTGCACATACATTAATGAACAAGACCTAAACCAATATACAAACAAAATACCTACACTGTACTGCAAACCATATGTCAGATAAATATTCAAAATTCAAATGTCAATACGTTCAACATTTATGAACAAAACCCAATCAAACACACATATAAAATACTTACACTGTCCTGCAAAAACACATGTTAGAGATGATATTCAAATTAAAATTCAAACACTAATCATACATACCTTGTTGTAGCAGACTTACGCTTGACTGTTGATGTGTTGTCCTTACTGCAGTGATCCTTGAATGCATATTTTGTTTTTTTCCTTCTAGAAGCTTGATATTGAATCTGTTGTATCTATGTAATTTCGATGTCCAAGGTCTGAAATTGTGCCCTGTGGTAGCCCTCTGAGTCCTCTTTCGAACCCCGCAGGTGTGATCAATATTGGATTCTTCAAGGAATAGTTATGCCCAATCTCCTACGATTACCGAATTATAGATTGGTTCAGTAGAGCGAACTTGTACAAAGTGCCACGTGTCACTGTTTCAACCTTCGGTCCTGAAAATGATATCCAACAAACTAAAATCCGTCCTCTTTTTGTCACTTCTTACGAAATTTGAATCCAATGCTCAGAGAGAAAGTTGTGACAATTTTCCCAAGGTCACTTGTTTGACATGAAATTCTGTAGCTTGCAAAAACCCTAACTTCCTCAGATCATATCTCCGAAAATATAGCGAACCAATATCTGAAATTCGGTCACGCGCTTCATCAGGATTTCGACTCAAATGGTTTTTTTTTAGCATCTGAAGCTTCGTGGAAAAAAACTATAGCGATAATGCCACAATGACCTGTTTTAAGTAGTGAAATCCTTGCATCAAGAGGATATGAGGGTCACAATTTATATAAATGCTTAGGTTGAAAGGGTCTTCAACAAGTGAACGTTGGAGGGATTTTAGGAGTTTAAAAATGATTAATTATTGACTATTCAATGACCACAACCAATGATTAGGTTCATGCCACAACCCCATGGGGTTTTAGCCCACCAACTGGGTTACTAACTTCAAACATGAATATCTCTCAAACCATGAAGAATTACATGGCATGCCATATATCAACGGAAACATCTCGACAAGTAGAAACCATCCAAAATATCCTTGACTCGGAATAGAGTAAGTTGTCAAGTCAAAATTCCCATGCAAGATCGGGGTAGCCCCTGGTGCTGCTTGGGTTGACATCAATGACAACCCCTGATCAACATCTCCTGCTTCGACATTGACGACAACACAAGTACTCTCCCTGCGATCATGACACCTCTTCCGACAACATTCTCTTCCCCTTTGTCATCAATGGTAAAGGGTAACTCACCCTGACAAACGTCATCCTGCAGACCTGTACACACCTCAATTCCCTTTTTTTTACCTATTTAGATAAGAGAAAGAGTCTAATGAGAACTTGGGAGAATCCCAAGCTTTGGGCGAAGATACTCAAATGCTTCACGAGGTAATGGTTTGGTAAAGATGTCAGCAATTGTTCCTTTCTGCCAACATATTCAAGCTTGATAATCTTTTCAGTGACCTGCTCTCTAACGAAATGATATTTGATCGGAATGTGATTTGTTTTGGAATGCATCACAGGATTTTTGGAGATCCTTATGGCACTGGTGTTATCGCAAAATATGGGAATAGGCTCATCAAACTTGACTTGAAGATCTTGCAAAGTTTGCTTCATCCAGAGAACTTGAGAACAACAAGCTGTTGCTGCAATATATTCTGCATCTGCTGTGGATAACGAGATTGAGGACTGCGTTTTACTTAACCATGAAACAAGGCAACCACCTAGATAGAATGGTGCTCCACTGGTTCTCTTTCGTTCATCAACACTTCCTGCCCAATCTGCATCTGTATAAGCTTGGATAACTAGATTATTTCCTTTGGGATACCATAAACCATATTTTGTTGTGCCCTTAAGATATCGGGGAATTCTTTTGATGACAATAATATGAGATTCTATTGGTGTTGCTTGGAATCTTACTACTTGCCCAACTGCCTGCATTACGTCTAGCCGAGAAGCTGTCACATATAGAAGACTGCCAATCATAGATCTATACAACCTTTGGTCCACATCCTTTGGCGAATCTTCTAAACTTAACTTGCAACCTGTTACCATTGGGGTAAGGACAGGCTTGCAATCTTACACCTTGAATTTCTTGAGCATTTCCTTGATGTACTTGGTTTGATATATAAATTTTCCTTTATCATGTTGAGATATCTGAAGCCCTAAAAAGTATGTCAACTCGCTAAGTAGAGACATTTCAAAATCACTTTGCATCTTTGTGGCAAAGTTTTTACTTAATGTGTCATCATTGCTTCCAAAAATTATATCGTCCACATATACCTCAATAATTGTTAGGTTATCTTGATCCACTTTCACATAGATATTGTTGTCGACGCTTCCTTTCTTGAATCCTTGTTGATGTAGATATCCATCAAGACGAGCATACCAAGCTCTAGCAACTTGCTTGAGACCATATAATGCCTTCTTTAATCTGCAGACATAGTCTTCCTTTTCAGAGAGCAGAAAACCTTCAGGTTGTTCAATGTAAACTTCTTCTTCCAATTCACCATTTAGAAAGGCTGTCTTAACATCCATTTGGTAGACCTTGATTTTTCTTGAGCATGCTTAAGCGAGAAACATTCTGATAGCTTCCATTCTGGCAACAGGAGCAAATGTTTCTTCAAAATCAATTCCTTCAACTTGTGCATATCCTTTGCATACTAATCTTGCCTTATTCCTGGTAACCTGTCCATCCTCATTCAATTTGTTTCTGAAGACCCATTTAGTTCCAATAATATTTTTATCCTTTGGTCGTGGAACCAATTCCCAAGTGTCGTTCTTCTCAATTTGATCCAGTGCTTCATTCATTGTTGCTACCCAGTGTTCATCTTAACTAGGTTCCTCAAAATTGCTAGGCTCAAAAGTTGCTAAAAAAACAAGGTGGGCTTGCTGTGACGAATGAAGCTATCGACTTCTTCTGGTTCGAATTCCTTCATTTATGTTGCTGATGAATTGATTTGATGGATGATTCTTTTGACACCATTCTTTTAAAGCTTTTGGAGAATTTTCTTGTACATCCTGCTGATCATTTCTTGTTTCCTCTTGATTAACTGTTGTTTCCTTATTTGATTGGTCTTGTTCTAGAGCTTCTTCTTCATCCTTCACAGATTGTCCCTCAAATCCCTCAGATTTGCTTGAAGGGACAATCTCATCGTCATCCTTTGTAACACAATCTTCATCAAAAGTAACATTTATGCTTTCCACTATTTGTTTTCGCCTCAGATTGTAGCATCTATAAGCCTTCCTTTTGCATGAATAACCAACGAAAATACCTTCATCGACATAGGAATCGAACTTGCCCAATTTTTTCTCTTCTCTTTTGATGTAGCATTTGCTTCCAAATATTTTGAAGTATTTGACGTTAGGCGATCTTCCTTTCCATAATTCATATGGAGTCATGTTACAATTGTTCCTTAGCAAACCTTTGTATATAATGAATACATTTGATCATCTAATTTTGAGTCATTTTACATTGTTCTGGCCATTTCCTGTACGGTTCTGTTTTTTCTTTCAACAACTCCATTTTGCTACGGTGTTCAGGCTGTTGAGAATTGCCTTTTTATTCCATTTTCATCACAGTATTGCTGAAATACCTTGGAAGTGAATTCTCCGCCATTATCTGATCTCAGAGATTTGATCTTCAAACAATTTCATTTTGGACCAATTCCTTGTAGATTCTAAAACACTTGAATGCATCAGTCTTTTTCTTTAAGAAGCTGACGACTGCCATTCTGGTGTAATCATCTATCATTAGCATAAAATATAATTCTCCATCTAAACCTTTTGTTCTCATAGGACCACATAGATCTGTATGTACGAGTTCCAATGGACGTGATGCAAAGAGTTCTTTTGTCTTGAACTCAACTTTTTTCTGCTTGCCGTGCCGACAAGATTCACATATCGTATTGGTAGGTTTTGAAATTTCAAGCATTTCTCTTACTTCTTCCTTCTTGTTGACCCTGACCAAATTGTTGAAATTTATATGTCCCATTCGTTTGTGCCATAACCAACTTTCGTTGTCTTCCGCCAAAAAGCACCCTTTAGGTGTCTCATCCAAAATATATATGTCATTTGGAGCTCTGCTTGTTGTAGCCACAATTTTACCGAACTTGCCTTCCCTGATTTCACATTTCTTAGAGTTAAATAGCATCGTGTGTTCTTGATCGCACATTTGTCCAACACTGAGTAGATTGTGATTCATATTTTCAACCAACAACACATCTTTCACTAATGCATTCTTGCTTCCAAGTGTGACTGTACCTACTCCTATGACGTTTGAAGATTCGTCATTTCCAAAAGACACTGTTCCATCCTTCTTTTCCTTCTAGGATATGAACTTATTCCTATCTCCAGTCATATGAGTTGAGCAACCACTATCAACATACCAAACGTTTATGTTGCTTTGAGCCTTGAGAGTGATAACACAATTTTCAGTCTTCTTTTTCCATATTTGTTCATTCTGATTTTGCGAGAATTCCTTTGAAGAACCTCAAAGTCTGCAATCTTTAGCCAAGTGTCCAAAATTGTTACATTTGTAACATTCGACATCATCTCTCAAATGATCAAATATGTTAATATTCTGCTGAGTTCCGAAATATCCATTTATGAAAGATCGTCCGAAACTGTAGTTATTCCAAACATACGTGCGACATTCTATAGCTCTATGTCCAAACCTTCCACATGAATAACAATGACCATAGAAGATAGGTTGATACCTGGGAGGAAATCTTCTTCGAAGAATTGTCTTCCATGGTTCTTCCTGCGAGACTTGATCTCTTGAGTTGGCTGGGAGGTCTACCTGCTTGTTATATTTTGCATATCCATCTTCTTTTGTTGTCATAGAAGGACTTGGCTCCTTTTTAGATTTTCCATTGTAACCAAGACTAGTCTTGTCACTGTTTGATCACCGATTGTTGATGATTTCTTCCAATGCCTTGGAGCTGTTGGTGTTGTTTTGAAGAGTTTTTCCATTTTTTACTTGCTTTCATAGAGAAACTATTTCAGCTTCCAATGCTTCTCTTTCCTTGTTGCTTTCTTTTAATTCTTCCCTGAGCGATTCTTCAACTCATTTGTATTCTTCAACCTTGATTTTAAGATTTAGGACCTAACACCTCTCTGCCACCCTATAATGATCAGAAATAAGACAAGAGTGTGGACTCCCGTACCAAGGACAATGATCCACGATACAATATGATTCACAATGATTTTCTTGAACTAGACCAATCACCCAATCACACTATGACCTGCAACCTAACCCTAAAATTATCCAACAATGACACTTATACCTCCCAATAATGCCTCTCCAACTCTAGGCATATTGACTCTTTTACAATTTTCAATGATGATTTTTACAATACTGACTTTTGACACGAGTTGATACTTGACTTGCCACTGCTTCTTTGAACACTAGCAACTGCTAAGGTATTGTTGTGCTTGCTTCAAGTAATGGTACTTTGGTGTTGCATTGTCCTTCTAGTATGTGTTTGAGTTGTCCTATTGTGTCCTCCTTCCTGCACATCAATTAATGAACAAGACCCAAACCAATATACAAACAAAATACCTATACTGTCCTGCAAACCATATGTCAGAGAAATATTCAAAATTCAAATGTAAATACGTTTAACATTTATGAACAAAACCCAATCAAACATACATACAAAATACTTACACTGACCTGCAAAAACACATGTCAGAGATGATATTCAAATTCAAATTCAAACACTAATCATACATACCTTGTTGTAGCAAACTTACCCTTGACTGTTGATGTGTTGTCCTTACTGTAGTGGTTCTTGAATGCATATTTTGTTTTTTGCCTTCGAGAAGCTCGATATTGAATCTGCAGTATCTATGTAATTTCGGATCTCCAAGGTCTGAAATTGCGCCCTGTGGTAGCTCTCTGAGTCCTCTTTCCGACCCTGCAGATCTGATCAATATTGGATTCTTCAAGAAATAGTTATGCCCAATCTCCTACGATGACCTGTTTATAGACTGGTTCAGTAGAGTGAACTTGTACGAAGTGCCACGTGTCACTGTTTCAACCTTCGGTCCTGAAAGCGATATCCAACAAACTATAGTCCGTCCTCTTTCTGTCACTTCTTACGAAATTTGAATGTAATGCCGAGAGAGAAAGTTATGACGACTTTCCCTAGGTCACCTGTTTGACATGAAATTTGGGAGCCTGCAAAAACCCTAACTTCTTCAGATCATATCTCCGAAAATATAGCGAAGTAATATTTGAAATTCGGTCACGGGCTTCATCAGGATTTTGACTCAAATGGGTTTTTTTTTCAACATCTGAAGCTTCGTAGGAAAAAAAGTTATAGCAATAATGCCAAGATGACCTATTTTAAGTAGCGAAATCCTTGCATCAGGAGGATATGAGCGTTACAATTTATATAAATGCTTAGGTTGAGAGGGTCTTCAACAAGTGAACGTTGGATGGATTTTAGTAGTTTAAAAGATTATTAATTGTTGACTATTCAATGACCACAACCAATGACTAGTGTCATTCCACAACGCCATGGGGTTTTAGCCCACTAACTGGGGTTACTAAATTCAAACACGAATATCTCTCAAACCATGAAGAATTACGTGGCGTGCCATATATCAACGGAAACATCTCGACAAGTAGAAACCATCCAAAATATCCTTGACTCAGAATAGAATAAGTTGTCAAGTCAAAATTCCCATGCAAGATTGGGGTAGATTTTTGTGCTGTTTGGGTTGACATCAATGACAACCACTGATCAACAAGCATTCCATCAGCTGGACATCAGGGGTTCTTCAAAACCTACCGAGAGACCATGGAACGATTTTCAAGGAAAGGTCTCAAGGAAGTTGTGATGAACTACGTCAAGGAATGCATTACATGCCATTAGATTAAGGTCAAGCACACAGATCCTGCTAAGCTTCTCCAACCTCTACTAATTCCAGAATAAAATTGGGAGAGCATTGCAATGGACTTCATGACCGAGCAACCCAAGAAGCAAGGCAAAGATTGTATCTATAATGTGGTGGAAAAACTAATGAAATTCACGCACTTTGCAATTTCAGCTGACTACTCATCCAAACAGGTAGCATAAATTTTCTTCAAAGAAGTCTTCAGGCTCCACAGACTACCTAAAAATATAGTCAATGACTGGGAGAACAGGTTTATGGGTGCTTTCTGGTAGGAAGTCTTTAGGCTTGTGGCTATAAAATTAACCCCTAGCACTAGTTATCAGTATAGTTTTAAAAACCGGCCGGTTTGAACCGGTAACTGGCCAAACCGGCCGGTCAGATGTGCTCACGGTCGGAACCGGCCAAGCAACCCGGTCAGGGAGGGCATTTCGCCTTTTTTTGCCATAAACTGACGGCCGGTTTATGCATAAACCGGCCGGTTACTTGCCCATTGTTCACTGTGGTTGACACAGACCATCAGATGCAGACCAAGTTCGATTACAATGTACTTTAACCCGTGAGTAGCAATCTATACCTCACCACTCTATAGATTCGAAAAGTTTAAACAGAAATGCAATTCCCTGCCGGTTTAACTTTGACCTCCAATAGCTTTAACATAATCAGTGAGAAATGATAACATTTCCTTATAATTCACCTTATATTGGAATGCAACATAATAAGTGATGAGTTTTTCACATAAACATAACTGTTAAAGTAATTTTTCTAACATCACTGTGTGTTTTAATGTGATTAAATTCAACATATCTTTACATGAATATAGCTATGTGAAGCTGATGGCCATGTGACAAATATATTATGTCATATTCTAATAAACATATCTCAATATTAGAAAAACATATCCTATTTGTTGTAATAGGTAAACATAAATGTTACAATGTAAGAAGCATGTCTTAACATCAAAATGTCACAAACATAAACATATTTGAACATCACAATGTGTCTATCCTATGTCAACATCTTAATATGATGAACATAAAATGGTGTCACATTAGGATGAATCAAAGCCAATATCACTATCTAATAAAACTCGTTTTGAATGACATAATGTGACAAAATTCAACCATAGTCAACTATGTGCACATAAAACCATAGCCATCCAAAAGGAACCACGATTTACATAAATCAACCAATATAAACATTGATCTGTGAAATAACCACTAAAACATCACATTTTAACAATACTCAACGTGACTTGATAGTCAACCACAGTTTAACAATGGGCAAGGACAACCATGGTAAATCATAATTGAACGCAGACCCAGGATTGGTAGCTGCATCAAGCAAAGGCAAACAACCAATGGACGACACTAGTCATGCACCTTGAGCAACTTGTGCTTCCATTAGGTCCACTTCTATTGTTATTGGTGGCAGGGGTACTGAGGTTGCAGATGAGCCTGAGGCTGAGGCATCCTCAGACTCTGATCCAGATGATGTCTATGCAACGCCAGCAGCCGATGTTGATCCTGTGTCTAGTAGCGGTGATGAATTTGATGATTGATCATCATTCATGTGTAGTCTTGTATTAGGCCAATGGCCTCATAGCTTGTAGCATTGTTTTTGGACTTTATGGTCCATTTGGAGCCTCATTTCTTATGTATTTTTCGATGATATGTATTGCACTCGGTGCCATTTTGATATATTCACCTTTGCATGGTATATAAATGAGCAAACTTTGCATATTTTGTCTCTATTGGCTTGGAATCATGGTTGCAAATTTTAAAAATAATTTTTTTTATTAAAAAAATAATTATTTAATGTATTTTTTTTTAAACCGGTTCATTGAGATCTGACTGCTCCCGGTTAGACCGGTTCCGGTTAGAAACCCGGTTCATTAGGTCCACCGGTTCCGGTTTTTAAAACTATGGTTATCACCCACAAACAGATGGGCAGATAGAAATTGTGAATAAGTGGATTGAAGGGTACTTGCGTAATTATGTGACGAGTCAACAAATAGCATGGATCAAATGGTTGTACCTTGGGGAGTATTGCTACGATAACACCTACTATTTATCCATTGGGATGATGCCCTTCAGAGCACTACATGGACATGATGCACCCTCCTTTATAGATATGGTTTTTAGAGAATACAAAGCACCCATTCCTAAAGACTGGATACAAGAGAGTCAGGACATCCTCCGGGTACTCGGGGAAAACATGTAGGTTGCTCAAAAGCGGCAGAAGATGTACGCAAACGAGCATCAAACAAAACACAACTTTGAGTTAGGAGACCTCGTTTTCTTGAGATTGCAACCCTATAGACAATCCACACTCAAGAAAAGTGGTGTAGAAAAGCTGAAGCCTAGATTCTATGGACCTTATAATGTTCTTTGTGTTGATTTTTAAGTAGCTTGGGAGATACTCCAAGTCCTAGGGTTCGGGGTTTGGAGGGTGAAGCACCAAGAAAGTCATTTGTGGGCTTGGAACCCAAGGTTGGGGTTTTGCATCTGTCATTGTTTGGGCCAAAACCATGAGGCATTTTGGACATGTGATGGATGGAGATGATAGAGGGCATTGAGGAGAATCCAATGCAACAAGAATCGTTGAATTTCGAGATGTCTAAATTGAGTTGTGAATTTTTTAATGAAACTGTGGGTTAATGTGGCATCAAATGGAGGTCGGCTTGACAATTTGTAGTGCCACAAGTCATGTGTTAACACCCCATGAGATAGTATATATATGAGTGACGTTGGAGGTCATTTTACATCCATCCAAGTGCATTAAATCATCTCCATACTTCTCTGAGGCAGCCGCATCTGCAAAGGACAACATGGGGCATTTTCTATGGATTTGAAGTGTCTTTTGGTATTGGTACAGGTCTGAGTTACTGCAGGGAAGAGGCCGCATTAGAAAGAGGAGTTATTAGGGCTGTTTTGGGTGCGGATATGTGAGAAGGAGGCTCTGTCTACTACAACAAAGTAGTATGGTCATCTTGAAGTGTTGTGAGGGCTATTTAAGGTTGTTGTAGGTTACCACAAGCCTAAACAACAGTGTGGACGAGAGCTGTGACGTTTGGAGAGGGCTAGAAGGCCCAATCTAGGGCTAGCTTCTCCCTGGAATACAACACTTGACAACAGGAGCTTAATGAAGCAACGCCTCAGTTGCTAGAGGTGTTCTAGAGGAAGAATAAAGGGCTGTAGCAGTGGGTTATTAGCCCTAACTAGGAGCAAAATGTGCAACAGTGAACAAATTTGTAAACTAAGGCATGTATGGATGATTGTTTGTGAATTGATGCAAGGGATGGTGTCCCATAATTGATTGCAGCATGTGGGAGCCAATTGGAAGGCTTAACCTAGTGGTTAGAAGCCTTTCCTTGGAGCATATTTCATAGTGGAGGTATTGGGCACCTCGTGGTATGTGGAAGGCAACAAGAAAGTGACCAAACTAACCCTTGACTAGCAGTCGTAAAGGGAGTTTGACCGCTGAAGTTGTCGAGCCATATGTGTATCTCTTTGATGGACTTAAGAAGCTACTAGAAGGCAGATTGAAGCTCAGGTGCTGGCCAGCCTAGAAGAGCAGATTGGATCCGCCCGTGTTCAATGAAGCAAAAACGGCTTGCAGTAGTGATAGGTGGCAGCCCTCTTGGAGACTATATGTGTTGTCTCTTGATGGAATACGGGGCACTAGATAGCAAATCAGAAGCAAAGGATTGATAGGATGAGATACGACATAGAGATTGCAGCGAGATTGTCATTGTATCTTGTACTCTTGTACTTGTGGATAATTGAGGGTCATTATTGCTTGTATGGGAAGCCCTAGACTGTTGTATTATTCAGTTGGTTTAATATAATGAAGCTTGGGTTGTTGTACATATTTGTACAATATTTTGCTATGTTGCATGGGTTCTCGAACCCAAGGGTGGGGTTCTCAAACTCGTCCCGGGTTCTCGAACCCAAGAACCAGATTCGAGTATGAGTTCTTCCGAAACGAACCCATAAGAATCGGGTTCTTCTACCAAGAATTGGGTTCTTCGTTAAAAAAATTTGGGCGCTTTTGACGTTTAGGGTACTTGGAACCTCGATAATGGGTACTTGGAACGCCAAAATTTGGTTTTTTAGGGTTATTTGTTGAACGATTTTTGAAATAAAAATTTAAATATAAAAAAATCATAGGAATTCAAAAGGTGAATACATAACCTGTAAAACCTAAAATTACTTCACTCTTCGATGACGACATTCCGTTTGAGACAACAAGCATTCAGTTTGACTATTGAGACGACAAGCATTTCCTGGTGTGTTTGGGGCATTCGCTGGTGTGTGTGCTGGTGACTGGAGGTTCCCACAGAGACGCAATCCATAAAGATGCAATCCCTGCTTGAAGCTTCACAGGTAGCTCTTGAAGATTCACCTTGCGACATGAATTAATTCTAATTTCTGTGTGTTCAAACTTCATTTTTTGCATAACAAATTTAGTAAATTAAAATTTAATTCTAAATAGTAAATTGACCCATGATGTCAAAGTTGGGAAAGCTTCCTTGTGACGAGTATTAGAATTTTGAAGAAAACACAATAAACAGTCTACTGCCATATACTGCGATTCCAAACTTTTTCTATTGTAATCTCCACATTCTCTCATGGCCAACCAACATCACTTGATTTTCTAATCACTCTTTTAATTGTGTTTTTTTTTACATTTTTTGCCAAGAATGTAACTTTTGGCCTTCTCTTTCCCTACTAGAGTTTTGTGCGAAATTGGCTTGGGGCCAGATTTACAAGTATGTGTAAACTCCAATTTTTACTTGATATCAAACTAGAAATTTTGAAATTTCAATGTAAATGTTGAATGTTCATGATGTGCATGTTTAAATCTTTAAAGTTTAAATCATAAATATTTTAGATACACACACACACACAGATATATATATATATATATACCCTCGACAAACCCACACACCCTGTTTCAAAAACTGGCACACTCGTCCTCGTCCCCACGTTTCCTGGCAACATAGATATTTTGTAAAAAGTTGGCTGTACTTGTGCACGTGTGATTTACTGCTATTTATATTCTGCTGTGCAAAGTAGCTTCTTTGAGATTCTTGGCTTGGTAGCGTCAGAGATTCTAAGATTCTATCCTAGATCCCAAGATCATGGAAATTCAACATGGTATCAGAGCGTGTCTGAACTACTTTGGAAGATAGTGAATCATCAGAGTGCACAACGAAGTACAACTTAAGAGGGAGTTGGTCACATTGTAGGTGAAGGGCTCACTACAATGTCGAAGTTGCAGGTTGGTTTCCGTTACGAGGATAGGTTGGAGGGGTTTTCCAACTATAGTCCATGGAAGGAAAGGATCAAGTTGGTCTTGCAGGTCAACAGGATCTGGGAGTTCGCTGAGAAAGCCATTAAGAAGCCAACTGACCCAAAGGAGTTGGAAGTGTACGAGGATTTGGATAGAAGGGCGAGATTGATCATCCTTGATGGTGTGAAGGATTCCCTAATACCTCATTTGTCTGGGAAGAACAATGCACATGTGATGTGGGTGGCTCTTCAGAATTTGTTCTAGAATAAGAACGAGAACAAGGTACTGGTATTGGAGGATAAGTTGAAGACGACCAAGGTGATGCAGGGTGGAGTAACTTCTGTTGATTTATGGTAGCATCGGATGTGCTCTAGCCTTGTAACTTTGTATATAGGCTAGGACACATGTATTCCATAAAACTCAGAAATGGTTTTGGAAAATTCCACTTAGAGATGGTTTAATTAAAATAATTAATCGTTTTTTAATGTTTTCCTAAGTCTAAACTTAGGGAAATTGATTAATTAAAGGGTATTAATTAAACTAAGTGTGAATCTTCTAGATAAAGTCATGGATCACCTCCAATTTAATCTTAGCCGTTGAAGGTTCAACAGAAGAATATAAGGAGGAGGGTGAGGGGCCTATGGAAAACATATATTGTGACATTCGAGCCATTGAGCATTTTCGAATTTGTGTGAAGAGACACAACTTTTGATCAAGGATCAAATCACTAGGGCAGGGTTCGCTAAGTGATTGTGATTCAGTGATCTGATCCAGAGAGGGGTAGAAGTAGAGATTGGTCAGGAGGACCAAGAGTGCATTTCAGAGAAAGGCAGAAGTGACGCAGAGAGGGACAACGCAGTTTTCTGAAGAAGTGACACAGACTCTGTAGGAAATCACGTAGAAACAACACAGTGTCTCTTGGAGTCAGTGCGGAGATAGCTAGAGGCTGGGGTTTCTGAGCCAGGAGGGCCAAAATCCAACCTCAGATTTGTTGGATTAGTGGCAGAAAGGGGTGATGCAGTTCCTCAAGCTTGCCCACGCAGGCTTACGCAGTTCCAGCGTAGGCAATCACGCAGAAGCAGTGAGGGCTTCACCAACGTTGTTTTAGATCAGCCAGAGACTTGCAAAGTGAGGTATATATCACAATTATAATTGCTGTCTAGATTTCTCTGAAGGGTTTGCCGGATGTTGGCACCCTAGTTGTATTCAAGATTCCGCTGCTTAATAATACAAACCCTCAGATCTGCTGCACCGGTTTTCCCAAGTTGGGTTTTTCCAGGGACTCAGTCCAAAAATAACTGTCACATGTGGATGTTTTTCATTGTATTTTGTTCAGATTGTTTTAGCACTTAGATTTATTTCCGCAACATTATTTGTGTAGACTGCTTCAGAAATTACTTTGATATTTCACAGTAATGAAATAATTATGGAACATAATAGAAGAAGTAATTCATATATGTTGCAGTAGGAATCCGGATCTAGGATTTTTCACATGGTATCAGAGCTTATTCAAGCTGAAGTGCAGGTGAAACACAAGTGTGAACCAACAGATCAACGCTGAAGAGTCTGGGATCTACATAAGCAGCAGCAGACCCTCCTAGAAATTACGCTGTGTAGGCCAGGGGGGCATTGCAGCGCAGAAAAGGCTCCCTCTGAGAGAGTTGACAGAGGGGTAAGCTTTTTCAGTTGCAGAAGAGGTAGCGTATCAGATCAGCGTAGCTGAAGGACGTAGTTACTACACAGCAGTAAGAGCTGGTGCATAAGCGTCTGAAAATTTCTGAAAAACACAGTTGGGGATTTCTTGACCTCAAAGGGTTTCTTACTCAAAGAAACTCAGCTTTTTCCCGTGTAGCAACAGAAGCAGTGACTTACTCCTCAAGGAGTGCGTAAGTCTAGCTGAGCAGAGGGTTAGAGGAAGATTTCGACAAGTTGAGGAAATGGCCAACAATGGACTGCGTGACCAAGATAGATTGGAGGGTGCCTCCATCTATGTTTTTTGGAAATCAAGGATAGAATTTCTCCTTGATGAGCATGATTTGAAGGCTCTCATAGACAGCGCAGTTGCAGAACCTCTTAATGCAGCACACCTGAGGCAATTCAAGAAGAATATGCAAGAGCTAAGCGATTGATCCTAGATGGTGTGAAGGATCATATCGTACTCCACATAGCAGCAAAGACCACTGCTAGAGAGATGTGGGTAGGGCTGGAAACGCTGTACCAAGGATCTTCCGAGCAGCGGAAGATGTACCTTGAAGAGAAGATTCAGAATATCAAGATGAAGAAGGGAGAGCATTTTGACTCCTTCTTGTCTCGGATTCAGGAAAACCGAGATCAACTGTCTGCAGTAGGATCTGCTCCTGGAGACTCGAAGCTAGTAAGATTCACTCTGAACTCTGTTTCAGAGGACTATCAGGTATTTGTCCAAAGTATATTGGGTAGAGAAAGACTTCCAGGATGGGAAGCGATGTGGGCAGCCTTACAGCAAGAAGAGTTGAGGAGAGATCTAAAAATTCACTTGGAGGATGGTAGTAGCAGTTCAAAGGTCAAGAAGGAGGAAGAAGGTAACACTGCCCTTGCATCAAAAGGGCAATAGAAGCAAAAGAAGAAAGATCTGTCCAAGATCAAGTGCTTTCGGTGTGGGGAAATGGGGCATTATGCCACACAACGTCCTCTTAAGAAAAATGATAAAGATGAGAAGGAAGATCCACAAGTAGGAGCTGCCAAGATTGAGGTAGAAAAAGATTGTGATATGTTAGCTCACATTCCGAAAGGAGAAAAGTGGGCTGACTTGGAGTTGTAGATCCAAAATCTACAAGAAGGCGGGATACTTGAGTATTTCCGAACTCTTGGATCACATGTAAGCTACGGTGGCCTAAAGACAGTAGCAGGATGGACAGTTGCAGCTGAAGATGAGAAGATAATGCAGTGGCTAGCAGTACTAGAGCGTGATCAGCGCAGAGAGGGAGCAACAGCATCAGTAGTTGAGCAGCAACAACGCAGTGCTCATGCAGTGCAGAGCAACAACAACGCAGTATTTTCAGAGGGCTAGTGCAGAAACCATGGTTGCTTGGGAGCGAGAGCGCCATTTTCAAAAGCTCCCGATCCGGAGCGTTTCGAGGAGCATATATATATATATATTTTATATTTTGATGCATATATGTCAACAAAAGCATGTAGAATGATGAATTAGACATAAAAAACATAAAAACATAGATTGAATCATATAACATCAATCATCTAGAAGTTATAATCTTCATCAACTACGCCCACAAGTTGGAAGCATACAACATATTGACTCTTGAGTCTCACGAATCATCAATCTGAAGGTTTCAAGCTTTCAAAATTCAATATATAACATTTATCATCATTGATTTCAAATTTCAATATCTAACATTTATCATCATTGATATATATCATAATTCATTTATCATCATTGATATATATCATAATTCATTTATTATCATTGATTCATTGATTTCAAAATTCAATATACATTTATCATCATCGATATATAACATTTATCATCATTGATTTCAAATTTCAATATATAACATTTATCATCATTGATATATATCATTTATCATCATTGATTCATTGATTTCAAAATTCAATATATACAATTTATCATCATTGATATATAACATTTATCATCATTGATTCATTGATCACCATATAAATTTCATGAAGCATCATATTCATAATTCATAATGACTTGTAAACTTATAAATACCAACTTCAAAGTTTCACCTTTCAAATTCAAACTTCAAACTTAAATTGTCATTAAATATATGAAAGAAAGAAAGAAAGAAAGAATTTCATCGTCCACGAGGCTAAAAATAGCCCAGGAGTCACTAAAAGGTAGTGGGCTTGGCCCGGTTTAGACTAACTACTCGCACGCATTTCCAGCTACGACCTTGCTCTGGGATCGAACACAAAAGACCATTCCGTCATTACGAGGCCGCTGTGGACTTGTTGAGTGAGCCGACCGTTCAACTTTCAACCGTTCGAGTGACTGGTCAGTGTTGGAAAAAACTACTAGAAAATAGAAAAGACTAGTAAACAACAAATCTATTTTATCTCCTGGCTGGCCCCTTGCCACGCCCACTAGAAATGTCTAATTTGTGCAAGCCACGAGGAAATGGTGGTCTTCTAGTACTCTTAGGAGTACCACGACCATAACTAGAAGGTGGAGGCTGGATCTGCAAAGGAACAATAGTGTGATATCGAGAACTAGCGCTGGCGCTGGCACTGGCACCTGCACTGCTACTAGTAGATGGTGGGACTGGCCCTATGTGTGGCGGTGCTGCTGATGCTTCATCATCATCCCTAAAAAGTTCTGCTTCCAATTCTTCCATATGTACTGTGCCGTCCTCCAAATTATCATCCTCTGGGTTGTTGTCCCAGACTCTGTATGATTGATCCTCATATGCCCGATCACAGTAATGGCTCAACAACCTCAAGTTGTAATGCACATAAACCAAGCTTTCAGCTCGGTTTTCATTCAACCTGTTTCTTCTCACATTATGTATGAAGTTGTAGGTGCTCCAACACCTCTCTGCAGAAGAAGTATTCACAACCTGTGAGAGAACTTTTTTTGCCAACTTTGGCAAAAGTCCCATGCCGCTATATGCTTCCCACCATGTGAGAGCATCAAATCTGTCTCTGTCTTCCATTGCATGGAAAGAACCATAGTTAGCAGTGCAACTGAAGTATTTGCCTAATTCAAGGCGCAATCTAGCACACTCCTCCCTGTCAGGTACCAACTTGTCTAATGCCTTCATGTACCCCTCTTGTACCTCTAGATCTGTGTGAGGTTTGATCCTAACCCCACCTCCAGGTGCAGGTTGGCCCAACCAAGATGGAGAGTAGTATTTTGGCGTAAGGATATATGCCAAGGCATGTAGTGGAACATTGAGTTTATTCCACCGTGCACACACACAATCATGAATCATTGCTTACAAGTTTGGCCCAACATGCTGTCCATCTGCTCATAAACCTCCCCAATCACTGGTTTATCTGTATATGCAAACCGAATCATGTGATAAATGGGCTTGGTGAAATTCAAAATTTCCCTCACACGTGCCCAAAACAAAGGGTCAAGGGCGGTCTCCTCCACATGTTCAAAACCTTGCCTGTCAACTATTGTCGCTGCCCTGTCCTTTAATACCTGCCAGTGTGGGCGTGATACCATTGCAGCCAATGACTCTCTTAGCTTCAAAAGGCACCTGAAGGTGAGGTAATAGCTAGCAAATGTAGTCTTTGCTATCTTCAACAACTCCAATTTGGAGTGAGTACGGAAAAGCCCATGGGTATTGCTATGATTTGTAATAAATTTTATCATTTTTTTACCTCTCTTGTACAAATCACTAAGCCATTTGAATTGAGGTTGTTTGTTTTTAATGATATCATGCATCAAAAGGTTCATTGTGTGAACCAAACACCCAGACCAAAATATGTTGGGGTATTTATCCTCAATAATTGCTCTTGCTGCCTTACAGTTAGCAGCGTTATCAATGATGACTTGTATGACATTGTATGGCCCAGTCTTTTCAATTATTTCAAGTAATGGTTCTACAATGTTAATGCCGGTTTTGAATTTGTCTGAATAATCATATGCTGACAGGAAGATTGCACCACTAACCGACGCAGCCAAAACACTTATCAATGGCTTTCCTTTTACATTGGTCCATCCATCAGAGACAATGGACACCCCATGCTCATTCCACGAATTTGTCATTCTAGCCAAAGAATGGTTTATTTTAACTTTTTCATGATCAAGATCCACGGTTCTGGCCTTGTCATACCTAGGGCTTTTGTATCCTTTGGGGGCATCTTTAATGACAGAAACCATTTCATGCCAATAAGGTGAGCGAAGAACATTGAATGGCACCCCACATGCATATAGAAACCAGTAAACTTTTAAATCCACATCATTCCTACACCCTTCGTCTAGGAAATTGGATATGGTTCTATGCCTTAATCCAGGTGTGCCACTGCCTCCATAACCACTGGCATGGGTGGAAGTTGATGGACGTGTTTGTCCATGACGTGATGGGCCTGATGGTGTATAAGAATCAATGAAACCCCTAGATCTTTTAGATCTCTGTAGGACAACCTCCTCTTTCTTTCTATATTTCTCTCTCTCTGTTGCTGGCACACTAACAAAAATTTTGATACCTAGATTTTTTTCTCCATCCCCTGGCATTTTCCCACAAAAGTGCCTTCTCGCACGGGTGTATGAACCATGGTATTGTTTATTGCAATGGGGGCAAAGAAATTTAGTGGTTCCACCACCTTTCCCTCCTTCTTGCTTCTGAACATATTTCCACAAAGGTGTCTGAGTTTGGTCTTGTCTAGTTGGGGTATCTATGGCCTCATGTTCTCCACTCCCCCCTTCCTTCTCAGCATAATCCTCCTCCTCTTCAGGATTTTCATCAAATCCACCATAACCCACTTCTTCATCCTCCTATTCTCTAATGTGTCTCTTTCTTCTACTCTCCAACACCATTATTACAAAGAAAGGAACCAACATGAGGAAAATCCCTAGCCATATAGCCATGATGTTTCAAGTTTCAAGTTCTAGCCTGCAAAACAAATGGAGAAATGCCAAATGGGAATAGGAAATGCAACATAGGAAAAAAACAATTCAATTTTTAAGTTTTCAACACAATAAAATGCAACATTCAGGAAAAAAATCAAGTTTTCATTTTTGAACAACTTAAAAATTCATCCTAGAAAATACAAAACTAGATTAGAAGACCTACCTCTTTCTTGCTATCCTCCTGTTGCTCTCTTGCAGCTTGCTTGTTGCTCTCACCTTGGCACCTCCGCAGCTCCGCTCTCCAAACTCTCAAGCTCTCCTTCTTGCTTCTCTTGCTCTCTCACTCACTCAACTAAAAACAATAAACAAAATGAGGGGAGGGTGGGCTTTTATAAACCCAACCCTCCTCCCTCCCTTAAAAAAAAAAATCCGTTTTTTTTAACGAATTTTTTTCACGCCGGCGGGAGACTTTTTTTTCGCCGGGGAGCGTTCGGGAGTGAACGCTCCCTGATCACTTCCGGCGTTTAAAAAATGCTCCCGAAGCGTTTTTTATAAGCCGGAAGCGCTCAGGGAGTGTTCACTCCCGAGCGCTTTCGGAAATGCTCCCGAAAAGGCAGGGAGCGTTTTTACAGGCTTGGAAGCGCGCTCCCAAAAATGCTCCCCTCAGGAAGCGTTTTCGGGAGCGCATTTCCGAGCGCTCCCAAAACGCTCCCGAACGGAGCGCGTTTCGGGAGCGGGAATTGGGGGGGGGGGGTGAAGCTTCCCCGCAACCTTGGCAGAAACTAGCAGCAGTCAGTCTTATTTTTTTGTTGCAGATTTACTTGTCCAATTTCAGATGTTTTTCTGTCGCAAGTAGCAACAGTGCAGCAGCAGCATAGTTGAGCAGCAGCAACATTGCAGTGCACAGTGGTGCAACGCAGTGCAGAGTAGTGCTCGCGTAGTGCAAGCATTGCTCACGCAATGTAGCAGCATGGTTGCATAATTTAGAGGGAGTTGCAATACAATGGCAGTTGGCAGCTGTATGCAGAGTCAGCAACAGTACAGATGCAACATTTTCTTGTGTAGTGTTCGTGAGCAACATCAACAACACAACAACAGATGTTCCAGAAGTTAGAGCAGCACATTGAGTTGTTTTGCTATAACACTTTCCTCGCTAAGAGGGAGTGTTGATTTATGGTAGCATTGAATGTGCTCTAGCCTTGTAACTTTGTATACAGGCTAGGACACATGTATTCCATAAAACCCAGAAATGGTTTTGGAAAATTCCACTTAGAGATGGTTTAATTAAAATAATTAATTGTTTTTTAATGTTTTCCTAAGTCTAAACTTAGGGAAACTGATTAATTAAAGGGTATTAATTAAACGAAGTGTGAATCTTCTAGATAAAGTCATGGATCACCTCCAAATTAATCTGAGCCCTTGATTATGTTTTAATCTTGGCCGTTGAAGGTTAAACAGAAGAATATAAGGAGGGTGAGGGGCCTATGGAAAACATATATTGTGACACTTGAGCCATTGAACATTTTTGGATTTGTGTGAAGAGACACAGCTTTTGATCAAGGATCAAATCACTAGGGCAGGGTTTGCTAAGTGATTGTGATTCAGTGATCAGATCTAGAGAGTGGCAGAAGCAGAGATTGGTTAGGAGGACCAAGAGTGCATTTAAGAGAAAGGCATAAGTGACGCAGAGAGGGACAGTGCAGTTTTCTGAAGAGGTGACGCAGACTCTGCAGGAAATCACGCAGAAACAACACAGTGTCTCTTGGAGTCAATCCGGAGATAGCTAGAGGATGGGGTTTCTAAGCCAGGAGGGCCAAAATCCAACCTCAGATTAGCTGGATCAGTTGGAGAAAGGGGTGACGCAGTTCCTCAAGCTTGCCCACGCAGGCTTACACAATTCCAACGTAGGCAGTGAGGGCTTCACCAATGTTGTTTTAGATCAGCCAGAGACTTGCAGATTGAGGTATATCTTACAATTATAATTGCTGTCTAGATTTCTCTGAAGGGTTTGCTGGATGTTGGCACCCTAGTTGTATTCAAGATTCTGCTGCTTAATAATACAAACCCTCAAATCTGCTGCACTAGTTTTCCCAAGTTGGGTTTTTTCGGGGACTTAGTCCAAAAATAACAGTGTCACATGTGGATGTTTTTCATTGTATTTTGTTTAGATTGTTTCAACACTTAGATTTATTTCCGCAACATTATTTGTGTAGACTGCTTCAGAAATTACTTTGATATTTCACAGTAATGAAATAATTATGAAACATAATAGAAGAAGTAATTCAGATATGTTGCAGTAGGAATCCAGATCTAGGATTTTTCACAACTTCATATCTGACGAGATTTTCTCCGGTCAAAGATGAGCTTGCTGTCGTCGGTGTGACTATTTCAGAGAATGATATAGTGATGATTGCTTTGAAAGGGTTCACCTAGAAATGAAAGCCCTTCATCAAAGGGGTTGTTGCCAGAGAGAAGTTGCTAGACTGGAATAGGTTGTGGGACGACTTCATTCGAGAGGAGTTACAAGATGAGGATCTTCATCCGAAGAAGAGGGCTTCAGATGATGACATGGCACTTGCAGTACGAATGAAGGGTAAGCAAAAGAAGGACTTGAGTAAAGTCAAGTGTTTCAGCTGTTGCGAGATGGGTCATTTTTCGTCGACATGTCCGATGAAGAAGAAGAAGGGAGATGACGAGAAGAAGAAAGGGAAGCAAGTCACTAGTTTTGGCACTTCTACTGAGATAGATGCTCTCTCCAGGAGATTGGAGGAGGACTTTGCTATGATCTCTCATTTCTCACAGGGTACTATCGATGAGGATGGATGGTACGTGGACAATGGTGCGAGGAAACATATGACAGGGTCAAAGGAGGTTTTTGAGACTCTAGCTGAATGGGACTCGAAGTTGCACATGGTGTTAGGCGACAAGAGTCAGAAGGAGATCTGAGGATCGAGAGTTGTGCCATTCAAGATGGAGACAGGATGGGTGATACGGGTCCAAGAAGTATTGTTTGTACTAGGACTCTGATATAGCGTGATATTTGTCTCGATGATCGAGATGAAGTGGTTTGAGGTCTTATTCCAAGATGGGAAATCAAGACTCAGGCCTAGAGGCTCTAGCTCCGCGGGTATTGTGCTTGGAGTTAGAGAGCATGGACTATACAGGTTGACAGGCAAGCTTGTGGATCATGGGAAGAAGAAGCAAGAGGACCAGGTGTAGGAGCAGGTACAAGTCTCTAGAGGCTCAAAGGGAGTCGAGTTCTAGCAGGAGCTTGCAGATTCAGAGGGAGACTTTGCAGCACAAGAAGAGCACGTGGTCAGTGGGGAGCAAGGGTGATCCTATAGCTGCCAAGAAGGAATCATGAAGAGAGTGGAGGACATTTCAGGAGAAGTAGGATGCTTCTAGTGACAGCGACACTTTCGAGAGAGGCCTAGTTCATGCTATAGGGATTGCTGCAGTTGTGAGCACCAGGAGTTGGGCAAGTAGTGATGATGATGATGAGCTACTTCTTAGTCTTGGAAGTACCTCCCTCGCTAATAGGGAGTGTTGATTTCTATAGGGATTGCTGTAGTCGTGAGCACCAGGAGTTGGGCAAGTAGTGATGATGATGATGAGCTACTTCCTAGTCTTGGAAGTACCTCCCTCGCTAAGAGGGAGTGTTGATTTTTGAGTAGCTTGGGAGGTACTCCAAGCCCTAGGGTTTGGGGTTTGGAGGGTGAAGCGCCACAAAAGTCATTTGTGGGCTTGGAATGCAAGGTTGGGTTTTTGCACCCATCGTTGTTTGGGCCAAAACCATGAGGAATTTTGGACATGTGAGGGATGGAGACGATAGAGGGAATTGAGGAGAATTTGATGCAATGAGAATCGTTGAATTCCGAGTTGTCTACAATGAGTTATGAATTTTTTAATGAAACTATTGGTTAATGTGGCATCAAATGGAGGTCGAATTGACTATTTGAAGTGCCACAAGTCATGTCTTAACACCACACGAGATAGTATATATATGAGTGACGTTGGAGGTCATTTGACATCCATCCAAGTGCATCAAATCATCTACATACTTCTTTGAGGCAGCCGCAGATGCAAAGAAGGGCAAAGTGGGGCATTTTCTATGGATTTGAAGTGTCTTTTGGTATTGGTACAGGTCCGAGTTATTGCAGGGAAGAGGCCACGTTAGATAGAGGAGTTATTAGGGATGTTTTGGGTGTGGATTTGTGGAGGAGAGCTGTGATGTTTGGAGAGGGTTGGAAGGCCCAATCTAGTGCTAACTTCTCCCTAAAATACAACACTTGACAACAAGAGCTTAATGAAGCAAAGACACAATTGCTAGAGGATTTCTGGAGGAAGAGTAGAGGGCTGTAGCAGTGGGTTATTAGCCCTACCCAGGAGTAGAACGTGCAATAGTGAACAAATCTGTAAACTAATGTATGTATGGCTGATTGTTTGTGATTTGATGCAAGGGATGGTGTCCTAGATTTGATTGCAGCTTGTGGGAGCCAATTGGAAGGCTTAATGTGGTGGTTAGAAGCCTTTCCTTGGAGCAGATTTCACAGTGTAGGTATTGGGCACTTAGTGGTTGGTGAAGGGCAACAAGAATGTGACCAAAGTAGCCCTTGGCTAGAAGTCATAAAGGGAGTTTGACTGCTGAAGTTGTTGAGCCTATGTGTAGCTCTTTGATGGACGAAAGAAGCTACTAGAAGGCAAATGGGAGCTCAGGTGTTGGCCAACCTAAAAGAGCACATTGGATCAACCCGTGTTCATTGAAGCATAAGCGACTTGCAGCAGTGATAGGTGGAAACCCTCTTGGAGACTCTATGTGTTGTCTCTTATGGACTAAGGGGCACTAGAGAGCAGATCTAGAGTGAAGGACTGATAGGACAAGGTACGACATAGAGAGTGTAGCGTGCTTGTCATTGTATCTTGTATTCTTGTACTTGTGGATAATTGAGGGTCATTATCCCTTGTATGGGAAGCCCTAGTCTGTTGTATTATTCAGTTGGTTTAATATATCGAAGATTGGGTTGTTGTACATATTTGTACAATATTTTGTAAAAGACAACAAAATCCGTAATGTATTCCGTGTATCATGCCTCAAGAAGGTTGTGGGACAACAATTCACCACCTCTATCGAGTTGCCAACTTGCCACCATTAGACGAAGAAGGACAACTAGAACTGAATCTAGAGATAATCATGGCCATGCGAGAAAATAAGTTAAGAGGTTGAGTGGTTCCAAAATACCTTATCAGATGGAAAAATATAGCAGAGGAGGGCACAACATGGGTGGGAGAACAAATTTTGCAGCACTCGAATCTGCAATTACTTGAGGGCAAGCACTTTCAGGAAGGGGGGGACTGTAATGTCCTCTACAAATTGAGGATGAATGAAGGACATAATAGCCCATCGATCCCCGTAGGCTACAATCCTTAATAAAGGGGAAAACCCCAAAATATCCAATTCTGGGCGGGTTTTGGGGCAGTTGGGCAAAGAAACCCAAAATTGGGGCTTGGAGAAAAATTTACTTAATCAATTAAGCAGAAGAGGCCCCTCTTGGAAATCTATAAATATAGGAGAATAGAATTCATTTTGGATCATCAAGTGTGGATCATTTCATTTGTTTCTTGAGCATTAGCTCTGAGGGTTTTAAGACCCCCTTTACTTCTTGTTAATTTCGGTGGTGAAAGTTTCCACCCTAGTTGATAATTCTTCTTTCTATTTTCTTTTTTGTCTATCTATTCTGACATAGGGTTTCTCTTCATTTGAAGCAACAACTTCTTTCTCCTTCTAGAAGCTGGTCAAGTTCCTCTTTGATATTTAAATTTTGGCAGAAGCATTAAACTCTATAACCAGGTCACTAACCACATGTTAGATGAAATTCTTGAGAACGTAACTTGAGGTCATGCAAATTAGAAAAGATTGAGGGCATGCACATTACATGGCCTAAGGGCAGATAAGTATCCTGAGTTAAAATGTTGGGTTAGTCATCCAAGCGAAGTTTCGCAAGGGTCTTATTTCTAAAGTGGAAGGTCGAATATATCTTGAGGTCGAAATCCAAGCCGGTGGCAAAGTTTATGGACAGTGGGCCTTTCCGGGATTCCTGAACCTTTTCGGATAGATCCGAGGTCTTCAACGAGACAAATACAAAGCCGAGATGCTTGGAAATCCATTCGTTGGAGTTGTGAGGTAGGGTTTTTGGAGCCCCGTTCCATAAAGACAAATCTTTAAACAAGTGGAGATTCTTGTACAAGTTTCGTGGGTTAAATTGGAGCAGGACCAAGGTAGAATCTGAGCCCGAATCCAAGTCAACTCGGCGTGATTTATGAGGTAGGAGTGTGGGTTTTTTGGAACATTGTTCCATAGGGCCGATGCATTTAAACAGCCAAAGATTCTGTCTAAAGGCCGTGTTCCAATCGTAGCGGAATCTGAGATAGAGCCCAAGTATTACAGTCACGAAGACAAAAATCAAGTGTGGGTTTATCAGTTCATGTATTGGACAGATTTCTGGTTAAAATAATTTGGCATTCTTAATTAGTTTGGTTTATTATTGATGTGATGTCATAGTGTTGCGTGGGTCTATAATATTGTTTGGAACTGTTAATTGCATTATGGATTATTGCACTATTGTTTGAAGTATTAAATTATTTGAACACTATTTCTGTTCTATTATCACATTATTATATCATTAAGGAAATTCTAGTGAAAGATATAATAATTATATAATCAGAAGAAAAAGTTGCAGAAACCCTAGTGAAAATTTTGCCTTAGAATTTTACACAGATCAACAGGTTGCATAACTAAGTCACATGACACGATGACGTGGGACACATAGGACACAAAAATATGAGTATCCGACACATGACACAACAACCCCTAGAGCAAGACATGGACACGTTATATATATAGAAATTAGTAAATAGCACATAAAAATGAACTATAGACAAAGATTCAATTTAGAAACTAAAACATTTACGTGATGATACAAATTCAATCATATATACAACAAGTACTAAATCAATGAGGATAAATTGACAAACACATAAGAAATTAAAACCATAAACTGCAGTTTTGTCATTAAGTCATCAAAATCAAAGTGTATTACATAGATACTGATTCATCAAGTCACTAGTACTATAGGTGTGAATGCCAACAGAAAATATAAACAGGGTATATATACATATATATACACACACACACACACTCACACACTCACATAAAAATGAAATATAGACAAAGATTCAATTTAGAAACTAAAACATTGATACGATGATGATATAAATTCAGTCATACATGCAACTAGCACTACATCAATGATGACAAATTGACAAACACAGAAGGAAGTAAAACCATAAACTGCAATTTTGTCATTAAGTCATCAAATCAAAATGTATTACATAGACATTGACTCATTGAGTCACTGCTACTATAGGTAGGAATACCAATGGAAAATATAAAACAACATATATACTAGAATTGTAGATCAAGATGGAAGAATCTCATAGCTCATGACTGTCAGTAGTCCCCCATAACTTGGGTACTAACATCATCAGACACATTTTATGTAGGAGATATACAAAAAATATTACAAATGTAAAGTCATATCACCTAGGGAAATCATCAGGTATGTCTCCACCACACTTCAACACAAGTTGTCCATGCACCCATCCTGTCGACACAAATAATACAACATCATCATGCAAAAGTCATGAGGAAACTCCAACAACATCATGAAACATCTATCTCCTAACACCATCATTATCTAATTCCTTGGGTGGCTAGACTCGTTATCCAAGAACAAGATATAGTACATCCAAGATAAATGAGTGCACCAAGACTAGACCATAATGAGATAGCATGCTCCAAGATACTGGAAGATCTGTAACCAATGTGTGATCAACAAGGCAAACACATGTGAAAAGGCCAACAAACCAACACGCATAATCATCGAACCAAGGAGAAGTGAAACTCCCTCAAAGCAAAGGCCTCTGTCAAATTATCCAGTGTCAAGAAAAAGAGAAAGGGCTTCATTGAGATGTATTCCTCCCTTTCCCTTAAACCCCCTCTTCCCCCTTCCCCCCTTCCCCCCCTCCCCCGAGTTGGTCAATGCTCCAAGATATTAGATGCAAGTCTCCATCATTGTGAAGAGAATCACAAAGTGGAGCCTCATACAAAAGGAGGTGTAAGTGCACATCGATCCATTGCAGTTGTCTTGCAAGTGTCATTTTCCACAGACTTTCTTTCTCCATACATCATCTACATTGCGGGTCTTAATATCTCACCCAGTACTTTCATCTCGTTCCAGTCCTTTGCATCTTCACTTCTGCAACCATGTTGTTCAGGACCATATTTTGTGGCAACTTCATGCCATCCAAACTTTTCTGCAACTCCATGCTCCTTTTTGTGGGTCTGGTATTTTTACAGATTTGCAGGTTTCCGATTTTCTGCAATCCTAATTTTGCATGCTTTCTTCCATCTGCAGTTTGCTCACAGCCCATACTTGCAGGGATTTCTCAAGCTGCAGCTTTCCCCACTTTTCTCTAACACTTGGTTTTGCTGATGCTCCTGCATAACTTGCTTAACAAAATGCAATGCTCTTGAACACAAGGAAGTATTTTACTTTCATCTACAATATTGGGCACCAAAGTTTTTAAGTATGAAATTGCTCTGGGGACCTATTTTTAGGATGTCGAGGATAATTTGCATCTTTCTTTATTTTCTTTCTTACAGACATTACACATTTACTGTTCCGTATGCTTCTGACTAAAGACCCTGTTCTTATTATGCTTCCAAGCAAAAAACATATTCATCCTGTTCCCTTTCTATGGCAGGCAAGCGAATAGACAGTAGAGAGTTGTTGCTGCTATTGTTTGATGTTTTTCTATTTATGATTCAGATAGACAATGCACTTCGCAAAAAATTTCATTTTTATTTATGATATGGATAAATAGTCTTCATCTATTAAGAGAAAATATGCCATTTTGTTTTTCTGTTTGTCACGTTGGTTCAAGTAGAAACGATGATTATTTGTTTCTCAAGTGTCACAAGTTTCCTTTGCTGAATGTGGAAGAATATCCTCTGGAATTTCAGGCATTTATTTTTCTTCAGTTGTGATATCTCAGGTTTTTAAAGTTTGTAATGAGATGCATAACAACATTCTTTTTGGCCTGTTTGCAGATAGACATGAATTTTGGGCAGTATTCACATCCATATTATGCCCAAGAGGTGTGTGTGATTGAGCGCACAATTAGACAAGAACCTTTTGTACCAAATACACTCAATTATGGATGCTCAGGATTTGGTTCAAAAATGGGGAGGCCTGACATTGGTAATTCATTCTTGGCACTTTTGTCGGGGCCATCACACCAATTTCGCTCTGACTATCAACAATCTTCAAATTTACGTTCTGCTGCAGTGTCAGGAAATTCACCATTCTATCAAATTAGTGCACTAGAGAATGGAGCTTGGCCTTCATTACCTGCTTCAGATATCTCCTCTGTCAATCAAGCTAGTGGGAATGTAGGGTTTGGCAGTGGGCGAGAAGTATCTCAGATTGGAGTGTCAAGGGAGTTGTCATCTAGTTATAATCGAGTGACAGCATTTCACGATATTTGTGAACCTGGCAATTTCCGTATACATGGGCCAGCTGTTTCTAAGCAGGTGATTCGTCAGAGTGCAAATGAGACTGAGTCTGAGTTACAAGCTTCTGTTCCACAGTGGCTAACTGATGCAGCGAATGTGCGACAACAACAATCACAAAGCATGCAAAGTGTACGCTCCTCAAAATCATTGGTGGAAACTGGATGTAGCGAAGCTGAACAATGTTCAATGATAAAATCTATGCCACGTGTTTTTTGTATGGGAACAAGTGGTTTGTTGAGTGAGTACAATAACTACCTGTAATGCTATTAGGCTTCTTTTATAAGGATTTCATATATTTTGATTTGGGTCTAAAGTATTGACTTGTTGTATGTCAAATTTCTTGACTGCAAATTAGAAATGCAAAATACTGGTCTCTGGGAATTTTATTAAAAATCTGACCATCATTTGATAAGATGATTTGACATTGAATTCCTTGCAGTAGAATGCTCCCTGCTATATTTGACCTTGTTGAATTCATATCAAATTTGTTAGGTGGAGAGCTTGTTTTCAGTGATAGAGGACTTGGAGTGCGCTGCTCTTGTCACAGATATCAAATGTCTGTGGCTAAATTTAGTGAGGTAAAAGTGTCCGGTTCAGTACTGCTATTTGTGAAATGAGCATATCATATCAAGCCCCTGATTGCCTTTTAGGGTACTCTATTGTTTTTTTAATACAATTGTTAAAAGTATGCAGATGTTGTATGTAGTTTTAACTATAACTGGTTTATTATGTCAAAAAATGGAACTTACTATGTGTAGATATTTTGCAGCATTCGGGACTGTCTTCTGGTAATCCAGGGACTGCAGTTCGTATGGAGAACGGGGAGACTATTTTTATGTGGTGGAAAGCCGTCTTGACTCAGTTTGGGGTTAGCGTCTTCTTTCTTTTGGCCATAGCTGTCATATGCTTCAAAAGTATTCGTATTTTGTACTTTCTAGTCTCTCTCTATCAATATATATCTCGTAGTCAGGCTTTAGTATCTGAACCCTTTGCAAATAATTGCCACAATAATATTTTAAATAATTTTTTTTAAGGGCATGGCCAAGCCAGATACCAAATTGGTGTACGAGACTCCCTTGTTTGTGGGACAAGGAACCCACCTCCGTGCAGCGATTTGACTGCTAAAGTCTACAAAGACATACATACTCTAGCCCACTCTGGATTTGAATCTGTGACCTCTTAGAAGGAAACACACACTCTTAACCATGAGGGTTGGATATACATCATGTTGTCCCATAAAAAAGAACTGGACTTGGCTTTTCAGCCCATTCTGAAACAGACCCAAAAAAAGGGGTCTTACCGCTCTTCAATACATCTTTTACCTTCCTTACATTCCAATACTGATTACAGCTTGCTTATCAACTTATTTATGCAGCTCAACGCTACATTCATACCTTCTTTTTCTAAAGAAAACCCGTCCAGCACATAAAACTATCATCAATACCATGGGAGAGAGCTAAAACTGGAGCTCCATCGATTCAGACTCCACGCCAACAAATTATTCATAGAAACCAAAGGACCCAATGTGAAGAGACAAGGCTTCTTTTGACAACTCATCGGCCTGCCTATTTAGCTCACTTAAGATGTGCCTGAAAGAGAGCAATTCAAAGGATTGGACAGAATCCTGAAGATCCTGAAGCAGTGGGCCAAGCCCTACATCCACCATTGAAATTTTAAATTGCTGTGGTTCTATTCTAATTTTCATTGTCTCTCTCCAGTATAATTTGAACATCATATTAATTCTTTATTTTTATGTTTCAATTTATTTTTATCTTTATTTTGCAGTTCCTCTTTGTTTGGTGCATGTGACCACATTTGCACAGAGGGTGCAGGGATGTGTGTGGCTTTAACTCTTCTATAAACAGATGGACAGTTGTTTTTGTGTACAGAAAAAAATTGAGATGCAATTTTTATCGATCTTTTTAATATTATTTAAGTAATTTAGTATAATCTATTATGTTTTATTCTCTTTTACTGTTTGCACAAGTGCATGTGCATACTGATTGGACAAATCACGGTAAATGATTGCCATTTTAATAATGTTCTTTTCTGATATTTATTTATATTTGGCTATATTTAGATAGTTGTTACATATATGACCTTAAGGGTGGCTGTATAGGTGGAGGATTAGATGCATGTACACACGTATGCATTACCTTATGCATAATATATACTTTTATGTACACATGTATGATTTGTTGTCTATATATCCACTTCACTTGTGGGTACGTGCCAAGCAAAGTAATACTATTATGTACACATATGGTTGGTTGTCTATTTATGCACTTCACCTTTGGGTAATGCCAGGCAAAGAAAATAACAAACTAGTATTAAATTAAATACAATAGCTTTTAGCTGATTTCAATAAGCATTAAAATAAAAGTATTGAAAATTGCTGATTTGGTTATTATTATCTGCAAGTTGGATATTTGTGAATTGGTGTCCATGATCCTATGTGTGTGAACGGGGCCCAACCAATGAATAGGGAGAATTGGGCAACCTTGGTGAACTAGAAAAAGCTAACTAGACTAGTAAGGCCAGATGGATTGATGAAAATAGGTAATTGGCAAAACCTAATGATCTAGGTGAAACAAACCCAATGGTAAAGTAGAGTCAAATGTGCCACAAGGACCACAGATTGAGTCAATTTGGCCAACTAGGCCCAAAGACCAGAGTGAGTTAATTTGACGAATTGGGCCACAAAGACCATGGACTGAGTCAATTTTGGCCAACTAAACCATAGAAATATGCTAACCAGCTGACAATGCATGGATATTTTGGGACAGAAAAATCTGCCTAATAGACTAAATAGTGCAAACAATGGGTAGATGCTTATGCCTACATGTGGAGTGGGCCACAAAGACCACAGATTAGAGTCAATTTGGCCAACTAAATCATAGAAATATGCTAACCAGTCTAGTAATGTGTAATATTTTGGGACAGAAAATCTGCCTAACGGACTAAATATGGCAAACAATTGGTAGATGCTTATGCCTACATGCGGATGCCATCTTGTGTGTGTATATCTATCCACACATACATTCAGTCATTGTGCTGGATGTTCTTTTCAGTGAGACACTTCATGTGTACCCAGACCTTGGGGTACATGTCCCAGACTGAATCCCAAGTTTTTTGGCTGTTTCATGGGACGACCGAGTGGTTGGCTCAATGGGATGTTATCCCCTCCACCTGGTTTCAAATCTCACGGGGGGGACATGTTTGGCCTGTTGTGATAAGGCTCGAGGAGTAGGCTCCCCCACCCTCGTGGAGTCTTGGCTCTTGCTAATTCATAAATTTCTGGTATATCTGGCTTACAGGTTGTTGGATATACTCTTGGTGTTATAGTGGCAGCTGCTACTATAACATAATAATAATTCATAATAATAGCTTTGGAATTCAGGGTAGGGTAAATATTGTGTCTTAATCACTGGTCAACAATGAAGTGTTAATGGGAAGGTCAATCATGACGGGGAGAGTCAGCCATGCAGGTGCCTCAGATTAATTTTTTGAACAGATGTATGTATTGTGAACTAATGGTAACTCAATATATACATGCCTGTTTCCTTTAGGGTGCTATGAGTCTGGGGGTCTGAGGCAGGGCCCTTTTGTATTATGGTTAGATGGATTCTGGGAATTAGAAGTCTTATGTGCTTGTAACATAACCATACTTCACAAGTTATGTATGACAGTTATTTCAACCGAAAAATTCCTCATGATGAGAAATGAAGAGCGCTGCATTTATAATATGGAACACTAATGAGTGGAGTTAGTTTGCCTCACAAAGGGAGACAACTTGGCATTTCTAACGATTTTCTGTTTTTTTGGTTGTCATGTACTTGATAGTGTTTTCTCTTGATGTTTGCTCCCATTTTAGGTGAAAGCTCCTGATGATGAGAGAGGTTGGGATTGGCCTGATGCAAATTTAACTGAAACTGGAACAGCGAAATACAAGAGTACTAGCTCACAAATTATGGAAAAGGAGAACGCTTCATCATATAGAATGGATAATTCCACCGTAAAAGCAAGAAATACACAATCATGGAATAATCCAGTTGATCGTAGCAACTCTTATGAAGGGCATGCTACTCAAGGCCTCTCAAATGGTAGTTTTCTTCCAAGCACAGTCCAGAGAAATGTGCATGAGGTTCGTGAGACCTTATTGAAGAATTTTAGCAGGGTTTGCAAAGGAAGCATGCCGACTCAGCTGAATCCACAGTTATCAGAGAAACTCAGGGAGAACCTCCCAAGGGCTTCAGACATGTCTTCTAATAATTCATACAGAGGTTCACCAAATTATGTAAACACCTCAGGTGCTGAATATATTGATTTTATAAATAATTGTGGACAGCCTTTTTTTCCCAATCAAGGTCCAGCAGGAATAAAAAGCTTTCAGAAGGGTTTTACTCTAAGCAGCTTGAATAACATACAGGAACCAATCCCAGCAGAGAAGGATACTATGTCATCAAGCTTTGAGCTGAGGCTTGGTCAACCTTCTCAGCAAACACATGCACTTCATGGTCCACTGCAACCTTCCTTAGATCCCCAAGTTTCTAATGCGACCATCGAGAGACATAAACCCTTATTTCTTGAGCGTATGGTACACAGAGGTAATGCCAAATGAACTTCGCATGTTTGAGGCTTCCTAGGTTGCAGTAATCTTAACTGTATGATCTTGAATAAAATTGTATTTACAGTGAATAAAAAATAAAAAGAACTCAAAGTAGTTGGTAATTGTGATTTTGTGCTGGAAAGTTGAATCTTGTGTGGTAGTCTCTGTAATCTCTAGGCCGAATAGAGAGGCATAACTGTGGGAATTGTTGGTGCAGTTTATGATCCAAGTGTGCCAGAGGGAACCCAGCAAAGTGGTTCATGCAATCTTCCTGCTTTTTCTGGCAACAAGGAGAAAGGGAAAGAAAGGCAGTTTGAAAATCATCTATATGGAGCTGGAAGGTCAAATGTGATGGAATCTGGATGCATTGACCGTTTAAAGGAAGATTCTATGAGAGGATCAGTTATGTCTATGTTTCTTCAATCTTGTGGGCATTCTGTTGGTTCTGTAAGGGAGGTACCATTACAGTCTATGAATATTGTTATGGGGGATCCTGAACAACTCTTAAATAAGTTGACACATTTCAATGCTGATTCTCAGGTGATGAAGCATGATGCATTAGGGGCATTGAGAAACCAAGTTGTAGGGCTCCCAAATAAGGGTTACATTCAAAGCATGGACTATGGATCTAATCCAAGCCAATCAAAATTTGGTACGACAGTGGGGCCTAGTGCAGGCTGTGACATGTATGAAAATTCGTCTTCTTTAGTTCAAACAAAACAGAGGTTTGACAATAGGCTGCTACATGAAGTCATTCCCGCGCAGTGCCTTCCCTTGGAAGTAGCCATGCACAACAAGCAATCTCAAATGAATGAAACACAAAAGGTTGCTGTGTCACCGATTGAGACAGATATCAGAAATGGCCCTAGTCTGATTGCACTGTCTTCTAGCTTTGGAAATAGTGATCATTCTGATTCCTTTTGGCAAAGAGCCACACATTCTGCTCTTTCAAAGAACAGTGGCACTTTATCATTATTAGCATCAGCACACCTGAATATACCCAGAGTAGCTGGTGCAGCGAGTCTATCCAAGGTTACAGACAGTGTTAAAAATAAAGTACATGTTGAGGCACACCAGATGCAGCATATGTCTGAGGAACAGTTAAGAAGTATGCTTGATTTCAGAGGTGGTATCCAAGCTTGCAAATCAAGTGAAACAACACCAGACATTTCTTACCAAGAATCAAAGTCTATGATGAGCCGAGAACAAGGTCAGCTGGCAGGGCTATTTAGTAACATCACCATTCCAGTACAAAGGAGTTGCATTCAAGAAGAATTAAGAAACGAGTCCAACTCCAGTCAAGGAATGAGCCACACGGATAAACATACTCTAGGTAATGTTTGTGGAAGTGTTTCTGGAATCAATCAAGTTCACAATGATCAAGATATAATGGATCCTCTGGAAAAGTCAAATTTCGATAGTGGTGAGTGCTATTAATATTGCACTGCTTTTATCTGGTTGCTAATCCCTAAACTAATTGTAATATATATTGAGGACCATAATATTTTTTGTTTATCTTATTGTTTGTATACGATTTCTGAGATTTGCATATAATTTTGTTTTTATCTGATTTCTTAGAATGATCCCAATGCACATCCGATTTCTGCAGGTCCAAGCTCTTCACAGTGCAAAACACCTAATTCAAAAGATCAACTTCGAAAACATTCTCAAACAAAAGATGTATTTATTCAGCAGATTGATTGTGGCATGCCTAGTACAACTGACCGGCCATTGCTCAGGTTTAAGCTTGGACAGTGCTTCATTCAAATCGTTTTGGTAGATACTAGTTTTTTCAAATACTTAATAGCAATAACCAGGAAAAGTGAGGGTTCAATCCCGACTCCCCATCACAGCCTATTCAACTGTATGCAAACTTTCCATCACATACATTTAGAAAATGTTTCTAAAACTAAAACGTGAGATTATGTGTGTGTTTTGAACTTGGTACCATTCTTGTATAACTGGATCCTTTAGCCAGTAAATGGTGAACTTTGTATTTCTCTGTGATCGTTTTTGCAATATAAAATATAGTCAATTGTGTGATCAAAAGTTACATTGGTCACCATAGGATTATTCCAAGCTCTTATGAGCTTTTTATGATGTATGGTGTTTAAACCTTATGAGAATATCTGAAGGTCATTTTTAGAGCGAAGCATACTTTTAGAGACTGCGGGTTTGCCAAACCTTGTTGGCAGAACATTGTCTCATTTCTCTGTTTTGTTTTTATTACCGCAAAATCTAGCAGGCCTAGTGCAAAGCCTCACTAGGCTGGTCCAGACCTTGTGGCAACAAGAGATTGGCTATCACTGTCACCTTAGTAGCCTTTCTCCAACTATTTAGTGGTACTTGAACCACAAGGGAGGCTTCCTTATAATGATCACCTAAAGGATTTTCAGTAAGAAAGATTCAAGGAGATTGATGAGGTCTAATGATTGGGATAGGGTACTGGCACAGCCCGGAGGACATAGATAATTTTTATCAAAGGTGCTTGATAAGTGGAGGACCTTAGTAGCCTTTCTCCAACTATTTGAGCGTGGCAGACATAGGAGGCTTCCTTATAATGATCACCTAAAGGATTTTCAGTAAGAAAGATTCAAGGAGATTGATGAGGTCTAATGATTGGGATAGGGTACTGGCACAGCCCGGAGGACATAGATAATTTTTATCAAAGTGCTTGATAATTTCTATCAAAGTGCAAGCACTTTGTCCCTAGACCACTTAAACAAACTATAGGGCTGTTATAAGTTAGGTTTTTACTGATTTTCAATGATAGGGCATGCAATGTCATATAACAGTCAGAAGAAATAGTCTTACAATGATTGATCAACAAAGGATTGTGGCCATCAATTAAATATGCAGTGTAGTGTCCTAGGGTAATTGTCCTAGGGCTTCATATTCACTACGTTTTTCAACAGAAAAGAAGTTTATTCATTCATATAACAGGAGATATTTCTTTATATCATTCAACAATAGAAATACACATGCATGAATAATCTGATCATTAATTATATGATATTCCTTAGTTCCACAATGAATGGGACTGGCTGTCCAAAAACCCAGAATATACAGAGTCACTATTTTAATTCAATACTATTGCAAGTGTAAGTAACCAGATCTGCTGCTAAACCAAATTCGACTGATTCCTAATCTACCCCACAGAACTTAAGCAATCTTATCTTGCTTCACTAGCCTGAGAGACTAAATCACAGTAGGCTCGGCTGCCTTCCTGAGGTACTGCAGTTTGGTCCTGCAACAGTTCGGACCTGCAACTTGGATCTGTAACAGTTCAGCTCCCCAATCTTTGCCTGCTCTATCCTAGAAAACCTCAATTCGTCCCACAACTAGTAACTGGAAATGCCACCGAGGTTTTGCTCAATCAGACAGATGCCAGATTCTACAAGTTGCTCAACAATTGATAACAGAAGATGAATGGGGAAGAATGACTTACTAAGGTGGAGTCCTTCATCACCGAAATTAGTAGAGAAAAAGGGGTCTTAGAATCCTCAGAGCCACAACTCAAGAAAACAGATATATTTGATCGAAATCGATGATCCAAAATGATTCCAACTCTCCTCTATTTATAGATTCCCTCATGGGGTTTTTCAAATGTGAGGGGTTGCAAGTGCCACCTCCAATTTGGGCATTTTTACCTTGCTGACCCAAGATTAACCCAATGTTGCCGCAAACATTGGATAATTGGGTTTTCTCCCTCTATCAAGACCATAGCCTATGGAGTTGGATAGGCTACTTCGTTCCCCCTTGGCCAATCAATCAACAGGGAACATTACAGTCTCCCCTTCCCGACATTGCTTGTCCTCAAGCAATTGCAAGTTCTGGGGCTGCCAACTTTGTTCTCTTTCTTTGATATTATAAATCAGATCAAGTAGATGTTCAATCATTTTGATGGCTCTTTCAAATTCACTCCTTATAGCCATATCGACCATAGTTTGCCCAATGTTCTTTAGCAGTGTCTGCAACAGATACCAACTTTTCACCAACCCTTATCTCTTTATTCTTATCAGTGATAATTGAAAGCCAAGCTAATACAACCCAGATTTCATCCTTCTCACGAATGTGATCAGTACCAGTGTCAATATTGTCCCCCACTCAATGACAGTCTCCCTGTATCCATGGGATTGCCAATAAATCTAGCAGGTTCAATTTCTGATGAATCTATTTTATGCATAATATTCACCAACTCCTTAGCAGGCATTAGGTTGGGGTCTGGATATCCATTCCCAAAGTCCAGGTATCCATCCTTCCTTAACATTGCTTCCAGAATTGCATATACTGTATCTTGTTTTTTTCTTCCCTTGGATACCAAGAAGCTACGATAATCTTCAGAATTGCAATTTTTTTCTAAAATATCTTGTTTAATGTAGTGCTTCTTGAAATGTAATAAGTGCATGTATTCTCATTCCTATTCTACAAACCTCCTTCTGCATCAATATTGTTTTTATTGCTATCAGACATACCTGAAGAAAATCTGACAGCAAACTCCCTTCTGTTCATCACCTCTTGATTATCCTCATTTGTTGCTGTTCCAACACCAAAATTTTTGGGTGCACAGTTTCCAACAATACTATCTTTCGTTTGTCTTGGCACCAAACATATGATCAATAGGAAGGGAATTTTCATTTTCTTTCTTCCTGTCTTTTGCCACAAATTGCTGAGAATAAAGACTCAAAATTATCGTTACTATTTACAAATATTGAATTTTGGTTTCTTGCTTCCTCTTCTGTAGTTTTTGTTATTTTCTCCAACTCAACAGTCCATCTAACAATGTTATGGATAACAGTGCTATCTCCTATGCGTTTCATAAGTTGATGTGCCCAAAGTTCAAACCCGTTTGCCAGACTTAACAGTGCGATTAACAGAGATGTTATTGTTACCATGTCAGGTACAAGGCCATTATATTCCATTTCCTCTAACAATCCTAGAGAGTCTCTAACTATTCCCACCTTGCAGAAATACAAGATCATAATGCTATATGTGATATTATCTGCAGATTGTTTTTTCTTCTTCTTCAAATCATCAAATAGCTGTTAAGCAACTGTTGCTTTCCCTTTCTTGATTAGGCCATCAATCAATATATTATAAGAACAAGAATTTGGTACCACGCCCTCCAGTACCCGTTTTTCAAAAAATTGGCATGCATCTGCTAAGTTCCCAACCTTGAATTGGTCATAAAGAAGAGCATTGTACACAATAAGCTGCGGATTGCAACCGTTATAAGTCATTTGGTTGAAAATTTTATGGGCTTCATTGATTTTGTTAACTTTGCAAAATTTGCAGATTAAACTCCCATACACGACTTTAATGGGAGAGTCTCTTAGGCATTTTCCCCTGCTTCAGCTTCTCTTGTACTTTGTTTTTCTTTCTTGGGCTTGCCATCAATATCACCAGATCTGTCTTTACTGCAGCTACTGCAAAAATCATTGACTGCTTTCAGCTGTGTGCCTTTATCCTTCAATTCAGGTGCTTGATCAGTCTTGGGACTCACATGTGTTTGACCCTTGCAATCCTTTGCAATTTCTGATCCTTGCAAATCTATGTTGCAGGAAACGTCCTCCCCACCCCTGTTTCTGGCAAAAAATGAAACGGAAACGTGGAAACGCGTACCGTACGGCTTGGAAATGCGTTTCTGGCCGTACTGGCACGTTTCTTTTGTTGCAGAAGAATAATAAAATACACACAGCGTTGCAAGTTTTCCTGAGAGTTGGGGTTTCTTGGGTATATCTTGTGTTCTATGGTTTGGATGTGTTTGTCTTCTACTTTATTTTCTCTGTGTTCTAAAACTCAGTGTATTTATGATTTAAGTTTCTAGAATATGAGTTGTTTATGTTTCTAGATTTTTATACTTAGCAGATTGCGAATCAGTTTATTGAGTTTTAAGGAAATATATCACAAATTCGACTAAGTCCTAATTTACCCTACAGAACTAAAGCTATCTTATCTTGCTTCGCTGGCCTGAGAGACTAATCACAGTAGGCTCGGTTGCCTTATTGAGGTACCACATTTTGGTCCTGCAACACTTTGGACGTGCAACTTCGGACCTGCAACTTTGGACTTGCAACTCGGACCTATAACAAGTCAACTCCTCAATCTTTGCCTACGCTGTCCTGAAAAACCTCAATTTGTCCACAACTAGTAACTGGAAATGCCATCGAGTTTTTTCTCAACTAAACAGATGCCAAATTCCTCAAGTTGCTCAACAATTAATAACAAAAGATGAATGGGGAAGAATGAATAACTAGGGAGGAATCTCTCACCACCGGAATTAGTAGAGAAAAAATTGTCTTAAAACCCTCAGAGCCACAATCAAGAAAACAAATATATTTGATCCAAATCGATGATCCAAAATGATTCAGACTCTCCTATATTTATAGATTCCCTCACCGGGTTTCTCAAATGTGAGGGTTGCAAGTGCCACCCCCAATTTGGGCTTTTTGCCTTAGTCGACCCAAGATCTACCCAATGTTGCCCCAAACATTGGATAATTGGGTTTCCCCCTTTTATCAAGACTATAGCCTACGAGGTTGTATAGGCTACTTCGTCCCCCTTGGCCAATCAATCAATAAGGAACATTACATGCAGAGTTTAGGATATGCATATGGGGTTTTTATGGCTGAAACATGAATAAAAATACAATATAATGATGGCGTCAACCCTAAACGCAGGGTGCAATAAATGCTAGATGTTGCTTTTTCACAATTATGTTATGGAATTCCTAGTTAAAGAGCAATGACACATATAATAAAATTAACTTTTTAGCAATATTTTATAGAAACCCTAACCCTAGATATCTAGAATATAAGATAGAAGAGAGGAATTAGTAAAAATAGAAGGTTTGATCACCATCACCTAGTTTAGTGCATTGATCTAAATGGAAATGGAGTCATCTAGGGCAAATCCAATGAGGTTGACCTTGCTGAAGAGGGTGAAATTGCAAGGGTATCTGCTTACAAATCCTAGAGACTTCCTTTTTAGTGAGATTTTAAATTTAAGAAATGCACAACTCGAAGTTCTCTGAAAAGAATCAAGGGAAACAATTTTACATACCATAGAGGAGTAAGATTTCTAGATAAATTTAGCAATTTTAACCATACCACATGTAGAAATTCTACTTTACATATGGTAACATGCAAAATATAGAAGATATGCAACAAACTTATAAAATTTCCACAAGAATCTCATCAATCAATCCCAAAAAATCAACTTCAAGCGAAAGATCCACCTCCAAGAGCAATTCACTCCATAGAACTACATTGTGTCCAAATAAAAGAGACAATAAGCTAATGCACACTTCTAAAAAGTGTGAAGTGTGGTGAATGTATGATGATCCAAATGAAATGAGACATCCCTCTCTATTTATATGAGGGAATCCAAGTCTCATTTTCATAATTTTACAAGCAAAACCCCTAAAAAGTTGCGTAAGTGTTCAACAAGCTCAAAAGGTCACAAGTTGACCTTAATATGGTTCTAAAACATAACGAAATTCCTAAAATAGCCCACACACGTGCGAAATAAACGTCTTCATCTTGACATCATCCTGTAGAAATGATCAATATCCTTCAAGCAAGTGATGAATAGGTCCATGACTGCTCCTCACTCTAGGAAATCTTGAAAATGCTTCAGTGTATCTTCAAAAAGTGCCTCCTAAAACATGGTGTCATCCATAAGAGGCCTACGTCACCCTTCTAGGGAATTGGGTCGGGGGGGTAATGTGGCATCATGAAAAGCAAGTGTTGGGTTCCAAAGAGAATGTGCAAACCCTCCCAAATCATCTCAATAACAACCATCCTCATTAGGGCTCTAGAACAAGCAACACCCAACAAATAGGGTCAAGGCTAGCGTGGGGGCATCCTAGGTTTATTTGGGCATATCACATATCATCAAGTAGTTCAATGCCGAAGCTCTATCGCTTAACGTTTTAGCATTTGGAGGTACATGAGGGGATGTGGTACCATGTTGAATTATCTCAAAGGCCAACACTCATCTCTAGAGGGGAAATGTTGAAGAATAAAAAATGTTGAAGAATCAAGGTCAAGTCTGCTCTCTGAATGGGGTAAAGTGTTCTCTAGAGTGGTGCTGAAGAGGGTCAAGCCCATCCCTCAAGGGATCCCTGCTGTTGTGAGAACACCGCTGTTAAATTTGGACAACTAGATTCAAACTCCATCTTGTGATGCTCAGATGAAGATTCCAACATTTGTATTGGATTCCTCTTTCGGAGAGGTGTAAAATCGATATAAAATTGATTTTAATCTGATGAGCAGAACATTTATTTTGAATTTATTAAGTGCAGGTCGGCCTTAAGGTTTTACACCCCCAACAGATGTGTCACACACCTCAATGATGGATATAAATACAGTCAACGTTGGAGAGCTTTTCACTCATCTCATCCACACACTTCTCATTGGATACGAGCATCTAAGAAGCAGTTATCACGTGGGAAAAGGACGAAGTAGTTGCAGCTGGAAAAAGGACGAAATTTCTGTAGTTGGGGTTTCTGGACGATTTTTTTTGCAGTTAGGGTTTATGGGCAAGTTTGACCAGCGTTGACTTTGGTCAACACATGGTCCGTTTGAGCTGAAATTTTGTGGAGAGTTCGATTTTTGAAGGCCGTACTCATTGGCACAAAAATCGAGGTCAAAAGGTTGACCAAAGTTGGATCTGCGTTGACTTTATTGTCGCTGCCATGCGTTGACTTTTTCTGGACTGCGTTGACTTTTCTGGGGTTGACTTTGAGTTGACTGGATGATTGATTTGAGGAATGTTGTGACACATTCTGGGTTGGCCGATCAAGAAGACTTTGCTGGTTGAAGCATCCTGCTGACCGTCGTAATGCACCAACACATTCTCCTGTTTTTGGTTTGTCTTCTATAGATCCATTGGTATGTTCTATCAGCATTTTACTTAACTATTTATGCGTTTGCTGTTATAAAAGTAAAATTGCATCAAGCATAGAACATCTTCAAAAATTTACATGGTATCAGAGGTGAGGTGAAGACAAGCCCTAACTTATAGCAATCACCAACTGAGAAAAATGAGTTCCACAAGTTATGGCTTCAAGGAGGATGACAAGCTGACTGGAAGGGATGACTTCCATGCTTGGAAGATGATATTAGATCTCAAATTGGAAGCCCATGATCTCATGGACTATGTACTGGGTAAGATACAAGAACCTCCATCCACTGTTACTACTGCTGCTAAAACCAAGTATAAGAAGGGGGAGATCAAAGCAAAGCTAATGATCAGGGAATCCATACATAAAACTCTGGTTGCCTACATATATGAGCTAGGCACATCCAAGGAGATGTATGATAAGCTGATACAAATGTTCAAAGTAAACAATGCAAACCAAGTGCTATTCTTCAAGAATCAATTGAAGAATCTGAAGAAAGGCAGGGATGAGTCTGTCCAAACATACTTTCTGAAACTGACCGAGATCAGGAACAATCTACTGGCTATTGGGAGACAATAGCCGATCGTGAGATGGTACTCACTGCACTTGGAGGGCTCCCATATGAATGGCAAGTATTCAACACTACCATTCTCAATAATAGTACAATTCCTAACTTTGACGAGCTACTGTCAAGATGCATGCAAGAAGAGACAAGAATGAAGGAATACGAAAATGACAGAAATGCTGCCTACGTTGCTCATTCTAGAAAGAAGAACTCTGGTGGTCCTAAGAACAAAGGAAGAGCAAGGGCCCAAGGAAAGAAGGGCAAGTGTTTCACTTGTCATAGGCCTGGTCACTATGCTAGAGAATGTCCTTTCAAGAAGGATTCTCCCAATAGTGATGACAACAACAACAACCGGAGGAATGGAAATCAAAGAAACGACAGGTCCAAAGGAAAGAGGAAGGCTCCCTCTGGCGGAAACAATCAACCTTTCAAAAGGTCTAGAAACTCCGGGTATGAGCAGTCAAATGTTGTTGACAAAAGAAATGAATACATTCTTGTATCTGCCCTCTCTGCTGCATCCCCGCCCGACACTATGGATGTCTGGCTGATAGATAGTGGTGCCTCAAGACACATCACTGGGTTCAAGGAAGTACTCTCTGACATGGTTGAGAAGGATACTAATCTGGAAATTATCCTTGGAGATAATTCCACATATCCCGTGAAAGGGACAGGGACTGTGACCCTCCACTTGTCTCAAGGACAAGTCCTACATTTGTAGGATGTACTCTATGTACCAAAATTGAAGAAAAACCTTGTGTATATATTAGCCATCGAAGACAAAGACTTCAATGTGGCATTCACTGATGGAAAGGTGCGCATGTGGAAGAAGAATCTCAAGGAAGCTATCGTGATTGGTTTTAGAGTTGGAACACTCTACCAGGTTGAAGGAAGTCCACTAGGAGCTATGACATGTGATACTATCCGACAAACTGAACTATGGCACTGGAGGTTTGGACACCTTCATTACAAGGCCCTTCCCGAAGCAAGGAAGGTGGTGACAGGGATGCCCGAATTTGGAAATAATCATGAAGGTGTATGTAAGGGTTGTGCCGAAGGAAAGCATACAAAGGGACCTTTCCCCTCAAGTGTCACAAAGACATCTGATATTTTGCAACTGGTCCATTCTGATCTATCTGGTATGCTACCCGTGACATCCCTGGGAGGATGTTCTTACTATATGACATTCACTGATGACTTCTCCCACAAAACCTGGATATACTTCTTGAAGAAGAAGGATGAGGCTTTCATGTGGTTCCGTACCTTCAAAGCCTTGGTGGAAAATATGATAGGGAAGAAGATCAAGATTTTGAGGATCGACAATGGCACTGAATATGAGTCAAATGAGTTCAAGGACTTTTGCAGAGAAGCTGGCATTAAGAGGGAGACTACTACTGCCTATACTCCTGAGCAGAATGGCGTTGCTGAACGAAAGAACAGGACCATTGTGGAAGTTGCCCGTGCCATGCTATGTGACCAGGATCTACCGATGTTTCTGTGGGGAGAAGCTGCGAATACTGTTGTATACATTCAAAACCGATACCCTCATTCCGCCCTGGACTCCAAAACTCCCGAAGAGGTTTTCACCGGTAAGAAACCTGACGTCTCACATTTTAAAATTTTTGGATGTCTTGTTTATTTTCATGTGCCAAAAGAAAAGAGAAGTAAGCTGGATGCTTCTGGGAAGAAAGGAATGTTTGTGGGCTACAGTGAAACCTCTAAGGCCTATAGAGTCTATGTCCCTGGTCAAAGGGAAGTAGAAATATGCCATGATGTCACTTTTGACGAAGATGCTTCCCTGAAGAAAGTAGTAGATCTTCCGAGATCTGAGGAAAATCATGAAGCAAGGCCTGGAAATCAAGAAGAACCGCAGGATGAGACAATGCATGATGTTGAAGGACCAATGGACCCAATAGATCCATCTCCTTCACTGAGAAAGAGACCATCATGGCTCAGGGACACTCTCGAAGATGCCGAGGGACATGCTACCTCGAGGGGGACATTCTGAGAAAGCAAGAAGCGGTGTAGATACCAAGGGTATCTGGCTGCCATGAGTACTATTGTACAATCTGAACCTAGATCTTTTGAGGAAGCCGTAAAGCATCAAGTCTGGAAGGATGCTATGCACGAAGAATATGAGTCCATAATGAAGAATGATGTCTGGGATGTGGTTCCAAGACCAAAGGACAAATCAGTTGTCACCGCAAAATGGCTCTACAAGATCAAGCATGGATCTGATGGAAGTGCTGAAAAGTTCAAGGCAAGATTTGTTGCTCGTGGCTTCTCTCAAAAGGAAGGAATAGATTATGATGACATATTTGCACCTGTGGCACGATATACCACCATTCGATCAATCATAGCCCTTGCTGCTACGCAAGGATGGAGTCTTCATCAGATGGATGTCAAGACTGCTTTTCTGCATGGTGCAATAAAAGAAGAGGTGTATGTAGAACAACCTCTGGGGTTTGAAGTCCAGGATCGGTACACTCATGTCTGCGGGTTGAAGAAAGCCCTCTATGGGTTGAAGCAATCACCCAGAGCTTGGTACGAGAGGATAGATAGCTACTTGATGAAGCTGGGCTTCACTCGAAGTAATGCTGATCCGAACCTTTACTTCAAGGTTGTCCAGGGGAAGCCTCTCATTTTGGTGTTGTATGTGGACGACCTCTTCCTGACAGGTGTTGGCCCTCTCATTCATCAATGCAAGAGGGAGCTCGCTGCTGAGTTCGAGATGAAGGACCTAGGACTGATGCACTACTTCCTAGGCCTGGAGGTCTGGCAGAGACCTGGAGAGATTTTACTTTCTCAAGGAAAATATATTGTGAAACTTCTAGAAAGATTTGGTATGGTGGATTGCAAGTCTGTGTCAACACCAATGGAACTCAACTTCAAGAATTTGAGTGGCAGCGTTGCTGGGCTCGTGTTACACAGTAATTTGTCACCGTCCCTACCATTCCCCGTCCCGCACAATGGAGGACCCATTATGTGACCAATAAGCAGTGTCATGCCTTGCAAATACCATCATTGCATCCCTTTCCATGAGGACAACATATCTTCTGTTGATCATTTTAACGAGCGTACCCTCAAAAACACTTGTTTTTGGATTGGCGCTCGGTAGCCCGCGTACCCGCGCCAATGGGGGAAAAATTAACACCGAGCCCGCGCTGCGACCAGGTGCGCCGTCCCGGCGTTGTTGCACCCGCGCCACTCGTTTATGGAAAGTTTTTTAAAAGAAGAGGCGGTTTCGATTACAACAACTTCGTGGATGAGTCATCGTGAGTGGTTTCGCTCGAATAACCACGGCCTTCCTCCTTGGCTCCTCTTGTTTCCACCATATGGGGAACCTCCCAAAGGATAAGGCCTCCCTTCCACTATTGTAGGGATCCCAACCTCCTCCTCTCTATAAATATAGCCTTCATCCATTGGATGAAGGGGCCGAAGGGCCGAAAGTCTCAAAGTGCTTCTAAGCTCGAATTCACTTATTTGTTTTACCCCGAATCCGTAAAGCACCTCTCTTTCCCCTAAGGCCGACTCAAGTAAGGAGACCATTGTTACGAGACTCTGGAGAGGTTTTCCCTTTCCTTGGCGAGCTTTGCGAGACGTGGACGACCTGAGACCCGTTCGAAGGAAGCTGCGACGTCAGAACTTGGTTGTAACTTCTATTCGTTTATTACTTAATAGATGACTATGATTATGGTTCCACTCCGTTTCCCATCATGTTAATGCGAGTAATATCTTTTCTGACCGATGTTTAGTTACGTATGCTGGTTCCTATGCTTGTATCTGTTCGTTTCTTCTATGTGCAGGTGTTCATCCGCGGAGATCGTGGAAGGATTGTGATCTGCCAGGGCTGAAGGACGGGGACACTTCTTCTTCAGATCATAGCGTTGGAATCCAGGTAGGCTCTTATCCCAAGTCTTTCATTCGTAACTAGGAGCTTGCGTCATAGCATTGTTTGTTTGTTGCTAGACCCCTGCTGGGCTAGTAGGGATCGCCTCTGTCCGCAGAGGGGATTTACCTCCTCAACAAATTGGCGACTCCACTGGGGAAACAGCTTGTTGTTTGATTTGTAAACTATAGACGGAGCCTGAAGTACAGCCAGATAGCCTTCGAAACGCTTTTTCCCTGCATTAGCGGAGTAGATCAACGCTACTTCAGTCAATCTCCGGTTTGGTTTACGGACTGAACAACTTGGAGTTTTGTCTTGCCTTGTCGTTTGTCTCTTGATTTTCCTTGCTTGATGAACCTTCTGGGTTGGGTTCTTTTTGTGTTTTGGCTTTTGGTTCAGCCCCAGAGGATCAGATCTGACCTCTATTTTTCCGGATTTTCATCTTTTCATGGTTGCCTTGATTGGCGCGGTTTATAACCTGACAGTCGCGCCAATTGGCGCAGGTTTCCAGTTCATTACTCGCGCCATCCCCTGTCTGGCGCGGATTACAGCCAGACAGTCGCGCCATTTCCTGTAGGTGGTAGGGTTATCCTTGTTCGGAAGTTTATTTTGGTCAGTATTTTGCTTATGGGTTTGTTTTAGATTCATCTTGAAGTGGGAAGTCTGGTTTTGGTTGGGAGAAATTCTTTGTTTTTTCGTTTTCAGGAATTGGCGCTTGTTGTCAGTTAGCAACCCGCGCCAATTGGCCATTGGCGCTAGTTGTCCATGTACAAGTCGCGCCACTTGGCGCTAGTTGTCAATGTACAAGTCGGGCCAATTTCAGGATGTGTGAAATTTGAAGATTTTTTCCCCAAATCCTTCACCAGTGTGTCTTTCTCTTCCGGCCTTTCCTCTGTATGAGCATAGATTACATTGCTCATTGTTTAGAATGTCTTCTTTCTATGATTATTTGATGTAAAAGGGAATGAATGCCTTGTTTTGATCTCTTGCTTTGGAAGTCCTTTTTGTGTTTGACCGCATATGTCTTGTCAACTTTTGAGGGATTTTTTCACAAAGTATTTTGAAACAACGATTGCATTCTTAGTGTTTGTTTGCATCCCTTTTGCTTTCATCCTTCATTAAGAAGATTTGCGTTCTTTTAGTTTTCGTCTCATAGTTTGCTTTTCGTTTAAATGCATTAGATCACATTGCATCGAAAAGTGTTTTTGAGATTCATCATTGGACTTAGATCACATTGTTAGGTGATTGAAAACTAAAAATCACTTCGAGTGCATTCTCTTTTGTTAAAAGCTTGCATTAAGTAGATTCTCGTTTCATCGAAAAATGCATTGAGTGCATTCTTATCATTTGAAAAGAAAAAGGAAATTGTGCATAGATTACAATTGCATAGTTTTCGGAAAAAGAATTTTGCATAGATTACATTGCATAATTCGCTTCGTTGAATGTTTTAGAATACTTTTGGATAGTGAAAGTCATCTAGTTTGGAAAAGTTTCGTTTTCAGTTGTGCTGTTTGTTGCATCATTGTTTGAAGCTCTTCCCTTAACTAGATAGCATTCATCGAATTGAAAAGATTTCTTTTCTCATGTAGCTTTGCATTTAGGCGTCTTTTGAGACACTACATACGATAGGGCCTGGAAATTGAAACTTAATTGAAGATCAACTGTAAAATTTATTCAATTAACCTAAGGCAGCATTGGAACTTAACGAAACATATTTAGAAGGTCTAGGCTAGAGACATGTTCCGGCGTCGTTAAACCTAGCAGCTGTCGTTCGCCTCTTGGCTTTAGACAACGCTAGTACGGACTTGCGCTCCCCATATCGTCGCGTATATAAAGGGAGACCCCCATAGGTTTTCAATCCTTTATCCACAGGAAGCCGAGTCTGCCGCCCTATACTCGTGATACACCGAACACAACATTCGGGGAGACTACCTGCACGTACGGAAAGTCCTTGGTCGATTTCTGTTTCATTATTGAAACCAAGGTGTATATTGCAGTTCACGGATATTTGGTACACCCTTTGTGCCTAGTATTTCCTGAGTAGTCATTTGGTCTTTTCTGACTCCCTAAACTTGAAAATACCGTCAAGCGCTTGTCCTTTCACGCTTGTGTCAACTCTGAAAGAGATAGAGTCATCTTTTTATCGTTTCTCGACTCTTAAAATATGAAACGGTAGAATTTCTTACTTTCCAATGTGGTAAAATTAATCGCCCACGATTACACACCCGTTTAGACATTGCTTGTTGATCGTTTGATCGTGTGTCTTAACTCGTCTTCAGCCCGTGTGTGGTTTTGAGTCTTGATGGCAACTTTTTCAGAGTTCACCAACCAAGGAATCCCCTCAGAAGGGAGTCCTGGTCATTTTCCTCCTTTTGGAAATGTTGGTGCTCCTTACATGGCGACGTTGTCCCTTCCTGGGTTAACTGTTGGGTTGCCTGTTTGGTTGTTCTCAACCTCTGTTGTCCCGAATGTCTCCACTACTGTTCAATCAGTTTCTCCACCCGAACAACATCATGTTGATTCCAAGGTGGACCTCTCCCCTTCTTCGCCTGTTTCTGCGTCCTCCTCTTCTACTTCGCCTGGTGAAAGTCTGGATTCAAGTAACCAGGTGGCTAAGAAGAAGAAGAAGAAGACGAAGAAGAAGAAGTCCGATAAACGAGAGGCTAAATGTACAGCTACTACTTCTGAGAAATCTCATCTTGATAGGCCCTCCAACCCTCTGCGGAAAGTCAAGTTCCCGTGCATGTTGTGCACGGGAGACCATTTGCTTCGAGACTACCCTGGCATTCCCAAGGTGCTTGAAGCATGGTCCAACGGTCGTCCACCTTTGTCTTTGACTTCCGGGAGCCAGTTTGGGGGCACATATTCGACTGGTGCTGATAAGGCTCTCAAGAAGCAGGGTAAGATCACCAATCCCTGTAAGTTGTGTGAAGGGCACCATGCTATTCACCTTTGTCCTTATATGGATGAAGCCAAGCGAGTCTTGGAAAACCCGACTGTTTCTACACCACGCCTCCCGGCTGGTTATAAGCAGCTTTCTTTGAGTCTTCCACCTACTGATGCCGTGATTGGTCAAGAGTCATCCTTGGTCGATCACACTCCCCCAGAAATTAAAATTCACGGATCCATCCCTGACCAACCATTGGTCGTGGGATCGGGTGAACTGGCCCCGTCTACGGTGCACCAGGTCTTTTCTGTCGAGAGTGGACCTCACACCCCCCATGTCCTTCTGATCTCTTCAGATTCTTCAGACTTGGAGAAAGATTCTCCTGTCCCTGTACTTCAAGAAGCCCCTCCTCCGCCTCCCATGATGGAGGCTCCAGAGGATATCCCTCCCGCCTTCGAGATGGAGGTTATGGAGGATGCTTCTTCTACCGTAACATCAGGGGAAGACCTTCGCTTGTCGATGGTAGCTCCTCCGAGTAGTTTGGTCGCTTCCTTTGACTGGAATCGATTTGCAGGATTTCGCCTTCCGTCTTATGTGCCTTTCGAGATCACAGTACAGGCTCTTGGTCTGGTTGTACCCAGCACCATTATAGACGAAGGTGCCTATGTTAGTATTCTGTCATCAACTACCTGGCAAGCCTTCTGTTCGCCACCGCTTGCACCTGTTACGCAGAATCTGTTGACATTCAATAGAAGAACGAGTCAACCGTTGGGGATCCTTCCAAGGTTACCCGTTACTTTGGGAGGCAAAACTGTCCATATGGACGTGATGGTTGTCCCAGGCCCCTTGGATTTCAATCTGCTTTTGGGGCGTGATTACACTTATGCCATGGGAGCACTTGTCTCCTCCCTCTTTCGCGTGATGTGCTTTCCACATGAAGGACGCATCGTGACCATTGATCAGCTGTCGTTCTTTGGTCCTACTGTGGCAACTGGTCCGCCATTACCCCCTCCTAGTTTTTATCCACCCGTTGTATCTGCCCCACCGCAGGTCAACTACGTGGCTACCTACCCCGTGCCTGTACTCAGTGACGATGCTGTCGTGCATAGTGTGCTGGGGGCATTGGGTCCTGATTTCCAAGATGTTTTTCTCCCTCCTGGTGTGGAACTCTTGGAAGTATCGCCTTCTTGTTCATTTTGATGTAAGTCGGTCGGAGCATAGTTCATTGTCTTGTGTCAAGCTCCTTAAAAAATGAAACAAGGATGTCTGAGGATAGTTCTTTTAATGTGTCAACCTCGTTAAAACAATGAAACACGTTCCCGTTCAATTCGAGTCTTTGATAAGATCTCGTAAAATCCCAGTCGAGTCTTTTTTTTTTGATCTTGTAATTTGAACCTTCACTCCATCTGCTTTTCATATGGACTGAAGCTTGGGGGGCATGTACCTCGAATTGTGTCACCATGCTGGGGGCATGCTTACTTTTTCAAGCATAGTTTGTTTCTGTTTCAAGCTTGTGTAAAAATGAAACTCCTTTCAAGCATAGTTTATCTTTGTTTCAAGCTTGTGTAAAAATGAAACCAACTTCAAGCAGAGTTTCCTGATTTCAAGCTTGTGTAAAAATGAAACCTTTTCCTTTACCTTTTGTGATTGCCATTTTATCAGCCTGTTTTTGCCAGATGAGCCTTGGTTTTCTCGCTCCATCGTCATTATCTGCTTGGCCGATCATATGCCTTCACTTGGTTGTTTTACCCGTTCCTGAGGAACTGCTGCTATGAGTGGTCTTGTTAGCCAGCCTCTCGACCTTTATTTGTTCAGAGTAGTTCCACCATTACCGAAACCAGTTGCTACCCTTTATACCACTCATTCCTCCAGGAGGAGTCATCTTTCAGCTCTTTTCTGACTCTCTAAACATGAAAAGATTGCCGAGGCCCTTGTCGTTTTGATCTCGTTAAAATGGACACGAATCGACATTCACCCAGTATAAGTTTAACCCTTTTTCGGGCTGGGATGGATTGATTACGAAAAAGGAATACCCTAGCCCATTGCGACTAGGAGGTTTTCCCGGATATTGTTTTCTACCTTTTCGGATCTGGGGAACTATTTACGAAAAGGGACCTGTGGAGTTTTCTTTTCCGCTGTCTTTTCAAACTCTCTAAACATGAAAAGACGCCGAGTTCTTCCTTTGTCAGACTCGTTAAACCCTGATGACATTGGATTTAGTCGAAATGACGTTCTCCGAGTTTCTCCTTCCTAGGACTCGTTAAATGCACTGGGATGGATTCGCCCGAAGGGCGGACTTATATCACAAGCATATGCTATCCCCTTCAAGCTTGTTATCAAAAATAATTGGGGTACTCGCCAGAAATGGTGGGGGAAAATGGAACCATCGTCGTTGTCGTCGGCAGTATGTCGCTCTTGAACATGGCACTTGTCTGCATCCGTGTCGGGTTGGGGACATCTCATCTCGTTGCTTCACTTTGCCTCCATGGGTTTGGATAATCTCTTTTGACCTCTCATCTGTTCACTGCCTCGTCACCATGACCTTTGATCCGTTGATGTCAAATACTGCCAAGTCCGCTGTCGTGCCGTTCATGTGTTCAAGAGAAGTTGGCCTCTGCAAATATCAACCTTCCTCTGTTTCTCATACGATCCTGATTCACAACAAAACATCATGTTCCTCTGTCTCGTGTCGATGATGTGGGAATCATTATGGCCCACCTTCGATCAAGATCACTTCCTGTCGACATCAGCTCATTATCCAGGAAGTTGGTCTAGAGACTCCTTGTGGTACCTTGGAGCCTGCATGCCTCAATGGCAGGTTCGTCGCATTCGACGAGAGGTTTACATCATTGACCTCCGATCGAGTGATTCTGCGGGTGTTCGACGTCAACTCATTTATTCGCACGTCGTAGATTGTACCTGTAGTACCTTGAGGACCATTGTCATTATTGGTGGTTTCTCTCGCGTCGGTTAACAGCTTTCATCATTGGCTGGTAATCCGACGATGTTCTTGCATGTTCGACTTCAGCTCACATATTCACATGCTTGAACTTGTACTTCGTTGGGTCGAGATGGAGCGCAAGACCCTGGATTGTGTCTGTTGTAATCCAGGCTGCGATTGTGGATTATTATCATTATGTACATGACTCACTGATTGGATGGCTGCGACCATACCTGAGTCTATTTTTTTGATCTTAGTTGGATGGCTGCGCCCATACCCTAGATCCGGATTATAGTATACTTTGTTTCGGATGGCTGCGTCCATACCACTTATACATCATGTACTTGAGATATCAGTTGTATCTTTCTGCGCAGGTTTTCCAACGGCGGGCCTTCAGTTGGACATGTTCTCGTAAAGCATTTCACCCCTCTCTCTCTCTCGGGCCTCATGCTTTAGGGGGCATCTGTTACACAGTAATTTGTCACCGTCCCTACCATTCCCCGTCTCGCACAATGGAGGACCATTTTTGTGACCAATAAGCAGTTTCATGCCTTGCAAATACCATCATTGCATCCCTTTCCATGAGGACAACATTTCTTCTGTTGATCATTTCCTGAGCAGACCCCTAAAAACACTTGTTTTTGGATTGGCGCTGGTAGCCCGTTATGTACCCGCGCCAATGGGGAAAAATTAACACTGAGCCTGCGCCAATTGGCGCTCTGTCCCACTGTTGCACCCGCGCCACTCTGTTTATGGAAAGTTTTTTAAAAGAAGAGGCGAAGTTTCGATTACAACAACTTCGTGGATGAGTCATCAGGAGTGGTTTCGCCTGAATAACCACGGCCTTCCTCCTTTGGCCTCTTGTTTCCACCATATGGGGAACCTCCCAAAGGATAAGGCCTTCCTTCCACTATTGTAGGGATCCCAACCTCCTCCTCTCCTCTATAAATATAGCCTTCATCCATTGATGAAGGGGCTGAAAGGCTGAGAGTCTTGAAGTGCCTAAGCTCTGAATCTCCATATTCCCAAAATCCTTTGTGTTGTAAAGCACCCTCTCTTTCCCTTAAGGCTGACTCAAGTAAGGAGACCATTGTCACGAGAATCTGGAGAGGTTTTCCCTTTCCTTGGCAAGCTTTGCGAGACGTGGACGACTGGAAACCCGTCCGAAGGAGACCGCGACGTCAGAACTTGGTTGTAATCTTTCTTCGCTGGTTATTTAATAGATGATTATGATTATGGTTCCACTCCGTTTCCCATCATGTTAATGCGAGTAATGTCCTTTCTGACTGACGTTTAGTTACGTATGCTGGTTTCTATGCTTGTATCTGTTCGTTTCTTCTATGTGCAGGTGTTCATCCGCGGAGATCGTGGAAGGATTGTGATCTGCCAGGGCTGAAGGACGAGGACACTTCTTCTTCAGATCATAGCGTTGGAATCCAGGTAGGCTTCTATCCCAAGTCTTTCATTCGTAATTAGGAGCTTGCGTCATAGCATTGTTTGTTTGTTGCTAGACCCCTGCTGGGCTAGTAGGGATCGCCTCTGTCATGAGGAGGGGATTTACCTCCTCAACGACCGTATTGGCAAATCCTACTGAGTATCGTCTACTCGTAGGGGCCCTAATGTTCTTAGTGAACACCCGTCCAAATATATGTTTTGCAGTGAACACTTTGAGTCAACAGATGGTTGAACCTCATCACTTTCACTGGGTTGGTGCCAGGAATCTTCTGAGATACCTTCGGGGCACGATAAACCATGGGCTGAGATACACTGTCGGGAGCGTGACACTCCGTGGATATACTGATGCCGATTGGGCTGGCAGTGTGGTGGATCGTAAGAGCACATCGGGATGCTGCTTCAATCTTGGTTCTGCTTCGATTTCATGGATGAGTAGGAAGCAGAAGTCGGTGGCTTTGAGCACCGCAGAGGCCGAATACATTGCAACAAGTATGGCCTGTTGTGAAGCAGTTTGGTTGCGAAAGCTCTTTAGTGAGCTGTTTGGACATGTGCTAGATACCACTGTGATACTCTGTGATAACCAGAGTGGGATTCGTATGACTGAGAATCCTGTGTTCCACGACCGATCTAAGCATATTGATATCAGGTACCACTTTATCCGGGATATGGTACAGCGAGGCGCCGTAAGGCTCGATCATATAGGAACTGATGAGCAGGTCGCGGATATTCTCACTAAGCCCCTGGGGAAGGTCAAGTTCCTAACCTTCCGTGAGAGACTTGGTATCGTGGAACGACCCTATGATGTGGGTCCTGTTGGACGATGAGCTTGAGGAGCTCTGGGGGGCTTTGGGGACAGCTTCTCGGAGCTATGAGCAACCACAAGGATAGGCTTGCCAAATCTTGTTGGTGTGCTTGGACCCCACCGCTGTGATTATTGAGTTGGTTCACCTCTCATTATCTGTGCCCCGTATGCATCCTACCCATTGAGTTCAGGGCTCATGGGAAGTACCTCTCATTTGGCCAATGAGATGGGAAAAGCTAGAGACCATTAACAAAGACTGATGGACGCATTAGAGATTGCCGTACTCTCTATCTAGGATGGCACGGTCCAACCACTTGATCTGGGATCAAGTCTAGTGAGGTCTCGGACCTCCGCCTGACTTCGGGTCAGATGAACCAACTTCGGGTTGGTTGGAGACTCTTTGTGAGTTTGATAGAGGTTTCGGACCTCTGGGCTGAATTTGTCAGCCGGGGAATGATGTCTTTGTGACTGACCCACTTCTGTTCTGAAATAAAGAGGCCAGCAAAGCAAGTTACGGCGGGATGACACACGATGTTTGATTGCACTGGTGGATGGAGTTCTCCCTAGTTGAGAGGGAGTGTTAAATTTGGACAACTAGATCCAAACTCCATCTTGTGATGCTCAGATGAAGATTCCAACATTTGTATTGGATTCCTCTTTCGGAGAGGTGTAAAATCGATATTAAATTGATTTTAATCTGATGAGCAGAACATTTATTTTGAATTTATTATTTATAATAAATTTAAGCGCAGGTCGGCCTTAAGGTTTTACACCCCCAATAGATGTGTCACACACCTCAATGATGGATATAAATACAGTCAACGTTGGAGAGCTTTTCACTCATCTCATCCACACACTTCTCATTGGATACGAGCATCTAAGAAGCAGTTCTCACGTGGGAAAAGGATGAAGTAGCTGCAGATGGAAAAGGACGAAATTTCTGCAGTTAGGGTTTCTGAATGAAATTTTCTGCAGTTAGGGTTTCTGGGCAAGTTTGACCAGCGTTGACATTGGTCAACGCATGGTCCGTTTGAGCTGAAATTTTGTGGAGAGTTCGATTTTTGAAGGCCCTACTCATTGGCACAAAAATCGAGGTCAAAAGGTTGACCAAAGTTGGAGTTGCGTTGACTTTATTGTTGCTGCCATGCGTTGGCTTTTTCTGGACTACGTTGACTTTTCTGGGGTTGACTTTGAGTTGACTGGATGATTGATTTGAGGACTGTTGTGACACATTCTGGGTTGGCCGATCAAGAAGACTTTGCTGGTTGAAGCATCTTGCTGACCGCCATAACGCAGCAACACATTCTCCTGTTTCTGGTTTGTCTTCTATAGATCCACTGGTATGTTCTATCAGCATTTTACTTAACTATTTATGTGATTGCTGTTATAAAAGTAAAATTGCATCAAGCATAGAACATCTTCAAAAATTTACAACCGCCTTAAACAAACCTCTAAAAATCAAATGAGATCAACATCATTAGGGATAGAATTCATTAAAGCATCATAGTGGACCATATTTAATGCTAAGTTACCAAGATTTAGATATGAATACGGATCCGGATCCACATTCGCTATATTTTTGAAAATCCAGGATCCAGATACGGTAAGGATACATAAAGTACAAAAAATATAATAATACTTTTTAAATTAAAAAAAAAAAAATCTTTGAGTTCAAATATCAAATCCATTTATAAATCACATCCATTTATAAATCAAATCCCTTTAGTGCAAAGATTTACTCACACTAAGGTTGACCTAAGGTTGGGATTTACGCTGGGAATAACTGACCTTCTAGAGTGAGTAAATAAATTATAATTGTAAATCCCAATCGAAAAAAAAAGGATTGTAAATCCTGAATTTACTGTAAATTTAAATACATGTGAATTAACAAATTGACTAAAAAATTTAAATCCCGAATTTAAATCAATTCGAGATTCTGGATTTAAATCCCCAACATAAGGGACCTTGTCAATTCGGGATTTTAGTCAAATACATGGAGGTTATTCTTGAATTTGAATTTTTTCTTTTTTCACTGTAACTGTCCAGACCTAAATTAAGGAATAATGGGGCTGTTGATTCCTGTGAAAATTTTCATTAGTTAATGCAGAAATGAACCTTTCAGACTCTTGCTCCGTCCCTGTCCCTGTAATTTAAACTTTTTTTAATGCCCTTGCGTTGTTTCTGTGGGATCAATTGTTGTTGCCTAGAGAACACTGGTTGTTGTTGAGTCGCAAGTTGCTGTGGGTCGACGGTCGTTGCCTGCAGAACATCGATTGATGTGAGGTTGTTTTCCTGGAGATTTAGAGAAAGCCCTTGCCTGTCTGTTTAGTGCTGCCCCTTGTGCTGTTGCTAGCTGAAATGGCCCGACAAAGTCATAGAGCATAGCAATGGGACCACTTCGATAAAATTTAAAACCCCCAAAAAACTTAAATTTAAAAACCCTGCCTTTTATTAATTTGAAATACGACTTTGTTTCACGGTGTTGAAAAGTGTAACTAGGTTCAATCTTCATAATGACATGTAATCATGATTTTATGTAAGCAGATGCAAATAAGAAAAATGAAATAAATTTATTGCATCAAGGGTTTCATGAGCAAGGGATTTTATTTTTGAGTCAAGACTCTCATTAAGAGTCTCTAGGAGTTTTGTCATCCTTTCATAAAATAATAGTCATTGTCATGTAAATGAAGTCATGTTGCATTTTGTAAAAAGTCACACTTGTCTATGTAAAGTAGTCCTAAAGAGACCTTGTCACTAGGCCTCTCCAAGTTGGCCTAAATCAAATGAAGAACCCTCAAGATGATGGCGGCTCTCCTATAGTAATCATGTCGACCTAAAGGTTATGAAGACAACTAGTATAAGTAACCCTACTCGCCCTCATTTGTTGGCATCTAGTTCGGTCAGGGATTGCAATCGTAAGTGCGAATTGCAGGACCTCAAGAAGAGCGAAAGGGGAAGGCTAATCAGCGAGGAAGATAGGTTATGGTGGTTCGGTCTTGGGTCATTCCCTCTCTCACGCATAATTCAGAAAGACCGAGGTCTCAATTAGGGCCTATTGCAGCTTCAAGAGAATTCGATCTTGGGTATAAGGTGACTCATGAAGGGCCAAGAAAGGAAGTCGAGAAGAAGAATATAGGGAGCCGATGAGAAGATCAAAGGAAGCCAAGAAGGAGCACTTGTCTAGGGTTGTTGAAGTATAGAGATCGAGGTTCTCTAGGACAAGCCGAAAAGTGCAGTGCAGAAAAAGAAGGAACATAGAGAGGCCGAGAAGTGCAGTAAAGGTTAGTGACAAGGTTCTTGGGAGGATACTTGTGTCAAGGGTCTTGGTCATGGTCTTGGTATTCGTCAATTGAAGATCTATAAGAAGAATTTATGATCAGGTTTTCCTCTCAAAGAGTGAGAGGTTTTGGCCTTGGCTTACAAGCCTACATACTGTGTCTCTTGTCTTCTATTGTGTATTTGATAATTGACTTGATGAAAAGAACATAATAATAACCTATGGAAGAAAATATCATAATCAAGAAGCATAAAGTATATCACAAGCAGTTATCAAGAAGAGAAATCTACGAACTAATTATGCCCTAGATTTCTCAACATGGTATCAGAGCTTAGGTGCTAAAGTTAAGAAGGGGCATTCAAGCAAGAAGACACTCAAGTATAATCAAATCAAATCAAGAACATCAATCAAGAGATCAAGATCCTCATTACAACCCTAGACTGAAGAAATCTACACTAGCAAGAGTCTTGGAACTGCCATCATAAAAATCAAGAAGAAGAACCAAAATCGTAAAAGCATTTCCAAGAAAGACAAAGGATCGTGAAGCAAGATCTCTCTCTCATCTCTCGAGAAGCAATCTTCTATCCATATCAAGGAAGCAAGCATCAACTACTCAAGTAAGTTTATGACTTCATTTGATAGTATCAAAATGTCTTTTTCCAATGAAAGCAACAAATTGGTTGGGGTTTCAAATTTCCTTGCATGGAAGAAAAGAACAGACCTAAATCTCATTGAAAATGAGGTCATGGATCATACTAAAGGGTCAACAACCCAACCTCCAAAAGAAGATACTCAAGCACATGCTAAATACATGAAGGGAGAAGTGAGAGCCCAGGGTATTCTTATAGAATCCATAAAAAACTCTCTCATCCCTTATGTATCAAAATTAGACACTGCAAAAGATATATCTGAAAAATTGGTAGAGTTGTTTTCTATGAGTACTGCAGGAGAAGTAATCTCATTAACGCAGGAACTTTACAAGCTAAAGTTGTCAAGGGAAGATGGAATAACTTCACATTTCATGAAGATCTTTGAAATTTGAGATCAACTACAAGAACTAGGAGAAGTTATGTCTGATAAAGAAATGATCATAGTGGTACTGAATGCTCTACCGAAAGAATTGGGTAACTTCACTTCAAGTATCTATGGGAAGAAAGAAGCCACACCATTCCAAGATCTATGGTCTCTATGTAAGATAGAAGAAACCAGGTTGAAGGCAAAGTTTGAGGTAGGCTAAAATGAACAAAATCAAGCCTATGCTGCTATGTCAAGAAGAAAAGGAAGATTTGGTAAATTTGATCCTCAAAATAAAAGGAAGAACTTGGCTAACATAAGATGCTATGGATGTCAAGAATATGGGCCTTGTTATCGCTTGCCGCCTACACCTACCTACAGTTAGTGGGAAAAGCCTTCAACCCCACAGGTGTGGTTGGTGGCAAGGAACTCAGAGAAGGAGCTGTCACCTATTCCCAACTCTCTCCGTTTAAGCTATCTCCTAGGTTAGCTAAGGGGGGTGGTCCCTAAAGGAAAACTAAGTTAAAGATGTGAGATTTCTAGGAGAACTGATTAGAATGAATTACTTATCAAAGATGACTCGATTTCCAATATGTAAGCAAGCATATAAGTATATGAGCAATATTCAATGACGTGTTCAAAATATAGACCAGTGCTTTAAAGTAGATAACAAATGCTTGCTCAAAAATGAAATTCAAGATATAATGACAATAATCCCACAAAGGAAGTGTTAGACCAAGATCACAATATGAAATTAAATTTGCAACACCAAATAAGGGTATTTGCCAATGAAACGAGATATATCAATCATCCATAAGCATAATGATCATTAAAATGACAACATGCAATGAAGTAGTAGGTAGAAGCAAATTTCCAAGTACCATAGAATTAAGCTTGTTGCAAAATTTAAGGAATTAAAATGCTTGCATCCAAAATGCTTCTTGAGATAATATTTGCATGTGAATCTTTAAACCATCAAGATAGCAAAAAATTTGGGAACTTTGCAAGTAAATGTGATGAGATAGTGCTCTTGGTTTATTTTATTAATTAGTTCTACAACAAGGTTACAATTGAACTCTAATCCTCAGACCTCACCCTCGCCCAAATATTTGGATCTCACAGTGAGGAGTCCATAGAGGTAGAGGGTCCCTAAAAAGTTTATTCAACGAACTTAAGTTGGAGGTAAATTTTAGAGATGCAAGTCTAATATGAAAAGTGAAATGCCTAAATGATATAAAAGTGAGTTTGCAAGTGCTATTGAAAAGATGGAGATGATTCAATTAAATATGCTTCATAGTTAGAACAATAACTCAAGTTGCCATAAATTGAAAGTGCCATGCTTCTTTACTTGTAGTATATTGTGAAACTTATCCAAATGAGAAATAGATCACAAAACATAAGTAAGTGATGGCAAATGAGATTGCAAATTAAGAAATTAAATGACTATGCGATTTGTGTTACTTTCCACTTAGAGCATGCATATGTGATGTGAAAAAAAACGGAAACGTCAAAACCACTAAGTCGATCCATCTACAAATTCTCTCCTTTGGAATGGAGAGATAAGGATGCCAATGGGTAAAACCCACGCTCCCACAACAAAAACAGAAATTTTTATTAATTTTACAAGAATGAAATGACCATGAGGGTTTTTCTAAACCAAGGAAAGTCTTTACAAATAAAAATTGAGATCATAGACTTTTCCTCGGTGAGAATTTCTAAGAACTCAAAATAAATTCAGACTTTACAATAGGAGAAGAGAAGCTAAGCCTCTTCTATGCCCACAACCAAAGAAGAGAGAGTTATCTTTCTCATTTGAAATTCAGCCCAAAGGTTCTGCAACAACTTGTTAGTAATTTCTTGCGGTTGTCCACTCAAGCTGTCACAAGAAAAAATTCGAAAGAGGGCTACAAAACCAATCAAATATTAGATAGATAAAATTACAAAATATTGCACAACAATTTACAAAGAGCTAAGCCAAAGAGTTCGAGTAAACTCTCCTCTTTGCTTAGTCATATTCAAGCTCTTAGATATCAAATGAAAGCAATGAAGTATAATGTTTTAAAAGATATTCAAATTTAGAAGTATTTGGCTTGTATACAAGCTATGTCTCAAAACCCCTGCAAAACCACTTTGTAAGATAAGACTATGAAGGTTCAAAGAACAAATGAGAGCTCCTTTGAGAATGTATCAAGAGTGGGTTGGTCTCTCCAAAGACTTCCCCCAACACTTGATTCTTTGATCCCAACAAGATGTTCCCTCTACAAAACTTCAATCAAAAATTAGTTCCATATAGATCTAGCAATAAACAATGATAAGAAACTCTAGAGATTTATTTGAAACCAACTAGAGCATTCTATACCTAGAGCATACTCCTAAATCAAATGTCAATGTAAGATAGCTCTACATTAACAAATCTACAAGAGCATATGAAAACAAATTAGATCAAAGCATGAGTAAAATGAATTATACCAATGATCAACAATTCATCACACTCCAAAAAGAGGAACACCTCATGAATGAAACCCCAAAGTCTTTATTGATATTTCTGAAAGTGTACAAGGCAGCAGCGCTTCCGCAAGCACAATAGCTAGTAAACAATGATTACAATATGAGAGCCCATGGCTCTATTATATAGAAAGTTGGGAGCAAATCCCAATGAAGAACCATATGCCAAGTGGTGAAAGGGAGGAGATCTCAAGGCAAATTCGAATTTGGTAAGTGGAGCTCCAATGCCAAGTGTAAAAATCGAATTTTGGCAAGTGGGCATCATTTTCTTCTTCCCTTATGTGCCAAATTCGAATTTTATGATGAAATGACATGTGTATATGGTTGGTAACCCATGTGGGGACAATTTCCCACCAAAATCTCCACCAAATATTCTCCCAAATCCTCCCAAATATGCATTAATTTCACAAATTCGAATTTCCAAGTAAGCAACTCTCATTTAATGCCGGAAATTCAATTTTATTTGAGCACATGTCTTTTTCTTGATTTTAGGAGTCCATATCACCTTGGAACTCCACTTTAACTCCTCCATAATTTTCCACCTCATTTCCACCTCATTTAGCATGTGTGGATATTTATTTTTCTCCATTTATTTAATTTCTGGCTTAATTAATTGCCAGATTTCCCACTAAACTTAGGAAAAGTGGGTTTTGAGGGTTCAAAACACATTTTTAACCCCTCAAAGTGTGTCATAGTAGAAAGTTGAGCGTGAGAGGTGTAATTTTGATTACTCATACCCCATACAACTTCTCTAGACAACACTTATTACAATTCAATTACAATTTTTATTGCAATTTTCGATTTGCGGGAAATCTAAAAAATTAAAAAATCACTACCTAGACCTAACCAAATTCCACGAAATTTTTTGTGTAATCTAGTATGGTAATATACATTGACTCTAGACACTAGGAGTCACCCAAGGCCTCACCATCAATCCGTACTCCGGCTTTGGGGTAAAATTGAAGGAAAAAACTCAATTAATTATTAACTCCTAGTAGGGAGATGATAATTAACCAAGTAAAAAAAACCTCCCAGAGTAATACTCACTTGTTGGAAAGGTCCCAAGCTACCTAAGCCTGTTACAGACTCAATACTGACTCAAAACTCATCATTACTAGCATCACTTATTACAATTCCCCGTAGGGCGTGGAATCTGGGTACAAGAGAAAATGATAAGAAGTAGAAATAGAGTTTAAAAACTCTGTTGAACTGATGATATCTGATGGTACAAATGTCTCCTGGTTCATCCTTGGGCATGGAGTCTTTTCATTATCATCAAGTGCCACTCTAGTGGTCAACAGGCCTTATAAAAGAGATTGTCCTAGATCTAAGAAGGACAAGAGAAGTACGGAAGAAGCCCATATCACTGGAGAATGGAAGAGCCTGAGACAAAGAAGCCTAAGAAAGAAGAAGTGAAAGATCTCTACTACGATTGAGATAACCTTCTTCATTGTAAAGTATTTATCTGTTGTAAAATTATAGATAGGAAGTGTTATCACTTATTAGTTTTAAAACTTTTATTGTTAGAGTCATGCATATCATTCACCAAAACTGATGTGGTCTCATAAGTCAGTTTTATCAAATCTCTGAATCTTTTTTTCATTTGATGATATTTACCTTAAGTTTAAAGCTCACCTCTAGCCATGTCACTTTAGTCAAATCAACCTCACATCATTTAAGTTGTCATTTCCATGCATTTAATCACAAAAGTTTACACCTGTCAGTTTTTCAGAATTTTGTAGCGAATTACAAATGAAAGCAGCATATTTCGCTACAAAACTGCGTAACAGTTCCGTAGCGAATTTGTCAGCAGCCAAACTGACTAAGACAAAGACCTCCAATCCTCCAAATCAGCCTCCCAAGATATTCCTTCGAATCAACTTCTTCAATATCAACACTGCATCAATATTGCATCAACCAAGGATTTCAGCCCTACTGCAACAGGACTTCGACCTCTACTGCAGACTTGTAATTTTGTCCCCTTTTTGCAACCTAGAAACTCGCACGTGTGATTGAATTGAGAGATTTCGGCTTCCTTTTTCTTGACAAATGATTCTTCCTCCTTCACTTGAGGTTCTTCTTCTTTTCTAGCTTGTTCGCACCTTCTTCTTCACTTCAAATTGCAGATCAAACTTCTTTCTTGGATGATGGCTCAAATAGGTCGAATTGTACTTCTATATATAGCCTTTGTGTGTTCGAATTCCCTTAATGAGGCCACTTGTCTTCTCTTGAGGCCGACTTCTTGGAGGAGTGACAAATGACACTTTTTACATACAAATATTTTTCTTCTTTGATACAATGAGCCCAAGAAGGGTCTATTACAAAATGACAAGTACAATGACACATGATACAAACCCTAGAAGCATACAATGGGTGTTTAGACCTAGAAACAAAATAAATAAAGCACGAAACCCATGCTTACAAATAATTTTTCTTTTACAATAAATTTTCTTTTTCTTTCTTTTGACATTATATCACGATTCAAATACAATTTTGAAGACCGATACTAGTTACATTTCTCAACACAAGGGACCTTGATTGAGGTGACAGTGGGTCATTGTCTCATTGTTCTCACTTGGTCTAGTAGTTGTGCTTTAGGTTTCCCTTCCTTAGGGCCTTGCTAGATTGTGTGGTAATATTTTTGGCACCGTTGTCGGGGAGGAAGCAAGTCTGCCTCCTTGGTCAAATATTTGAAGAGGTGATTCCTCCAATGACAATATATATTCTCTTTTGGCGACTCCATTGGAAGAACAAAGCCCTTGTTCTTCATTAAGCTTCAAGGTTAGATGCTTGTGGGGTGAAGCAGGCATTCTTTAAGGCAAACTTCATTCACCCTGTCGACTCCCTTGTCATTTATAAAGTCTAGCAACATGATTATCGAGTTGTTTCCTGCCTTGGATATAACGTTGATCCTGCAATACCCAAAATCAGAATATATGGAGGTACCAATATTCAATGGAGATCCACTTTCAAGTTTCAACAACCAATCATACAATAAACTTCATAAGGTATACTTCAAGACTCAATGTAACCCGACCCAATGACAAGATTTACTTGTTTCTCCTATCTATTGCTACTACCAATTGGGTTTGGTTGTGTGAGGCTAGAAGAATTCCCTCTTTCTTTGTGTTGGCTTCATATTTCTTTGTGCATAGAGGACCAAGTTTTCAAGCCGTTGAAGGTGTGGATTTCCACATCATTTAAGAATCTGGTTTGAGCCTTGAAATCTCCAATGCAAACACACTCAAATGCCACAACACTACTATTTTGCACAAGAAAATAAACACAACAGTGAATCAACTAGTACACAATACACAATTTTTCAACCAACTTTGTTATATTACAAATCTTTAATACAACAATCTAAGGCTCCCATACTAGGGATCATGGGCGAATCACTCTGCACTCTTGTTGCTCCTTCGTGCTTCAAAGAGTCCAACACATAGGGTCTTCACACTACTGCCCACTTCTGCCACACTGCTGCTCAAGGATGATAGATGTTAGGGCTTTGGAGGATGCCCTCTTATCTCTGAGACAACCCTCTATCTATCAACGAACTTGGGCTTGTAAACTAGCCCACTTGACTTCTTCTTTACTCCTTCAAAGAGTCAATCCTTAGGGCCAAACACTCTGCCCTCTTAACAATGACAAATCTGCCTATTTTTCCACTCTACTAGGGCTACACAAACAACTCTCCAATAGTCCTCCACCTGTACACAATTTGCTCCAACCTCTGTCCCAATCTGGACACCATGAACCTAGCAAATACATCAACATGAAAGACACATCCCTTTGATATAGGATATCACCATCTGCCACAATATTTGGCCCTGTGCATGCTATTGTTTTGACGTTTTCCGACATTGGTTAAGGCGCCAGAACAACCCCTACGTCTTGGTCTCAAAACCTCCCGCAATCTCTGGGCTAACCTTGTCACAAGCCCTTCCTTTCTGCTCTATTGCTCGACCTTTGCCAGCTACTCGCCTGGCTGTTCAGTCCTCCAAAATAGGCCTTACAGCCTCCCAAACAATGCGATTCAGGGGCTCGACGCTACCTTCAATCAACATAGAAAAACTCATCCCTATTTTAAGAGAATTCAACCCAACACATGCCCAAATTCTGTTCTTAACTCGGCCAACAAACTTCCTTAACTCGACCCTGTCCAAACCATCAAGAAAGACACTCCTTTGCTCCTCTTCTTCACTTGAATAGGCTCCTTAAGGCATGCGGCTACCTCAGATGCTTATCCTTTGATATATCGCAGTTGTGATGTGTATAGTGATCAAATGCCTCTCATTTATATGCTCCTCTTGGTGCAATGTCTAACCCTCAAAGTTACCTTCTTGACCAAACGACTTGAACAAATTGTCATTTTTCCCACGTCGTATAAATAAAAAATTATTTTCCTTCTTTTGAACAAGTCTACAATAGCTGCCTTAGTTGCCCCTTCTCCATTAAGGGTGCCACTGTTGAGAAATCAATGCTAGTAGGTTTTAGGGTTTGATTCCCCTTTCTTGATAATTACTTGTGAATTATGTTGGCCTCTTTTACTTTTATTTAGTTTATCTTTTAGCAAGCAATTACCAAATTATATGTGTATGTATGAAGATCACAAGAACAAGAGACACAAGATGTAGGCGCACAACTAGGGCAAAACCCCTATAAGGGGAAAACCCAGTCAAGAACACTTCCTTCAATAGATTCAAATCAAGATAAGATACTTCTAGACTTCTAGACCTAGACAAAGACCTCCAATCACCAAGTCAACCTTTCCTCCTTGTAGATGTCCTTTTCTCAGCCTTCCAAGTGTCAATGCTTCAAAGGTCAACTTCAGATCAAAATTTCTGCCCAACAACAGATTTTCAACCCCCTAGCTTCAGAACTTCGATCTTGCAATAGAAATAGAATTTCGGCCCCAGCTTCAGCCTTGTATCTTTGCACGTGTGAGAGAAAGGTATCCCAAAAACTCGATTTTCTTCTTCCCAACTTCTTTCCTTCTCCAACGACTTCATACTCTTTTCCAGCTACTGCTTCTTAAAGATTGAACTTGTTGATGATGCTCTCCAAATGAAGTCGAGTTTCTCAATATACAGGCTTCTTGTGAACTCGAATTGCCATAATCCAAGCCGACTTCTAGAGGGCAGGACCGACTTGGTGTGGTGGTGACAAATTATCTTTTTGACTCAAAAATAATTCTTTTTACATGATACAAAAGCCCAAGAAGGGTCTATAATAATGACAATGACTCTAATGATTCAAGACAAAACCTAGAAGCCCTCAATGGGGTCTTTGACCTAGAAAAAATTGACCTAAGCATGAAACCCATGCTTTAATAAGTCATTTTCTTTAATAAATTTTCTTTTGACAAGTACAATTATGAAGACTGAAGCTAGTTACATTCTTCAACACTCCCTCTTAACTAGGGAGATATTCATAATTACATATATATACAAGTACATGGAAGATTTCAAAATGATCTTGAACTACAAAGAGTTCTAGCACACTCAGTGCTGTAGACTAGATTCCTGACCAGGGTAATCTATCCGGGTGGGACTAAGATGGACTCAAGCTTTTAGCTAGTCTAGGTACCATCAAGCTTACTTACTAACTATCAACCCAGGGATCTAGGTGCGTAACCAAGGTCAGAGCTCCAAGACCAACGCCACCCTCCCTCTTCGGGATGTTGACATCAACACAAAGGCCGTCCAAATGTCCTCCCAAGCATCCACCATTAGATGCTTTAACTCTCCCTATCAAACTAGATATATCCACTTGTCCAAGCATGCTTCCAGAGTGTTCAATCTTCTTGTGGAGAGATTTTACCTGCATAAAGGCAAACCCCAATCAATAATAAACTTTGAAATATACAAGTAAGCACAAACCTTCGGGATCCTGAATTATTCAGATGCTGCTAATATCATCATCAAGTTATCCATATTCAATTTGTCGAAAGCTTTCTTCTTCTTTCATTTCTTCAGTAGCACACATATTTTTACATGCTAGACATCAACTTCTTGCTAGGGTTTTGTCATAAACCCTGCTTCATCATCAAGACTTCGAGCAACTCAATCAAGATGCCAGTCTCATTATATCTAGGGCCTCAATATTACTTTTGGAGATATATGACAGATTCTACCATGAATTAATGCAAACCCTAGATTCCATCTTCCAGACACAAAGCCTTAGATATCAGTGATTCAATAACAATCCAATCATAGTACTATCTAAGGTTTCAACAATATGCTTTTACATGATAGACTTTTACTAGGGTTTGTTGAAAACCCTAGACTAAATCATATTGAAAACAATATCATATCCTAGAATATCAATTTCTACTAGAGCTTTTATAGACCCTAGGTTTCATAAACTATAATATGAACATTAACAATTAGGACAACATACTCGCATATTCATATCTAGGATGTGTTTCACATCAATATCTACTAGGTAAACCTAAGACACAAACATCAATACATCGAATTTAACAATTTCATTCAGACTAGGGTTTCGATCATATAGACAGATATACACCTAGGGTTTCATTCCTAGGACCTTATTTTTAGCTAATATGAGGGTCTTGCTTATAAATCCTAATTTACCAAACCCTAAAGATCTAGGGTTTCAATACATAAATTAGACATTAGCAACAAACCCTAAAGGACTAGGGTTTCTATCATAACAATACCAAACCCCTAAACGTAAGGATGAATAGGTTTTCTAGATTTCATTGACAACTCTAAGTAGACTAGGGTTTCATAATCAATATTGACATACCCTTAGGTTAGGGCTTTACAGTGAACATTTTAGGGTTCCATAAGAATGATAAGATGATAATATAATGAGGGTAGATTCAATCTAATGATTAATTTCCCTAACTAGAATCTTTACCATTCAAAATCCTAGACATAACAATGTCAGTGATGTAAACCAATTTTTAAAAGAAGAATCATCATACCGTTTATATGAAGAGAACTTTATAACAAAGCTTATAGTTTGAGACATACCTTGAGTTGTTCCGTAACAAACCTTGTAAGACATTAATTTTGAAGGGCTTCCTGCTACATAACTGTTGAGAAATCCAAAGAGGTGGCAGTTAAATGATTTCTCTTATTATGACATTATCTTGTGATGTATTCATTATTATTATGTGTTATTTCGATTTATCTTTTTTATCATCAAGATTAATGCCAAGCAAGAAATAAAAAAAGGACACAAAATGTAGGCACGCTGCCAAGGAAAAATCCCACTCTTTGGGGAAAACTCGATCAAAATTCTTCCTTAAGTAGATTCAAGATGAGATGACCAAGACCTTAGACTAGAGACTCCCTCCACCAAGTCATCCTTGTTTGATCTTCCTTTCGCTATATTGACATTGTGTTTGCACCGAGACATTATCCTTATCTCTGTTATGACACCGAGATCTCCTCACTTGACTGTGGTAACACCGAGCTTACTGTATTGTAGAGCACCGAGACTTTGTTATCACTATGACTGTGATAGCATGACCCTGAGGTAGCACCGTGGTAGCACTGAGATCATCCCAATCCCAACTTCTTTCTGCAATAACACCGAATCTGTGGTTGAACTGTAATGACACCGAAACTTGAGACACCTTCGAACTTTATCATTGTAATTGTACCGAAAATATCTCCTGAAATTATCTGAGCTTGATCCGAATTGCATCTCTCTAACTTAGTTCGAACTTCTCTTTGCAATTTTTCTGAGATTCTGAGGTCGGGTAATGCAAAGTCCTTACGCTGGTATATATAGCAGTTTCCCACAGTAAAGAAGCCAACATGACTTTGTGAACAATTGTGTCTTCATTTAGGCCGACTTGAGTTCACTTGATAATAATTCCTTGAGGCCGACTTGAAGATGAAGAGGCTGACTTGAGGACTTTGATGAAGAGGCCAAGTTGATGAAGAGGATGACTTGATGGAGGAGTCTTTGACCAAACAATAAATGAATTTAACAACCTAAAGCCTACAATGGACGCTTGACCTATAATTAACCCAAGCATGAAACACATGCTTTAATAAGTGAATAAAATAGTAATAAATCTTTTTGACAAATATATTGATAATGAAGACCGAACCTAGTTACATTCTTCAACACTCCCTCTTAACTAGGGATGTATTCATTTTTACATATAATCAAAGAGGTACATGGAGGATCTCACTTTATCTATGAAGAAGTTTAAGCACCGCAATGCCATGGACTAGATTCCTGACTAGGGCAATCTATCCATTTGGTCTATCAATAGTTTAGGCACCGCAATGCCACAGACTAGATTCCTGACCAGGGAAATCTATTTGAGTGGAACTAAGATGGACTAAAGCTTTCGACCTCTATAGGTACCATCAGACTTACTTACTATCCATCAACCTAGGGAACTGGGTGCGCATCCACCCGATGCCACCCTCCCTACCGGGCATCAATACAATGTGTCGACCTGATGTCTTTCCAGGCAATGCTTCACCCTCAAAGCCTCATAAAAAAATCTCTACCGATCAAACTGATCTGTAACCATTATGCTTATCAAACTTTCGAGAGATTCACCTGTACAAACACGACCTTAATCAATAATATACTTTCACATGTTCACAAACATAAACCTTCGAGGTCTTTCAAGCAACTTGATGTTGCTTCTCAACACAGTAGGACTATCAACCAAATCTTTGATAGAAGATTCCTCAATCATACACTTTCCTTTCCTATTTCACATGCAACAACATATTCTTCAATCGAATCCTTCTTTCCTTCTTACATAAACACCTCAACAAAGCATTCTCCAATTTCTTCTTTCAAGGTAACCATCATGACTATGATATGCCCTCCCTCTTAACTTAGAGACTTTTCATGAAAACAGGTGTGATTCTTACTCATGGGCTTCACTAAAACTTACGACTGTTAGTCTTGGTCTAGTGCATGACACATGAAGTAGAGAGCCATATCCATTACTTCTTCTTAACTTAGAGAATTTGCTTTCATCCAAGCTTCCTATTAACTTAGGGGGCTCAATTTCTTTACTACGACATCGAAGAATCTTTCACGACTTCCATCCTTCTCATCATGCTTATCATATCAAATTTCACTTACGGACATCTTCACCATCTTGAATATGATGTACCTGCACAACAAGTACAACAAAATCTATAGAAGCATGAAGTTAGTCATAACGACATCTTATAGTAGCAGAAGCATTAGAATTTCTATAATCAACAAGAGACTATACTTCAATACTTCAACTTCTAGCCCAGGTTTTGTTACAAATCACCAATCACATCAACAATTTAGTCAAGATGTCAGAAGACAAGTTTTGACATATAACGATCCCTAGAAATAAGTGAAAAGAAAAGAAAAGTATCTTATAACTTTTAGAAGTCATATGTTAGACTTTCCACTTGGGTTTCATGGGAACCCTAGATTGCATACAACCAAAACAATCACAACATGATCAACATGAATAACTTCTACTAGGGTTCGATGTAAACCCTAGATTTTCCAAAACAATATCATCCTAGAATTTCAAACTTTGACTAAGGTTTGATTCCAAACTTTAGAACTTATGACCATTAATAATTAGGTCAACACACATATCTAGGAGATTACTATCATGCATAAGCATATCAAATGTCAGACAATATTAATACATTAAACATATATTGACGTAGACCAAGCTAGGGTTTCAACCAAATGAACATATACCTAGGGTTTCATTCCTAGGACCTTACTATAAAGATATAACAAGAGGATTGCTTATAGACCTAACCAAAACACAGGGTTTCGATCCATAACAAAGCAAACCCTTATTATATCAAAACTTCAAGGGTTCGGTATTTTGAATAGCACCATTTCAACCCTAACAAGTTAGAGTTTCCATGATCATATCAAAACCCCAAACATGACATCATCAATAAATCAACTAGTATAGCAATTTCTTCATTAATAACCCCAAGTAGATGTAGGGGTTCACACATTATTAGCATACCTTTAGGTTAGGGTTTTACAAAGAACCTTTTTAGGGTTCTATTATTCAAACAATCAAAGATATTCAAACAATCAGACACAATAATTTTTAGTAATATATATTATAGAATGGATTTGCGAAAGAGAATAACAAAGCTTTATGATCTAATACATACCTTTGTTTTTCTTGACAAACCTTTTTAACTCCAATGCTTTGTCTTGTGATGCTTTCCTCCATACTCCTTGAGCATTTAGCAAGTCATTTCCTAGAAGTGTAAGTCATGGTCTTCTATACTTGTAATACATACTTTGAAGCAAAACCATGTGATACCAAGAACATTATTTAATTCCTTAAGTTAGATAACCATGGAGGATGGAATCCTATGAGAAGTTATTCCTCCTTTTAATCAAGGACTTCTACTTGACATCCTAGATTTCTAGAAGATAAGGATTAAGGTTATAATATTTATATTATCTAAAGATTACAATTTTTATCTTAGACTAGCTATAACCAAGGATTGTGTGATCATTTGATAAACCGAAATTCTAAAAGAAAATTATGAATATATGTACCTTGTGATTTACATAGCTTTTGATTTGATAGCTTGTTGCATGTGCATGTTGTTAAGTAGGAAATGCTTACTTGATTTTCTTAAGCTGATTTCTTGTGCTTCTCATCTTAGATCTTTGATAGATCTCCATAGGCAATTTGATTAAGTTTCATTTCTTCAACAAGATGTAGATTGAATGTGTCTTGTAGTACTTCATAGACATGTCACTACCTTGATCTTATCACTAGTCCTTATAAACATCATTGTTCCTTATCTATGCTTTACCCTAAACCACTGTTCTGATCATACACATACTACATAACCCAAATTCTCCTTTATGACTCTGATCAAAACTCATTCTCTGAGATAGATTCGGATTTGTCTTACTTATGTACATCGAAATGCATTATTGGATCATTCTCTTATATGTTTTAAGTATCTCACTGTGGTTTATACCGGACTTGAATTGTCTCACTAAAGTATTTTGAGATATATCACTGTATTATGGAGTTTTCTTTAGAGATCTAGCGGTGAACCTCTATATGATTTTTGCACTCATTTCTTATTGTGGTTGATCGAAAACTTTCTTCACTGTTTTGAATTTTTCATTGCCTCAACACTTTACTGCTTCAACCATATTGCCGAGCCTTAAGAAGTCATGACTGTGACTGTGACTTTGAAAACTATGAACGCATACTGTAATCCACATTGACTTCTGAGATTAGTGACCTTTCTGCTAAACTTGTTTTCTGAACTTGTATGACTGATATGGCTTGATCACCCATCAATGAACTGTCTTACTATGATCAAACCTTTTTGAAATTAGTCCTTCAAGATGTCTTTGAATCATTCTGACTTGATCTTCAATACAAATGTACCCAAGTGATTTTCAAACTGCCTTTGATCATGACCATAACTCTGATACCATGTTGAGAAATCCAAAGAGGTGGCAGTTAAACGATTTCTCTTATTATGACATTATCTTGTGACGTATTCGTTATTATTATGTGTTATTTTGATTTATCTTTTTTTATCATCAAGATTAATGCCAAGCAAGAAATAGAAAAGGACACAAGATGTAGGCACGCTGCCAGGGCAAAACCTCACTCTTTGGGGAAAACCCGCTCAAAATTCTTCCTTCAGTAGATTCAACATGAGATGACCAAGACCCTAGACTGGAGACTCCCTCCATCAAGTCATCCTTGTTTGATCTTCCTTTTGCTGTATTGACATTGTGTTTGCACTGAGACATTATTCTTATCTCTGTTATGACATCGAGATTTCCTCACTTGACAATTGTAGCATTGTAGCACCAAGCTTACTGCACTATAGAGCACCGAAACTGTGTTATCACTGTGATTGTGATAGCATGACCCTGAGGTAGCACCGTGGTAGCATTGTGGTAGCACTGAGATCATCCCTATCCGAGCTTCTTTCTGTAATAGCACCGAATCTCTGGTTGAACTATAATGACACCGAAACTTGAGAGACGTACAAACTTTATCACTGTAATTGTACGGAAAATATCTCCTGAAATTATCTGAGCTTGATCTGAACTTGCATCTCTGTAACTTAGTCTGAACTTCTCTCTGCCATTGGTCCGAGATTTTGAGGCCGGGTAATGCGAAGTCCTTGTTGAAAAGTGTAACTAGGTTGGTCTTCATGTTGACTATGTAATTATGTATTTATAAAGAAGATGTCAAAGATAATAAAATGTATTTTTGGTGTACTTGCTTCATGGTTTTCATAAGCAAGATTTTTATGTAGATAGACTTCTTCTTGATGTCTATTAGGTTGAATTAAGTGTCTCATACATGAAGGATCTAGTCTAGGTATTTATGCTACAAGGCCTTGTGGAAGATGCTCACAAACAACCCTCAATGCATTGATGAAAGACAAGCTTTAAAGGCAGTAAAGAAGCCCTTATCAACACTGGAATATTACCTGTTCAAGTCGGCCTAAAAATCATAGAACAAGTCGGCTTATTTACAAACAGAAACAACTATTTATAGGAGCATGCGGATTTCTGTTTGGAAAAGGATTTTCGGACATGTTCTGAGATTAAATGCGAAGTGCAGGACTGAACCTTATGCGGATGAGGAACAAAAATTAGGAGAATTGCAGATAAGACAGGATCTACTACAGGAATGAACGCGGACAAGTCTGAGGTGTTTGCAAACAGTTTGTAAGAGCAGATAAAAAGATCTACTACAGCAATAATTGCGGATAAACCTCATCTCAGTGCAAATAGCCTTCAGTAAGGTCTGCGGACCTACCACAGTCTATAAGTGCAGATATATATGTATGAACATTCAGTGGATAGTTGCCTGGAGATAGTGCGGACTTGTATCAATAGTACAGTGCAGACATTTAGAAAGCATAAGTGCTGTTAAGGAATTGTAAAAGGTGCTGGTCAATCTCATAAAGATTTGTGAATCAAATCTCAAGAATAATTGCATATACAAGGGGAGTCAAGAAGTGCGGACATAACAATGAACTAGGGCAGCATCTAAGTGCAGACAAGTGTAGAAAGGAAGATTGCAGGATACAAGGTGAAGATCAAGGTCTTGGAAGTACATCTAGTTTTAGGGTCTAAGTCTGGGTCATGGTTCTTATCATTTGAAGATCTATAAGAAGAATTCTTTGCAGGTTTTCCTCTCCAAGAGGGAGAGGTTTTGCCCTGGCTCTAGGAGCCTAACTTTTGTGTCTTGCACATTTCGATAATTGACTTGATGAAAGATTAACTAAGAGAAGACATAACTAATGCAAATAAGCTCACAAGTAATTATCAAGGAGAGAATTTGTATTAACCTACAGCCCAACAAATTCTCAACATGGTATTAGAGCTAAGGTGCTGAACATAAGGGCTGCTTGTCAACAAAGACACTCAAAGAAGCAAAGATCAAAGTTTGGGTTGGAAAGACAAACCAGTTTGCAAGGAAGACTATCCAACTACTTCATGTGAGATCTCCTACCTCGTTCAAAAGATCAACTCATTCAGGAAATTAATCTTTGGCATCAAAAGATTTGCACTCAAGACATTGTTTGAAGGAAATCTCAACTTGTGAAGATAGTCATTACAATCAAGGGTTCAATTACAACAACATTGAAGAAAGGAAACCCTTGACGTCATTCTCAATCATCATGAAGGAAGCTGCAAGCAAATCCACTCAAGTAAGTATTCATGACCCTATCTATCAAGATGCCTTATTGTAAAGAAAGCAACAAGCTGGTTGGGTCATCAAACTTCAGTGCATGGAAGAAGGGAACATACTTGAATTTAATTGAAGACGAAGTAATGTACTATATCGAAGGATCTACTATTCAACCTCCAAAAGAAGATACTTCAGCCCATGCCAAGTACATGAAGGGAGAAATTAGAGACCAAAGGATTCTCATAGAATCCATCAAAGACTCTCTCATTCCCTATGTATCAAAACTAAAAACTGCAAAACAAATATATGAGAAATTGGTGGAGTTATTCTCTGTGAGTACTGCTGGAGAAGCAATCTCTCTGAGACAAGAACTATACAAAATGAAATTATCAAGGGCAACAGGAATCATTCCATACTTTATGAGGATTTCTGAAATAAGAGATCAACTGCAGGAACTAGGAGAAGTGATGTCTGACACTGAGATGACAACAGTGGTGTTGAATGCTCTACCAGAGGAATGGGGACACTTGACTTGTAGTCTATATGGGAAGAAAGAAGCCACTCCATTCCATGATTTATGGTTTCTATGTAAAATAGAGGAAACAAGACTAAAGGCCAAAGCTGATACAACACCAAGTGAAGAGAATCATGCCTTTGCAGCCTCATACAGGAAGAAAGGAAGATTCGGAAAATTTGGCCCTCAGAATAAAAGAGGAAATATTGACAACGTGCGATGCTTTGGATGTGATGAGCTTGGACATTATAAAAGAGATTGTCCTAAATTTGGAAAGGACAGGAGGAAAAAGGAAGAAGCCCATGTCACTTATGAAAGAGAACAACCTGACGCTAAAAGATCTAAGGAGGAAGCATGAAATCTCTATTATGATTGAGATCATCTTTCTCTGTAAGTGATCTCTGATTAGTTGTAAAATTGTATGGTAGCATGTACATTAAGAAGCATCTCGATAAAAGCATGGAAGGAGCTCTCGGTGAAAAGCTTCTGGAAAACCTCTCTACTAAAAGTAAAGCAGTCATCAGATCAAGGGTCATCATGGAGACAAAATTTTGGGATGTGATGACATATTGTTGAAGCAGGTCAAAGGAATGAAGCTCTTCATTCAAGAGAAACTGCTACAGGATGACTCAAGGAAAATAGGTATGAGGTATGCAAACATATATGCTGATATTGGATGCTGTGAAGTCATGCGATATGGTTGCAGGTAATATACCTCCGTATTTAGGAGTATGATCTATGAAGAAGGATCTCTCAGTGCACTAACAGATGAAATCAACATAATATGACCTCATAGAATATGAGGTGGTTGTACATAAACAAGAAACTGGAAAAATCTGTAATATCCTAGGAATGAAGAATGTGCAGAGAGGAAGAGATCATGAAGTACAACCATGTCAAGAGGCAATTATCATCCAAAGGCGAAGAAGATGTGACTAGGAGATCTCAAGGGAAGATATGTAGACTCTGACAGAAGTCTGTTAAAGTAGAAGACCCTTGGCAAACCATATCATTAGGAGACATGTCAATCTGTATGAAGGATGTCGATGCCTACAAGAAGATGTCATGGTGAAAAGATCATCACTAAGGTAACTTTTGTTCTAAAAGTTCATATGAATATGTTTATCTGTATAAATTTGTGCAGGGTTGCCAATCATCAGAAAGGATGTATGATCCTTGGAGATGATTTGAAGGAAAGTAGCATGGCATAACAGTGGACTAGATAAGGAAGTCTGATGAATCACTCTCTGATAGCTGACATGACTCAGGATGGAAGTGATGGATGATCTGTGCCATATGAAGCTAAAAGTTGAAGATTCCTTAATGTCGAAATCGATGACATCGAGGACAAGAATGCTTCATGAGCAGCTAGGTGTCTCACCATTGCTGCTGGAGGTCCCTGTTTAAAAGGGAGCCTGGTGATAAGTTTCTTACTTGGAAGAAACTTGGTAATTCCTAAGAATAAGCTTAGGTATATTCCTTGTATAGGAATGAGTACATTCCCTTGTGGAATAGGTCCTCCCTAGTTGAGAGGGAGAGATAGACACATCATTCTGGTCTTCACTTGGAAAAACAGAATGGAGGATTGGGTAATCATCTGGGATGCGATACTCTTTGAGATTGTGTTAGGGCATTCAAGATGAGAGTAGTTGGGGACTGATATTCTTTGAGGGCTAGCTACCCAAGAGAAGAATAGTCCAAGAAGGTCATACTTTGGGAACACCTGGGTGTCTATAAGTCGTGTCTCACCAGCATTGTAGCCCATTGTCTCATTGAGAGATAGGGCTGTTAGTCAAGGCCTTGCACTAGGACAATGCTGGTTAATATGATGCTATACAGATGCAATTACCAATGCGTTTCTTCTTATGAGATTCTTTAGTTTGAAAGTAACCATGTACCTGTATGAATACCTACCTAGTTAAGAGGGAGTGTTGAAAAGTGTAACTAGGTCGGTCTTCATGTTGACTATGTAATTATGTTTTTATATAAAGATGTCAAAGATAATAAAATGTATTTTTGGTGTACTTGCTTCATGGTTTTCATAAGCAAGATTTTTATGTAGATAGACTTCTTCTTGATGTCTATTAGGTTGAATTAAGTATCTCATACATGAAGGATCTAGTCTAGGTATTTATGCTCCAAGATCTTGTGGAAGACGCTCACAAACAACCCTCAATGCATTGATGAAAGACAAGCTTTAAAGGTAGTAAAGAAGCCCTTATCAATGCTGGAATATTACCTGTTCAAGTCGGCCTAAAATTCATAGAACAAGTCGGCTTATTTACAAATAGAAACAACTATTTATAGGAGCATGCGGATTTCTTTTTGGAAAAGGATTTTCAGACATGTTCTGAGATTAAATGCGAAGTGCAGGATTGAACCTTATGCGGATGAGGAACAACAATTAGGAGAATTGCGGATAAGACAAGATCTACTACAAGAATGAATGCGGACAAGTCTGAGATGTTTGCAAACAGTTTGTAAGAGCAGATAAAAAGATCTACTACAACAATAATTGCAGATAAACCTCATCTCAGTGCGGATAACCTTCAATAAGGTCTGCGGACCTACCACAGTCTATAAGTGCAGATATATATGTATGAACATTCAGTGGATAGTTGCCTGGAGATAGTGCGGACTTGTATTAATAGTACAGTGCGGAAATTTAGAAAGCGTAAGTGCTGTTAAGGAATAGTAAAAGGTGCTGGTCAATCTCATAAAGATTCGTGAATCAAATCTCAAGAATAATTGCACATACAAGGAGAGTCAAGAAGTGCGGACATAACAGTGAACTGGGGCAGCATATGAGTGTAGACAAGTGCAGAAAGGAAGATTGCAGGATACAAGGTGAAGATCAAGGTCTTGGAAGTACATCTAGTTTTAGGGTCTAAGTCTGGGTCATGGTTCTTATTATTTGAAGATCTATAAGAAGAATTCTTTGCGGGTTTCCCTCTCCAAGAGGGAGAGGTTTTTCCTTGGCTCTAGGAGCCTAACTTTTGTGTCTTGCACATTTTGATAATTGACTTGATGAAAGATTAACTAAGAGAAGACATAACTAACACAAATAAGCTCACAAGTAATTATCAAGGAGAGAATTTGTATTAACCTACAACCCAACAAATTCTCAAGAGTCCTTAGGCTAGTATACATAGTAGTTTCTCACAGTAAATAATCCAACATGACTTTGTGAACAATCGTGTCTTCATTTAGGACGATTTAAGTTTGTTTGAAAGTAATTTCTTGAGCCCGACTTGGAGATGAATAGGCTGAATTGAAGACTTTAATGAAGAGGCCGAGTTGATGAAGAGGATGACTTGATGGAGGAGTCTTTGACCAAACAATAAATGAATTTAACAACAACCTAAAGCTTACAATGGAGGCTTGACCAATAATTGACCCAAGCATGAAACCCATGCTTTAATAAGTCAATAAAAGAATAATAAATTATTTTTGACAAATATATTAATAATGAAGACCGAACCTAGTTACATTCTTCAATCTTTTTGAACCTTTACTATTCAAAACCCTAAACATAATGATGTCAGTAATATAAAGCAATTCTTAAAAGAAAAATGATCATACCTTTTACAGGAAGAGAACTTTATAACAAGGCTTATAGTTTGAGACACACCTTGATTTGTTCCTTAAACAACCTTGTAAGACATTAATTTTGAAGGGCTTCCTGCTACATAACTTCTTCCAGCTTCAAGTCTGTCCTCTGAAGTCTTCTCTGTGTATTTTGCAATCTTTCCTACTTTTGATAAAATGGATTATGTATTCTTCTATTCTTCCTTTTTGTAATTCCATTCTGCTTGGGGTTGTAGGAAACATTGAGCTCCTTCTTACCACCTGCTTCTTTACAATATGCAATTAATTCTTTTGAATTGTATTCTCTTCCGTTGTCAGATCTCAAAGCTTTTATCTTGCTTTTGGTTAAGGTCTTCACTTCGGATCTAAATTCCTTGAACTTTCAAATACTTCGTCCTTTGTCTTGAGAAGATAAAGCCATGTCTTTCTAGAATGATCATCAATGAAGGTCACATAAATATGGCCTCGAAGATATTTGATAGACATTGACCCACACATCGGGAATTGGAATGAATGAGGTCTAATATTTCTTTAGACCTTGTGTCACTGCTTGTAAAGGGCTTCCTTGTATTCTTTCCCAGAGCACATCCCTTACATACTTCTTCACGGTTTTCTTTGATATTGGGGATGCCATTTACCATTTGACTAAGTAAGGGAATTATCTTGTAGTGTATATGCTTATATCTTCTATGCCATAATTCGATAGGATTGATCTCCTTGTGAACTAGGGCTTGAGGAGATGGTGTTATAACTCTATATAGTCTTCCTTCACGAACCAGAACTTTACCATCTACAAAGGCAACCCTATCTCCTTTATCTTCTAAATAAGAAATTGAAAGTAAATTCTTTTTCAAACCTAGAACATAGAGTATATTGTTGAGGTGTAGCTTTGCTCCATTTTCCAACTTCAATGATGTAGATCCAAGGCCTTTGACTGCATAGCTGTTGTTGTCTCCCAACTCCACTACATGAGATGTTGGTTCCTTCGATAGAGTATTAAGTTGTCCACTTTCTCCTGTCATATGTCTTGATGCTCCACTATTAATGATCCATGCATTGTCATCATCAAGAATTCTTGTAAGTGCAACCAAGAATCCTTCACTCTTGACTCTCCTAAATAGATAGTAGATGATCCTTCCAATCTAACTTCTTGCAATTCTCACGATATTGATTCCCATCTTCAAGTAACTTTCCATAGAGGGAGTAACCTTTTCTTCCAAAACTGCTTTTCCTTTCTTCAAGTAATTACCAACAAAGTTATCTTCAACCTTCTTTGACCTTAGCTCTGATACCATGTTTGAGAAATCAATGCTAGTAGGTTTTAGGGTTTGATTCTTCTTTCTTGATAATGACTTGTGAATTATGTGTTGAGAATTTGGAGAGCTAATGATTAACTCAAATTCTCTTCGTGGTAATTACTTGAGAGGTTACTTGAGTTACTTATGTCTTCTCTTCGTTAGCTTATTAAATCTTTCATCAAGTCTATCAAAAGACACAGGACACAAGAGTTAGGCTCCTAGAGCCAGGGCAAAACCTCTCCCTCTTGGAGAGGAAAACCCGAAAGGAATTCTTCTTATAGATCTTCAAATGACAAGTACCATGACCAAGACTCAGACCCTTGACCTATGAATGTCTCTAAGACCTTGATTCTGCTGCTGACCCTTCTTTACTTCATCAACTTGCGCTGACCTTTCTTTTATCGAATGTGAGAGGGAAGGTAAATGAGATTTACCTTCCTCTCTTTTTTTATCCAACAATGATCCATTTCAGGCCTTTACATAACATTGCATTTGCATACATATTTTCATAGTGATTCACATATTTACTTCATAGTGATCCACATACATTCACTGTTATACGGTATACCATAAATGAATACTGTTTTTATTTCAGGGAGAAATTGCACTTCTTCACAAAGGAATCCGCATCTTTTATTACTCGAAACAATTCACACAACTTACTGTGATATGCTCGCATTAAACCCTGTTCTAATTCTTTAGACATCTGCAATTTTATTCTTTGAGACATCTTCAGGAAGTCTGCAAACAGATCTGCACTTTAATTCACGTAGACTGCAACACCTTTTACAATAGGATGTCATCAAGCAAACACACTCTTCCTTTCAATCTTAATTTTGTGTTACACGCTGTCGAAAGGTTCGCAGTAAACTCGGATATAATCTGCACTGTATTACTAGGAAAGGCTCGCACTTCGTCACAAATATAATTTGCATTTTATCACTTAGAAATCCCACTTTTCAATTACAAAGATCACCGCAAATCTACTTCAGGTTGTCCGCACTTCTACCTAAGAGAGATCCGCAAGCCAGTGGTCACAAATGAACGCAGAACAGGTGTATATATAAAGGAATAGGTTCACAGAATTTAGGCCGACCATCCTATGGCTTGTAGGCCGACTAGTCATGTTGATGGAAGGCTGACATGACACTTCTTTGGTAGCTGATCTTTCATCGTATATTAAGGCTGTCATAAGCTTATTCTTTCACTGATATTATTACAAGGTCTTGGAGCACTAGATCCCTCATATATATATGACACTAAATTATATTTTTACCTAAAAGACAAAACCCTAGATAGACATTAAGAAGAAGTCTATTTAAGCTATAATAAAATCTTGCTCATGAAACCCATGAAGCAAGTACAAAATACATTTTATTATCTTTGTTTTCTTCTTTACATAAAATACATAATTACATAGTCAATATGAAGACTGACCTAGTTACAATTTTCAACATTATGTTGGCCTCTTTTACTTTTATTTAGTTTATCTTTCATCAAGCAATTACCAAATTATATGAATATGAAGATCGCAAGAACAAGACACAAGATGTAGACGCACAACCAGGGAAAAACCCCTATAAGGGAAAACTCAATAAATAACTCTTCCTTGAGTAGATTCAAATCAAGATGAGACACTTCCAGACTTCTAGACCTAGACAAAGACCTCCTCCAATCACCAAGTTAGCCCTTCCTCCTTGTAGATGTCTTTTTCTCAGCCTTCCAAGTGTCAATGCTTCAAGGTGCAGCCTCAGATCATAATTTCGGCCCCAACAACATATTTTCGGCCCCCCAACTTCCGAACTTCAACCCTGCAACAAAAACAAAATTTCGGACCTAGCTTCAGCCCAATATCTCCACACGTGTGAGAGAAAGGTAGCCTAAAAACTCGATTTTCTTCTTCCCAACTTCTTTCCTTCTTCTCCAACAACTTCACACTCTTTTCCAACTATTGCTTCTTAGGGATTGAACTTGTTGATGATTCTCTCCAAATGAAGTCGAGTTGCTCAATATATAGGCTTCCTATGAGGTTGAATTACCCTAATCCAGGTCGACTTGTTGAGGGCAGTGCCGACTTGGTGTGGACGTGACAAATTATCTTTTTGACTAAAAAGTAATTCTTTTTACATGATACAAAAGCGCAAGGAGGGTCTAATAATAATGACAATGACTCTAATGACTCGAGAGAAAACCTAGAAGCTCTCAATGGGGACTTTGACCTAGAAAACATTGACCCAAGCATGAAACTCATGCTTTAATAAGTTATTTTCTTTAATAATAATTTTTCTTTTGACAAGTACAATTATGAAGACCAAAGCTAGTTACATTCTTCAACAACCACACATGCAACATTGGTCCAAACTCCAAAATATCTCTTGGTTTCGTGCCCACAACTTTGGGTGCAAAACCCAATGCTTGGGTACATTGCCCACAAAGTGCTTTTGGGGTTCCAACTCACACAAACCCAGTACCCAGGGTTGTGGAGTACTTCCCAAGCGACAAAAATCAACAAAAGAAGCATATCAAATCTTGGATACAACTTTAGAGGAAGTCTTCATTGAATATGAAGGACCATGAGGAGGAAAATGATCATCTTCTTGATCATCAAGATGAGATCATTGATGAAGACATTAAGGGAAATCTTGAATCAAAGCATAAGGATTTTGACAAAAAAGGTTCTTTAGAAAGTAGAGTTGAAGATAGCCCAATAGGTGCATTTAGATTAGACTTGCATCATAGAATAGATTTTCCTTTCTTGTATGGTTTTATTGTTTGTTGAAAACATGGGCGATAAAAGTACGCCTGAGACAGTTGCTTCCAAAATTTTCTGTGTAGAAATTTGATAACCCAACCTCGGTTTTCAGTTTCTCCTTATTTCTCCCATAAAGTTAAATGCCGATTTCCATAGCCATACATTCAACAAGCTAGAAAAAATAAATATTTTCTAAAAACACAAATTCTGGAAATTTCACAGTGTTGAAATGCAGAAATAAAAACTCAGAAAAATAAATCAACGACACAGAGAATTTTGACACTCTGATTTTTTGTCAATATGACCCTGGAAAAACCCCCTACAACTCTTGGAGAAAACCAATTCAAAAGCTTCTCTTTATTTTCTGAATATTGCTTTTACAGTGAAATAGAAAAACACAGTAAAAAATTCAGCAACCAAATTTACAGACTTATCTCGATTTCTGTGATTGCACATTGCCTCGAAAATTGTGCCAAATCAGCAACTTGAAAAACAGAAAATATTACAGCATTAATGACAGCAATAAATGTTGTACGACCACCTCGGGAAGTGTGCCAAAACAGGTTGTATGGTGTTGTACGTACCGTAAGGATTTGTACAGCAGCCCCCTCGAAATCTGAGCCCAGAAACTGCCTGGAAAATCGTGTTGTCGCTGTTGTGCATTTTCTCAGTTTTTGTGCCGAAAAATCAGCAACTTCTCTCCTCAAAATCCGTGCCCAGTTTTCTACCTTGGATTGCGTGCTTAATGTTGTTGCCCTCTTCGTCGATTTATGTGCCTCCTTTCTTGGAAACTGTGCCTCTCTCCTGTTGTACAGATTTTTTGCCTTGGTATTTGTGCCAATGGATGGTGTTGTACCTTTTGATGAATCTCCTCACTGCTGCCCTCTTTCTTCTCACTGCTCAGAAATCTCCTTAGCTTTCTCTTTTCCTCTCTCAATCTACTCATGAAAGAATGAATGACCTTTTCCCTCCTTTTCCTCCTTTAACCTAACCTTAAGTGACTTTTGGAAAATCCCTAAATCCAATGGCCGAGATAGCTTTAGATCTAGGGCTGAGATTAAATGCTCATTTAATTCTCACTTTCTATTTTTTTAATTCACCCCACTTTAATAAAGACCCACTTAGTCATTTATTTCCAAAGTCACTTTTCTTTTCTAATTTCACATTGACTTTATTAAAGTCACTTTAAAATTAGATTTTAGTAACTTTATCACTTAAAGTCACTTTTAAATTATATTTGACTTTACAATTTTATAAAGTCACTTTAGGAGAAAAATTAATTTCTTTTGGACACTTTTCCCTAGGCCAAAGATCAAAGCCTTAAGGAACTACTTGTCCTCCAGTAACCAAATTTCAACACTCCCTCTTACCGAGGAGGGTGTTCCTCACCACACCCATCTTGTCTCTGAAGTAGACATGCTTGCCCTGTGGTAAGGCTTTGGTAAGAATATCTGCAACCTGCTCATAAGTGGGAATATACTCAAGCTTCATAGCGCTCCCTTCTGGACATAGTCTCTGATGAAATGATATCTGATGCCGATATGCTTTGACCTGTCATGAAATACTGGATTCTCCGTGAGTTTAATGCAACTTTGATTATCGCAGTAAATCACTGAAGGTCTCAACGGTTGACCAAATAAGCCAAACAACATCTTGCGAAGTCAGATGGCCTCACAACTAGCTAGACTAGCTGCCATATACTTTGCTTCCGCTGAACTCAATGCTACTGACTGCTGCTTCCGGCTGAACCACGACACCACTGCTGAACCCAACCCAAAGCAGCACCCTGAAGTGCTCTTCCTATCAGAAGCACAACCTGGCCAATCAGAATCAGTGTAACCTGCCAATCTCACTGCATCTCCCTGCCTATAATCTAGACCATACTCCACTGCCCCCTGTAAGTACCGCAAAATGTGTTTTGCAGCAACCTAGTGCACCCTCCTGGGCTCACACATGAACTGGCTCATCGTGTTGACTGCAAAACATATATCTGGTCTAGTGTTGACCAAATACATTAAGGAACCAATCCGCTGTCTATACAATGTGGGATCCACCAACTCGGAATCTGAAGCATGAAGCTTCTTCCAGTTGGTGATCATCGGTGTCGGCATGGGTCTACAATCCTCTATGTGGAATCTGCCAAGGATGTCCACAATATACTTCCCCTGCCCCAGGAAGAAATGTTCCTCCTCTTGCCACACCTCCAAACACAAAAAGTAATGCATCAAGCCAATGTCCTTCATCTCAAACTCCGACGCAAGATCTCTCTTGCAGTGCTCTATGAGTCTCTCTGCACCCATAATGACCAAGTCATCCACATACAACACCATAATGAGAGGCTCCTCACCTATCACAATGAAGTATAGGTTCGGATCTGCATCACTCTTTGTGAAACCCATCTCCTGCAAGTATGTATCTATCCTGGAGTACCAAGCTCTAGGAGCTTGCTTCAGGCCATAAAGGGCCTTCTTCAGTTTGCACACATGGGACTCCTTCCCATGCACCTCAAAGCCCTGTTTCTGCTCAATGTACACCTCCTCCTGTATGAAGCCATTGAGAAATGCGGTCTTCACATCCATTTGGTGGATCTTCCAACCCATCTCTGCTGCTATCGATATGATGGAGCGAATCGAAGTATATTGAGCCACGGGAGCGAAGGTCTCCTCATAATCTACTCCCTCTACCTGGGAGAACCCTTTAGCCACAAACCTTGCCTTGAATTTCTCAATGTTGCCATCTGCAGCATGCTTTACCTTGTAAAGCCATCTGGAAGTAACCACGGATTTGCCCTCAGGCCTCGGCACCACCTCCCAAACATCATTCTTCATGATAGAAGAATACTCCTCCTGCATGGCCTCTCTAGGTTTGTTGGCTAGCTGCCTCCTCATAGCTAGAAGGCTCGGAGTCAATGATGTTGGCAACCATTGCCATATAGCTACAGAACCTCTCAGGTGGTCTGCTCTCTCTGACCGGCCTCTTAGGCCCAACAACAGATGTGGCCTCTCTCAAGGTATCCTGAAGCCACTTGAGCTTCCTCTTCCCTGAGCACACTTCTCCCACCGGAGAATGAAACTCTTCCTCCTCATCATCAAGAGCCTGAACTCTTGACTGTCTGTCTGCTGTCCTCCTGCCTGATCCTGAACCTGTAGACGTTGAAGTACCGTGTGAACTGTCCATCAGTGGACTCCATAGTGAACTGCTCTACGGACTGCTCTGCATGCTGCCTAAAGCACCACCCCTCTGACTCTGCGAGCCACTGCTCACTGATGGACCTGACACCGTAATCAATATACCTCCTGATCGTCCTGATCCCTGCCCACTGGATCCCTGCGACTGACTCAACTGCTCCTGAGGGTCTGGCTGATTCAGATACTCTAATTCCTGTGACCTCCTGAAAGCCCTGTCCTCCTCAAATTTCACATCCCGTCTGACAACAACTCTCCTCTGTGCAGGAATATAAATCCGAAAGGCTTTCGAGGTCTCACTGTAGCCCACAAAGATACCCTTCTCTGCGGTGGGCTCTAGCTTGGTCCTCTTCTCCTTGGGTACGTAGGAGTATGCAATACACCTAAAGATATGAAAGTGACCAACATCAGGTTTTTTCCTAGAAAAAGCCTCCTCCAGAGTCACATGCCCCAAGACACGATGTGGACTCTTGTTTTGCAAATATACAGCAGTATTGCAGGCCTCTACCCACAAAAACAATGGTAACCCCTGATCATGTAACATGGCTTTGGCAGCTCCAACGATGGATCTGTTCTTCCTCTCCGCAACTTCGTTCTGCTGGGGGTTGTAAGGAACTGTGAACTCCCTCCTAATGCCTGCCTCTGCACAATACTCAACAAACTCACCAACGGTGTACTCCCCTCCATTGTCCGACCTCAGGGACTTGATCTTTCAACCAGTCTGAGTCTCCACAAGAGCTCTGAACTCCTGAAACTGCTTGAAGACCTCACTCTTGGTCTTCAAGAAGTAAATCCAGGTCTTCCTGGAGTGATCATCAATGAATAAGACATGGTACTCATATCCACTCAAGGAAACATGAGACATCCGACCGCTCACATCGGAATGAATCAAATCAAGTATCCTAGTCGATCTGCTGTCATTGCTGGGAAAAGGGGATTTGGCATACTTGCCCATCGAACATCCTTTGCATGTATCAATGTGATTAGTACTGAAATCTGACACACCTATAGTGATCTCCCACAATGTCCTCAAGCCTCCATGATACATGTGCCCCATCCTGCGGTGCCAAATCTCGCACAGCTCTGAACTGCTAGCTCTGCTGCCAGTACTACTGCTCAATACCAAAAGGGGCTGAAATGCAAACTTGTACACCTTTTCATGGCATATACGAATCACTCTAGCTGAATCAACTGGAACGCCCCTGTGATATTTGAGCACCTGTCCTCTCTTGAACAATATCTCATATCCTCTGTCCTCCGATGCTGAGACATATATGAGATTCTTCCTCATCCCTGGCACATATAGAACATCTGACACCTTCAAGGGAGGTTTGGGTTGCCTATTGAATGTTAATGTCCCCACACCGACTGCTCTAACAACGCTTTCATCTCCGAGTACTACCTCTATATCAGTGCCACTCTCTTAAAGCTCTGAGAAGTACTCATGGACTCTTGTCATATGATGTGAAGCCCCACTGTCAACATACCAGATACCTGAAGATGCTCCGCTAGTGGAGGGAAATGCACACTCCCTCTCAACCTCTGTGGCAGGTGATCCTGCACTAGTGGAATCACAAGCAATGAACCCAAACTCCCGGTCAAAGCTATTCGTAAAGTCCTCTATCTCTGTTGATGCTGCCATGCTCTGGTTCTTCCCCTTCTTCTTCTTCTTCGGACACACAACTGCATAGTGTCCCATCTTCTGACAATTCCAACACTTCACCTTGGAATAGTCCTTCTGCGTGTTCCCCTGTTTACCTTTACCTTTGCCTTTGCCCCCACCAACACTTGTGGAAGCTTGCTTCGTTCCCTTGCCTTTCTTGCCTCCTGCTAACAATGCTACATCCTCATCCTGCTCAACTGGTTTGGCTGCCCCAAGCTGGCTCTTTCTGATTTCTGTCTGTATGCAATCATCCCAAGTAGGAAGGGTCTCACGTGCACAAACCCCATCAGCAAAGTTCAGCCATGAACTGGGAAGGCCATTCACTGCAATCCGCACCAACTCAATGGATGGAATGACCTTTCCAAATGCTGCCAATGCATCTCTCACATTAGTAATCTTTGTGAGATATCTAGCTGCACTATTGGTCTTACCCATCTTAATGGTCTTCAGCTTCTCCCTTAGGACCATTTTCTTGTTCTCATTGGTACTCTGGTAGAAATTGGTCAATGCTGTCCACATCTCATGAGCATATCTCTTTCTTCTCACATGAGAAATGCAATGGTCTTTGATTCCATCCAGAATCAATCTCTTACCCTTGTTATTCTTTTTATTAAAGGCTGCCAACTCATCAGGGTCAACAGGTACATTAATAGGGTTCTGTGGGGTATGCACCATGATATCCCAGACTTCTGTCTCTTCAAAGATGCTCTGCATTGTCTCCTTCCATACGTTGTAGTTACTATGCCCATCCAACCTATCCTCCACCCTCAAGCCCAAAGACATGCTTGCTGTCCTAATAAACCGAAAATAACACTGCTATATTAAAGGTACTGTTTTCTGTGTGAAAAATCAGCTTGCTGTAATTTTTCTTCTTGCTGTCCCAAACTGCACTTTTCAGCAAAATAGATCTGATACCATGTAGAAATTTGATAACCCAACCTCTGTTTTCAGTTTCTCCTTATTTCTCCCATAAAGTTAAATGCCCATTCCCATAGCCATACATTCAACAAGCTGGAAAAAATAAATATTTTTTGAAAACACAAATTCTGGAAATTTCACAGTGCTGAAATGCAGAAATAAAATCTCAAAAAATAAATTAGCCACACAGAATTTTGACACGCTGATTTTTGGTAAATATGACCCTGGAAAAACCCCCTACAACTCTTGGGGAAAACTAGTTTGAAAGCTTCTCTTTATTTTATGAATATTGCTTTTACAGTGAAACAAAAAAAACACAATAAAAATTCCAGCAACCGAATTCACAGACTTATCTCGATTTTCGTGCTTGCACACCACCTGGAAATTGTGTCAAATCAGCAACTTGCAAAACAGAAAATATTATAGCATTAATGACAATAATAAACACTGTACGACCACCTCGGGAAGCATGCCGAAACATGTTGTACTGTGCTGTATGGACTGTACAGATTTGTACAACAACTTTCCTCGAAATCTGAGCCCAGAAATTGCCTGGAAAAATGTGTTGTTGCTGCTGTAATTTTTCTCGGTTTTTATGCCGAAAAATCAGTAGCTTCTCTCCTCGAAATTTGTGCCCAGTTTTTTGCCTTGGATTGCATGCTTAATGCTACTGCCCTCTTCCTCGATTTTTGTGCCTCCTTTCTTGGAAATCGTGCCTCTCTCCTGCTGTACGAATTTTTTGCCTTGGTATTTGTGCCAATAAATGCTGCTGTACCTTTCGCTGAATCTCCTCACTCCTGCCCTCTTTCTTCTCACCGCTCAGAAAAATCTCCTGAGCTTTCTCTTCTCCTCTCTCAATCTGCTCATGAAAGAATGAATGACCTTTTCTCTCATTTTCCTCTTTTAACCTAACCCTAAGTGAGTTTTAGGGAATCCCTAAATCTAATGGCTGAGATAGCTTTAGATCTAGGGCTGAGATTAAATGCTCTTTTAAATCTCATTTTCTATTTTAATTCACCCCACTTTAATAAAGACCCACTTAGTCATTTATTTCCAAAGTCACTTTTCCTTTTCTAATTTCACATTGACTTTATTAAAGTCACTTTAAAATTAGACTTAGTAACTTTATCACTTAAAGTCACTTTAAAATTAGACTTAGTAACTTTATCACTTAAAGTCACTTTTAAATTAGATTTGACTTTATAAAAATTATAAAGTCACTTTAGGGGAAAAATTAAATTCTTTTGGACACTTTTCCCTAGGCCAAAGATCAAAGCCTTAGGGAACCACCTGTCCTCCGGTAACCAAATTTCAACATTATGTGATGTGCAGGATGTGGGTCTACAGTCACAAAGGATTGTTGGTGTTCTCATGGCCTCTCGTTCGAGTACATGGTTTGTGCACTCTATAGTGAGCTCATGTTCCAGTGGGAGCTAGATGTTACCCACCAAAAGTGAGTGACCCCATAGGAGGATTTTTCTCCTAGATTTGTCTTCAACTGACAACCAACAACTCTTGATAGCCACCAGTGCCGATATGTTATGCCATCTGATATCCGTTCCCTAACCTAGTCATATGTCCCCTCGTCCATCTGTCGAGATCATATGTTTGAAGGTGGGTGATCCAATCCTAAATGCATGTTTTTCATTGTGCAATCTGGTGCTTCCATGGGTACAATTGAGCATGGATTATTGGGTGGCTTGGAAGAAGGAAGGGTTTTAACTGTAGTTTTGTTCCCTCACCTTAAATGGGGGGTTAATCCTCATTTCTAGTCTCGTGGCATCTCCTCTATTGGCCTATAGCTTCAACAAGGGCACTACATGGGAAACCCTGATTTTGGTAGCAATATTGTTTTCCTGTTTCATGTTTTTTCACTCCCCTCTGCACATTACAAGCCGTATTCATCATCTTCCCTCTTGGGTCCACATGAACATTGGGTTCACAAGGCACTGATACACTGCCTGCCCTTGTCCACATGTTTGGGTCTGGCCTATAAATGTTGCCCCAGAGGGTGATGCAACTAAAAAAAAAGTTAAAAGCATATCATGGCCACAAGCAAGAAACAAAAGAAAATAATATTATAAAATGCAAAAGATGGCCAAGACATTATATATCACGTGGGCAAAAGCCAAACATGAGCTCTACGCCTTCATTATGGCCATCACCCAGTTTCGAGTCCTCCCATGAGTGCCCCCACATCATTAAGGAACCCATGTACGTCGGCGATGAACTTCCCCACCTTAGGGGGATAATAATGTTAAATTTTGGGTACCAGAGGACAAGTGGTTCCCCATGGCTTTGATCTTTTGCCTAGGGAAAAGTGTCCACTCTATTGTACTTCTTCTCTTTTGTGCATTTTCCAGCAGTAGTAAAATCTCCAAATTTGTATTTTCAGAAATAAATGTCATTTCCAGATTTTAGTGTTTTTATCATGTTTGGATCTAACATTAAATGCATGGAGTGATAAGGGAAAACTGATAATCGAAGTAGGGAATGAAATTTTACATGGTATCACAGCAAGGTTGGCTGGAAATTGTTATTTCGGACAACAGTGTCTAAATTACACCATTCTGATTTTTACACAGAAAGCAGAAAACCTTTATCCAGATTTGAAATTTCAATTTTATAGGACAGTGAATCATGTCTTTGGGATTGAGGGTTGAAGACAGGTTAGATGGGCAGAGTAACTATAGTGCATGGAGGGAGAGAATCCAAAGTATCTTTGAGGAAGCAGAGGTCTGGGGCATTATGGTACATACCACCCAACACTCAGTGGCAGTTCCTGCTGATCCATCACAGTTAGCAGAGTTCACTAAAAAGAATGCTAAGGCCAAAAAACTGATTTTGGATAGAGTCAAAGATCATGTCATTCCTCATGTGAGAGGAAAGACTTATGCACATGAAATGTGGACTGCATTGACTGGGGTTTACCAAAGCTCAAATGAGAACCGTTAGATGGTTCTAAAAGAGACACTGAAGGCCATAAGAATGGCTAAGACTGACAATGCTACAACATACTTCACCAAGATCACTTCGGTGAGAGATGAGTTGGCAGCCGTAGGAGAAACCATTGCACCCACTGAGTTGGTGAGGATAGCTTTGCATGGACTCCCCAAGTCTTGGGAGAGTTTTGTAGATGGTATTGTCTCATGGGAGAACCTTCCCGGATGGGAAAGGTTGTGGGATGATTGCATTCAGAATGAGATCAGGAAGAACCATCTAGGGGCAGCCAAATAGGGGGAGGAGGATGACAATGTCGCATTGTTGGCAAGAGGCAAGAAAGGCAAATCAAAGAAGAGAGCTTCCACTAGTGGAGGCAAAGGAAAAGGTAAAGGAAAACAACAGAGCAAAGAACAAGACTATTCTAAAGTCGAATGTTGGAATTGTCAAAAGATGGGACACTATGCTGTTGTGTGTCCAAAGAAGAAAAACAAGAAAGGGAAAGAGAAAACCATGGCAGCTTCTGCAGAGATAGAGGGCTTCTCAGAGAGCTTTGATCGAGAGTTTGGATTTATAGCTTGTGAGTCCTACAGTGCAGTATCACTTGCCATATAGGTTCAGAGGGAGTGTGCACTCACCTCTACTAGCAGAGCATCTTCTAGTGTTTGGTATGTTGACAATGGCGCTTCTCGCCATATGACAGGAGTCAGGGAGTACTTCTCAGAGCTATCAGAGAGTGATACTGATATGGAGGTGGTACTTGGTGATGACAACATTGTTAGAGCCAAGGTTGCGGGGAAGCTTCTCCCCCCTCTCGAACTCGCTCCCAATTCGCGCTCTAAGCGGGAGCGTTTTGGGAGCGCTCGGAAGCGCGCTCTCGAAAACGCTCCCTGAGCGCGCTCCCTAAACAAGAAAAACCCTCCCTGTTTTCAGGGAGCGTTTAGGGAGCGCCTTAGGGAGCGTTTTTTAAGGGAGGGAGTGTTTTTTTTTAGGGATGGAGTGTTTTAGGGAGCATTTTTTTTAGAAACGGAGCGTTTTCGGGAGCTTTTTTAGGGAGGGAGCATTTTTGGGAGCGTTTTTTTTTGTTTAAAGACTTGGTCCTAAATGAAATTACTTGCTCTCCATTTGCCAACCTAACTATACTATCAATATAATTTGTGTATCAACTATTTTTTAACATATTATGATACAATTCCATTTGGTAATGGCCATTATTTTATTGTAAACCCATGAAAAGTACATCCTTTAACAATCTTGAGACAAAATTTCCTCCCATAAAGTTGAATGGATTTTGTTCAAACTAGTTGAAAAGCATACATCATATTCCTTTTATGCAAGGATCAACTGCCAAGATATGAGTAAAGGCTAATTTTCATTAAGGAATAAAAACAAAAGCTTATCTTTAAGACTCATTGTGTTGTAGTTATTATAAGCAGAATATATGACCCTTTGAAACTCAGTATTTAATTCAACAGCAATTTCTCTCCATTGTAAAAAGGGCCTAAATCTTATGAAATCATTCTTTGTACTATTGTTAATGCCTTACACCTACTCCTTTCTTACATTGAAACCAAGTTGACAGTCCTTTGCAATCAAGATATGCCATCTTATTGGAGACAGTGATGGATGACCAAAATATTTGTTGATGTTTCATGAATGCCTCTACCCTTTTAGGTCATGGCCATATTGCTTGCATGAGATGGGGGCTTGTGTATTTTCCCATCTACTGTTTCTTAGAGATTTTTCGACCTTAATGGCAAAGTGGGTAACCAGTTGATGAAAATGCAATTGCTTAAACTTTGGATAATTAATGATATGCCTTCTAGGTTGAATTTCCCATTTCCTTAAAAAGAAATTAATTTATTCCTTAGCAACACATTCTACGTGTTCTCCACCTGTTGGACATGACAAAATTCAGCTAAAGTGCAGATCCCATTCTCCCCTGGGGACTCACTTACGACTCTAAGATTTTAACTCTATTATATTTTATTAGGCAAGATCCCATTTTTTTTCTTAAGCGGCCATCACATAAAAAAGCATGTGGCTTTTTGCACAATGATATCAAAATCAAAGCCCCAATTTAAGCTGCCTAATGTGACCCCAACATTACAATATCTTACCATATCTTTTAAGATGATATTCTGTTAGATGTGTTCCAAAAACTAGATGTATCATGTGATTTTCTCAATATGTGTTCAGTGTTTATTAATACGCCATCGTTTTTAAGATTTTTAAATCTTTACAACCATCTAGATTTCTATGGTTGACAATTTTCATTTTCTTCTAGGTTACATCTTGGGAATTTGTGTAAATATTTTATTGGATCATTATCTTTAAGTGGCTGTTTGACATAAAGTATCTTCTCTTCATTCTTACATCTTTACAAATAACCTTTAATGTTTCTAGAGAGATTATTCTTCATTCTTACATCTCTACAAATACCCTTTAACATTTCTAGAGAAATTATTCACATTTTTTAATTATATTTTCTAAGTGAAAACAATGTCAACAAGCATTAAGGCCAAGCCTTAGAAGACTACCATTACCACGATCTTCTCAAATTTCAAAAATTAGACATTTCTTGTGGTAAGAGGGCAAAGTTGCAAACAATAGATAAAATAGATTTACTAGTCTTTTTTAGTTTCTAGTAGTTTTTAATTTTTTATAACTGTTGAAACTTGACTATTTCATATTTAATTTGATATTTTTTGTAAACAATATATGACAATTTAAGTTTGAAGTTTGAAACTTTGAAATTGGCAGTTATAAGTTTATAACTCATTATGAATTATGAATATGATGCTTCATGAAATTTGAAGGTTGTTTCATTTCGTTTCATTTTATATCATTTCATTTCATGTTAAATATTCTTTTTTGTAAATGTTACACTTAGCTTACAAGTACAACTATGGTGATCAATGAATCGATGATGATAAATGTTATATATTGAATTTTGAAAGCTTGAAACTTTAATATTGATGAATCATGAGACTCAAGAGTCAATATGTTGAATGTTTCTAACTTCTAGATTAGAAACATAATCTTCTAGATTAGAAGATTATAACTTCTAGATGATTGATGTTATATGGTTCAATCTATGTTTTTATGTTTTTTATGTTTAATTCATCATTCTACATGCTTTTGTTGAGACATATGCATCAAAATATAAAAATATATATATTATAAAAAAACGCTCCCAAACCGGGAGCCTCTGAAAATGGCGCTCTCGCTCCCGCTCCCCGCTCCAGCTCTCGCTCCCAAGTAACCATGGTTAGAGCAGTCGGTGTTGGAACATTAACATTTGATAGGGAACCCAAACCTCCCTTGAAAGTGTCAGATGTTCTATATGTGCCCGGAATGAAGAAGAACTTGATATCCGTTTCAACACTTGAGGACAGAGGGTACGAGGTGTTGTTCAGGAATGGATAGGTGCTCATATGTCCTAAGGGAACTCCAGCTGCTTCAGATAGAGTGATTGGAGTGCGCCATGCTAAGGTGTACAAGTTCTCATTCCAGCCACTGATGGCGTTGAGTAGCAGTTCCAGGGACAGGACCGACAACAGTTCTAGCACTTCAGAGTTGTGTGAGATCTGGCATCGCAGGATGGGTCACATGTATCATGGGGCCTTGAGGACATTGCGGGAGATCACCATTGGTGTGCCAGATTTCAGTTCTGATCACTTTGATGCATGCAGAGGATGTGCTATGGGGAAGTTTGCAAAATCTCCTTTTCCCAACAGTGACAGCAGGACGACAGGGATCCTTGACTTGATTCATACTAATGTGAGTGGTCAGATGTCTCATGTGTCCTTGAGTGGCTTTAAGTATTATGTCTTATTCATTGATGGCCACTCTAGGAAGACCTGGATCTATTTCTTGAAGACCAAGTGCGAGGTCTTCAAGCGGTTTCGAGAGTTCAAAGCTCTCGTGGAGACCCAGACAGGCAGGGAAATCAAGGTACTCAGGTCGAACAATGGAGGTGAGTATACTCTTGGTGAGTTTGTGAATTTTTGTGTCGAGGCATGCATTAAGAGGGAGTTAACTGTTCCTTACAACCCCCAACAGAATGGGGTGTCAGAGAGGAAGAACAATCCATTGTAGGGGCTGCTAAAGCCACGCTTAACGATCAGGGGTTACCTTTATTTTATGGGAGGAGGCCTGCAACATTGCTGTTTACTTACAGAACAAGAGTCCACATCGTGCCTCGGGGAATGTGTCTCCTGAGGAGGCTTTCTCAAGGAAGAAGCCTACTGTTGGGAACTTTCGTATCTTTGGGTGCCTTACATATTCTTATGTCCCCAAGGAGAGCAGGACCAAGCTAGAACCTATTGCAGACAAGGCATCTTTGTGGGTTATAGCGAGACCTCAAAAGCTTACCAGATTTACATTCCTGCAAAGAGGAAAGTGGTTGTCAGGAGGGATGTATAGTTCGAGGAGGAGAGAGCTTTCAGGAGGTCACAGGAGTTACATTATATAGAGTCACCAAACACTCAACAGTAATTAAGTCAGTCACAGGGATCCAGTGCATAGGGTGCATGAGGTCAGGGATCAAGAGGTACATCTATTATAGTTTCAGGTCCATCGGTGAGCAATGGCTCTCAGAGTCAGGTGAGGGGATCTTCGGGCAGCATGCAGGGCAGTCCGCAGAGAAGTTCACAGTATAGTCCACTGATGGACAACTCACATGGTACTTCAGCTTCTACAGGCATAGGTACATGTATGGGGTCAGTTTGCAGGCCTTCAGGAGTTCAGGCTTCTGATGATGATGATGATTCTTTCACCCTGGTGGAAGAAGTAGGTTTAGGGAAGAGGAAGCCCAAGTGGCTTCAAGACACCTTGCCACTCAGGTCAGAGAGAGTAGACCACCTGAGTGGTTCTGCAGTTACATGGCATTGGTAACAAGCATTGTTGACATCAAGCCTTCTAGTTATGAGGAGGTAGCCAACCAGCAGGTCTGGAGAGAGGCCATGATGGAGGAGTATTCTTCTATTATGAAGAACGATGTTTGGGAGGTAGTGCCTAGGCTTGAAGGTAAATCAGTTGTTACTTCCAGATGGCTCTACAAGATAAAGCATGCCGCAGATGGAAACATAGAGAAGTTCAAGGCTCGGTTTGTGGCAAGAGGGTTCTCACAGGTAGAGGGAGTTGACTATGAGGAGACCTTCGCTCCCGTGGCTTGGTATACATCTATTCGCTCCATTATATCGATTGTAGCAGAGATGGGTTGGAAGATCCACCAGATGGATGTGAAGATCGCCTTTCTCAATGGCTTCATGTAGGAGGAAGTTTATATTGAGCAGCTGTAGGGCTTTGAGGTGCATGGGCGGGAGACCCATGTATGCAGGTTGAAAAAGGCACTCTATGGCCTGAAGCAAGCTCCGAGAGCTTGGTATTCGAGGATTGATACTTACTTGCAAAAGTTGGGTTTCACTAAGAGTGAGGCTGATCCGAACCTATACTTCATTGTGGTAGGCGAGGAGCCTTTCATTTTGGTGTTGTATGTTGATGACTTGGTCATCACTGGAGCAGAGAGACTCATTGAGTGCTGCAAGAGAGATCTTGCTTCAGAGCTTGAGATGAATGATATCGGCTTGATGCATTATTTTCTAGGATTGGAGGTGTGGCAGGAGGAGGGGCATATCTTCCTGGGACAGGGGAAGTACACATTGGATATTCTTAGTAGATTTCACATGGAGGACTGCAAACCCATGGCTACACCTATGATCACTAACTGGAAGAAGCTTCACGCTTCTGATTTTGAGTTGGTGGATCCTACACTATACAAGCAGCTGATTGGATCATTGATGTATTTGGTCAACACTCGATCAAATATATGTTTTGCAGTTAACACTATGAGTCAGTTCATGTGTGAGCGCAAGAGAGTTCAGTTCGTTACTTGCAGGGTACTATGGATTATGGTCTGGATTACAGACAGGGTGATGGAGTGAGACTGGCAGGATACACAGATTCAGATTGGGCAGGATGTGCTTCAGACAGGAAGAGTACTTCAGGGTGCTGTTTTGGGTTGGGTTTGGCAGTTGTGTCGTGGTTCAGCCAAAAACAATAGTTAGTCGCATTGAGCTCAGTTGAGGTAGAGTATATGGCTGCTAGTTTGGCTAGTTGTGAGGCCATATGGCTTCACAAGATGTTGTTTGGTCTGTTTGGTCAGGCATTGAGACCTTCTGTGATTTACTGCGATAATCAGAATTGCATAAAATTGACGGAGAATCCAGTTTTTCATGACAGGTCAAAGCATATTGGGATGAAGTATCACTTCATTTGAGACTATGTCCAAAAGGGAGCAGTCAAGCTTGAGTACATCTCCACAAATGAGCAGGTAGCGGACATCTTCACCAAAGCCTTACCACGGGGCAAACATGTCTACTTCAGAGACAAGATGGGAGTGGTGAGGAGCACTTTCCTCGGTAAGAGGGAGTCTTAAATTTTGGGTACCAGAGGACAAATGGTTCCCCATGGCTTTGATCTTTTGCCTAGGGAAAAGTGTCCACCCTATTGTACTTCTTCTCCTAAAAGTGACTTTATAAGTGGTAAAGTGAGTCTAATATTAAAGTCACTTATTAAGTGATAAAGCTACGTTATAATTTTAAAGTGACTTATTTAAAGTCAATGAAGAATTAGAAAGTGAAAAAGTGACTATGTAAATAAAAGGCTAAGTGGGTCTTTATTTAAGTGGGTGAGTGATTAAATAGAAAAAATGAAAATAATGTGCATTTATTTTCAACCCTTGATCTAAAGCTATCTCAGCCATTGGATTTAGGGATCACTCCAAAGTCACTTAGGTTAGGGTAAAAGGAGAGAAGAAGAAGAAAAGATCATTTCATTCTTTTATGAGGATTTGAGAGAAAGTAAGAGAGAGCAAGGAGAAATTTCTAAACAGGGAGGAGGTGAAGGAGAGCAAGAAATCTTTGGCACGCATTCCAAGGAGGGCATTCACAATAAATCCGTACAATAGGAGTATTGGCACACATCTCAAGACAGTAGTATCGTACAACAACTATTTGGCACACATTCCAAGGAGGGAGGACACAAATTTCAAGGGAAAAAGATAGCAAGTTGAAGGCACGAAAATCGAGGCAGGGTTGGGCACGATTTTTGATGACTACTATACTTTTCCGTACAGTTCGTACAGGCTGTACGTTGCATTATGGGCACATTTCTCGAGGCGGGCAGTACAACATTAATTGTTGTAATTTTTCTATCTGAGCAGTTTTCTGTTGGCACGATTTTCGAGGTGGAGTTTATGCACGAAAATTGAGATAAGCCTGTATTTTGTGAATGTTGGAATTTTCCTGTGTATTTCATTTTCTCTTTAAAAGATTTTCAGAAATAAAGAAGAGCTCTCAAACTGGTTTTCCCCAAGAGTTGTAGGGGGTTTTTCCAGGGTCACATTGACCAAAATTCACTGTGTTATTTTCTGTGTGTGGCTGTTATAATTTTTCTGTGCATTATCCAATAGCAGTAAAATCTCCAAATTTGTATTTTCAGAAATAAATGTCATTTACAGATTTTAGTGTTTTTATCATGCTTGGATTTAACATTAAATGCATGGAGTGATAAGGGAAAATTGATAATCGAAGTGGGGAATCAAATTTTAGAAATAGTTTCTTATATCATACACGACAAGCTCTCATCTCGCGGAGCCCCGAGTAGTAATACGAAGAAGAGAAATCAAGAAAATACAGAAGGAAAATGAAGAAGGGTGGAAAAACAAAGGTCGGGGTAACTCTTGTATCCATGATTGCTCCCTCCCACATCTATACACCTAAATATGTGGACATGCCTCATCTCTACCATCTTTGGATCCATGGAATTTGGCTTTGAGATCTCTGTGTCCCCAATCCATCTCATCATTTGTCACATGACCCCTATCAATTGAAGGATGTACCTTGGACCTGTCTTTAGCCTTAGGGGCTAGGAACACCTATTACATGCTTATAGCCCGAAATTTGGAAGGGAAGCCCATTATGAAGTCTCATTTGTGCCCTTGATTAACAGGCTTGGTTCACTTAGATGCACTAATGAATTATTGTACCTGACGGTGAGGAAGCCCATTGGATCTTATATGTAATTGACATGTGGTTTCATCATGGGTTGGGCAACTTAACTAGATCCCAAGCCTACTAGAGGATGATGTTGACATTTATAACAGATGCGTTTGTGAAAATTTACGAGTCTAATTGTAGCAATTGAAAATTAATTCTTCTAATTGTAAATTAATTATGTAGTTTATTTGCTACGACAAATATCGAATAAATCATACTACAAATTTTCACCTAAAAAACATTGTGGAAAATAAAATGGTGGAAACTGAGAAATGCTAGCACACACACAAAAATGACACAATTATTTTTGGGCAGATTGTAGATCTAATGGAATAGATCTCAAGCCTTAATTGTATACTATGTATACTAGTTGTATCAGAGACCTGAAGGGCCATGATCCTTGGTACGGGAGCCGTAATGATTTTTTTATTAATGGACCATGGTTACTTGGGAGCGGGAGTGGGAGCGCCATTTTCAAAAGCTCCTCGGGAGCGCCATTTTCAAAAGCTCCTCGGGAGCGTTTCGGGGAGCGTTTTTAAAATATATATATATATATATATATATATATATATATATATATATATATATATTTAATATTTTGATGCATATATGTCAACAAAAACATGTAGAATGATGAATTAGACATAAAAAACATAAAAACATAGATTGAACCATATAACATCAATCATTTAGAAGTTATAATTTTCATCAACCACGCCCACAAGTTAGAAACATACAACATATTGACTCTTGAGTCTCATGATTCATCAATCTTAAAGTTTCAAGCTTTCAAAATTCAATATATAACATTTATCATTATTAAGATTTGATATATAACATTTATCATCATTGATTCATTGATCACCATAGTTGTACTTGTATTCTAAGTGTAACCAATAAACCATTACAGCAAAGGATATTTAACATGAAATGAAATGTTATAAAATGAAACGAAATGATACAACTTTCAACTTTCATGAAGCATCATATTCATAATTCATAATGACTTATAAACTTATAAATGCCAACTTCAAAGTTTCACCTTTCAAATTCAAACTTCAAACTTAAATTGTCGTATATTGTTTACAAAAATTGTCATAGTAAATATGAAAGAGTCAAGTTTCAACTGTTCAACAGTTATAAAAAGTTAAAAACTACTAGAAAATAGAAAAGACTAGTAAACTGTAAATCTATTTTACCTATTGGCTGGTCCCTTGCCATGCCCACAAGAAATGTCTAATTTGTGAGAGCCACGAGGCATTGGTGGTCTTCTAGTAGTCTCCTAAGTACCACGACCATAACTAGAAGGCGGAGAGCCACGTGAGGATGTAGGTGGAGGCTGAATTTGCAAAGGAACAATAGCTGGAAATCGAACACTAGCACTGGCATCCGCACTTCTACTGGATGGTGGGACTAGCCTTGGGTGTGGCGGTGGCATGGCTGCTGTTGCTTCATCATGATCCCTCAAAAGTCCTGCTTCCAATTCTTCCATATGTACAGTGCCGTCCTCTAAATTATCGTCCTCTGTGTTGTTGTCCCAAACTTTATATGATTGATCCTCATAAGTCTGATCACAATAATGGCTCAACAACCTCAAGTTGTAGTGCACATAAACCAAGATTTCTGCTCGGTTTTCATTCAGCCTGTTTCTTCTGACATTATGGATGAAGCTGTAGGTGCTCCAACACCTCTTTGCAGAAGAAGTATCTACAACTCGTGAGAGAACTTTTTTTTGTCAACTTTGGCAAAAGTCCCATGTCACCAGATGCTTCCCACCATGTGAGAGCATCAAATTTGTTTGTATCTTCCATTGCATGGAAAGAACCAAAGTTACCAGTGCAACTGAAGTATCTGCCTAATTCAAGGCGCAATCTAGCACACTCCTCCCTGTCGGGGACCAGCTTGTCTAATGCTTTCATGTATCCCTCTTGTACCTCTCGATCTATGTGAGGTTTGATTCTAACCCCACCTCCAGGTGCAGGTTGGCCCAACCAAGATGGAGAGTAGTATTTTGGCATAAGGATATACGCCAAGGCATGTAGTGGAACGTTAAGTTTATTCCACCGTGCACACACATAGTCGTGAATCATTGAATACAAGTTGGGATCATTTTCCTTAACAACATCTTTTATTTGCCCCAACATGCTATCCATTTGGTCATACACCTCCCCAATCACTGGTTTATTTGTATCCGAAAAGTGAATCATGTGATAAATGGGCTTGGTGAAATTCAAAATTTCCCTCACATGTACCTAAAACAAAGGATTAAGAGCAATCTCCTCCACCTGTTCAAAACCTTGCCTGTCAACTTTTCTCGCTGCCCTGTGGACTTGACACCATGGCTGCCAATGACTCTCTTACCTTCAAAAGGCGCCTGAAGGTGAGGTAATAGCTAGCAAATCTAATCTTTGCTATCTTCAACAACTCCAATCTTGAGTGGGTATGGAAAAGCCCATGGATATTGCTATGATTTATAATAAATTTTATCATTTTTTTACCTCTCTTGTACAAATCACCAAGCCATTTGTATTGAGGTTGTTTTTTTTTAATTATATCATGCATCAAAAGGTTCATTGTGTGAACCAAACACCCAGACCAAAATATGTTGGGGTATTTATCCCCAATAATTGCTCTCGCTGCCTTACAATTAGCAACATTATCAATGATGACTTTGACGATATTGTATGGCCCAATATGTTCAATTGTTTCACGTAATGGTTCTGCGATGTTAATGCCAATCTTGAACTTGTCTGAATAATCATATGCTGAAAGGAATATTGCACCACTAACAAACACAGCAAGAACACTTATCAGTGGCTTTCCTTTTACATTTGTCCATCCATTAGATACAATGGAGTCATGGACACCCCATGCTCATTCCAAAAACTTCTCATTCTACTCAAAGAATGAGTTATTTTTTCTTTTTCATGATCAAGTCCTACGGTTATGGCCTTGTCATACCCAGGGCTCTTGTATCCTTTTGGGGCATCATTAATGGCAGAAACCATTTCATGCCAATAAGGTGAGCGAAGAACATTGAATGGTACCCCACATGCATAGAGAAACCGAATTTTTTTTGAATGCACATCACTCCTAGACCCTTCGTTAAGGAAATCGGATATGGTTCTACACCTTAAAGAGATGTTTGGTCCAGGTGTGCTTCCATATCCACTGCCGTGGGTGGAAGTTGATGGACTTCTTTGTCCATGATGTGATGGATCTGATGGTGCATAAGGTTCAATGAAACCCCTAGATCTTTTAGATTTCTGTTGGGCAACCTCCTCTTCCTTTCTGTATTTCTCTCTATCTGTTGCTGGCACACTTACACAAATTTTGATTCCTATATTTTTATCTCCATCCCATGGCATTTTCCCACAAAGGTGCCTTCTGGCATGGGTGTATGAACCTGTGTATTCTTTATTGCAATGGGGGCAAAGAAATTTAGTGGGTCCACCCCCTTTCCCTCCTTCCTGCCTCTGAACATATTTCCACAATGGTGTTTGACTTTGGTCATGTTTAGTTTGTGTCTCTGTGGCCTCATGTTCTCCACTCTCCCCTTCCTCCTCAGCATACTCCTCTTCAGGGTTTTCATCAAATCCACTATAACCCACTTCTTCATCCTCCTCTTCTGTAATGGGCCTCTTTCTTCTACTCTCCAACACCATTATTACAAAGAAAGGAACCAACATGAAGAAAACCCCAAGCCATATAGCCATGATTTTTCAAGTTTCAAGTTTCAAGTTTTTAGCCTGCAAAAAAATAGAGGAATGCCGAATGGGAATAGGAAAAAATGCAGCATAGAAAAAAAACAATTCAATTTTTCACTTTTCAACACATTAAAATGCAACCTAGAGAAAAAAATTCAAGTTTTCATTTTTGAACAACTTAAAAATGCAACATCGAAAAAAAAAAAAAAACTAGATTAGAGAGTCCTGACTCCGAAGTCTTTGTCCTTCAATCCTCCTTGCTCTCTCCTCTTTTCTCTCCTTGCTCTCTCCTTTCCTCTTGCTCTCCTTGGCACTTGCTCTCTCCTTGCTCCCTTCCTTGCTCTCTTGACAAACAATAAGACAAATGAGGAGAGGGAGGGCCTTTTATTACCCACTCCTCCCCCCTCCCTCCATTTCCCTCCCAAAAAAAGCGCTGTCGATTTTTTTCGTGCGCGCTGAGTGTTTTTTTGGAGGGGAATGTTCGGGTGCGAACGCTCCCGAATCATTTTTTTAATGGCGGAAGCGCTCGGGAAGCATTCGCTCCCAAGCGCTCCCAAAATGCTCCCGAACGGAGCGAGTTTTGGGAGCGGGATCGAGGGGGGGGGGACGCTTCCCAGCAACCTTGTAATGGACTAATAAAGGTCGAGATTTGGGCCATATAAATCTGTGTACTTGATTGATTTCATTGCTGCTAAATTTCCACTGTCCAAAGTGCTTTTAGTGTTGTGTACCTTCAATGTGTTTATGATCGAGTTTAGACATAGACCAAATCTAGGGTAGAAAGGAAATTTTAACACTCGCGAGTGCTGTAACATGGATGGTGGTTTCACCCAATAGCTATATTGTTGGCGATGTGTGTGCTTTCATTGGTGGTGAACAATTCTTCCATTTAGAGGTGTTGGGCCTTCAACTTTCATCCATAGTGTCATAAGAAATAAGTTGAATGTAATTTGGTCAGAGAGCTTTGGCTTATGTGCGCCACAACTTGCAATTGTTATCCCATTATTGTGAGGAATCCAGGATGGTTAAAGCATACAACTCTGGGGACAAATTTTTTAAGGAGGATAATTCGATGGATGGAGCATTGGTTTTGGAGCTATTGGAGAATGCTATTTTTGAATATGATGATTGTGGTGAGATGCTACCCTCATCTAGTGCCATGGTCTACTTGACGAGGACTCCAACATGTTAGTTTTTGTAGCATCGGATGGTGTTCTAGTCTTAAACTTTGTGGGGAGGCTAAAACACATGAGTTCTCCAAAACACAGAAATCATTTTTGGAAATTCCACCTAGAGATAGGTCAATTAAATTAATTTACCATCATTTAATTTTTTCCCAAGTCCAACTTAGGAAAACTGGTTAATTAATTGTAATTAATTGAGAAAGGTGATAATTCTCTAGAAATTCACACAGATCGACTTGAAGATAATCTTAGCCATCGATTAAGTTTTAATCTTGGCCGTTGGAGTTCCAATGGAGATTCTAAGAAGAGGTCGATGGGTAGATACTAGATGGAGAAACACAGAGTGAGAGCCAGCAATGCGAGTTGCTCGGGAAGTTCGAGCTAGCCAGCAGCATAGTTCAAGCCAGAGAGAGAATGTAGAGCTAGAGAGGGGCAGAGACAGTGATCTGGAGGAAATTTTCTAGTTCCAAAGAGGCAAAGAGAGAAGGCCGAATTTATATCTGCAGGAGGCTGTGTAGGGCCCGTGCAGAGCCTCAAAGAGGGCATTCAATTTAGCTGGAGCAATGGCAGTTCCAGGTGCTAGTGGCCGAGAATATTTCTAGAGGGCCAAGTCAGAGGCTTACAGACCAGCAGTAGTGAGTCAGTAGCTGATTTGAGGCAGTTCCAAGCCAGCGTGATTCAGGTCTATGCAGAGGTGACGTAGAGCTTGTGCAGAGGTAGTCGGAGAGCCAGTTCGAGTGGCTGGATTGAGCTGAGATTGCTCGTGGAGGAGGGTAAATTCCCTCAGGTGAATTTTCCAGTATTTCGCTCAGATTGGATAGCTAGTTGGGTATCCATATTTATTGTACTCAGAATTTCACTACTGCATTATAATAAAAACCCATAGCTGTTGCACTGGTTTTCCCACATTGGGTTTTTCCGGAGGTAATCGTCAAAAAATAATTGTGTCATTTTTTATGTGTGCGTGCTAGCATTTCTCAGTTCCTATTTTTGCTTCTGCAGTATTTTTTTTATGGTGAAGAAATTGCAGTGTGAATTATTTGTTGTTTGCCGTGGCAAATAAACTGCATAATAATTAACTAGTTAGAAGAATAATTTCCAGGTGCTGTGTTTCAAGCAAATTTTCACACAGCAGCAGTAGCTTCATGTTTAGTTTCATCTTCACACTGACCCCTGGCTTCAGCTACTCTCTTAGGTGAAGGTTCACTGCAAAATCATGTGGGTGCAAAGAGGAAGGAAACACAGTTAAACATTAGTATAATTGTTTCCCCTTTTTTGACAACTTCATATGTCATGGACTTTAGCTCAGTTTAGTGTTTTGGAGTCTTGGACTTCATGGTCTTCACACTTCAGTTCAATTATCAATTGTAGAATTTATGCAGATGGCTTATTTTGTAAGCACAAATCTTTGGTTATGTTGACAACTGGCAGATAGCCTGTTTCGTTGATAGATGAATGGTAGACTTCCTATTTTATGGTTTAAAATCCGTATGTTTTTAACTGCCAATGGTTGATGCTTGAATGATTAATCATTAATTTACTATGGATGACATTTCTAACTTCATAATAATGTAGTTTTAATCTACAAGTAGTGCATATATGCATGTTTTCATATATTCTTCCCTTTTTTTGGCTATAAATGCACTATAATGTATAAGAATATATATTATATACAAAACAACTCTCTTGTGACGCTCCACTCCTGGGGTTTTTGGGGAAATGGCTCCCCCATGTCCACTCCATGCTTTGGCAACCTCTCTCTCTCTCTCTCTATATATATATATATATATATATATATATATATAGTTAATTAGTTAGTTAGTTCCTGTTGTTGTCAGCCAGGAAATTTACTGTAGGTCACCCATGTAGCAATTTAATGTGGGTCCATACATTGCGGGCCTGCTATAAGTGGGCCAACATCACACTTGTAGATTTATCTTGATGTGCTTTTCTCAGTAAACTATTTCTTTTCTTTTCTGTAAATTAAGATAACATTTAATCTTCGAGAATATAGAAAGCTAATTCTGTTTTTGCATAAATATTTTTATTCAAGGCCATTGCAAAGTTTTTTGGACAGTGTACTTCAAACTTCTACCTGTCTTCATGGAATATCAACTGTCATGAACATTCTATAACAGATCTATGGAATGCTATGGCTGTGGTTATTCTTCAAGCCTTTCTGTGCATGTGTGTTGCCTCTTTAGTGTCTGGAGATTATCCTCTTTAAATAACACATGAAATAAGAGAATGTAGACTTTCACAGTAGTTCATGTTGTTAAATACTTTCGGAAGAAAACTGTGTATGAAGTTGAGGGTGGACAAGGGAAACTTCATACACAGTTTTCTTCTGAAAGTTTTTAACAACACATGGAATATCAGTAGAACATATTTTAATTGTTGCTATTTTGAACAGTTCATGCCTTCCATAGTCATACAGATTTTATCCTGCTATTCTTTTCTCTGTTTTATTCATGTTTCTCTCTAACTACTTAGTACAGGAGACCACTCAAACTATATTACTTTGGCGACAATGGAAGCATATTATTATTCCAAATTTCCTTTACTTGTTGCAATGCAAGATTGTGCACAAGCTAAACTACAATCAAAATACAGAGTCTTTTGTAGTATTTGACCTTATGCCTATCTGAGTGCAGGATAATTATTCTAGAATGTTTAATTACCATTGCCTTATTTTCTGATAATAAAAGGTTTCTTCATTTTGTTCTTGAAGAAATTGCATCTTGTATTATATCTCTCATTGGATAAGCTTGAGATATTTTCCAAACCTTGTTAGTTTAAGCCCTGACACTCACTGGCTCAAAACCAAAATTATTGCAGTGCTGTTTTAATGTTTTATGTGTGATTTCTAGTTAAGCCACTGCTCAACAACAATCCTATTGAGGCTGACTGTATTTTTCTTGTCTGACAGAGTTACAAGACTTTCACAATGTCGCGATGATCCTGACGGAGAGCCAAGTATTCTGGAACAGAAGGACTCAAACCGTGATGTTGCTTCAGAAAAAGTGGGACAGTCAGGAGAGCCAGAGTCTCCTGAATCTAAGGAGGCTTCCAGAGCTGATATTCCTATTACTGAGTCAAAGGAAACTGCTACAAGTGCTGCATTAGGGACCAACTCTGCTGTGGTTGTATCTGTTGGAGAGAATGACAGTGGCACAGAAAAAGGAGTTACTCAACAAGATCAAAATGTTGAGAGACATGATATTATGAATACTGCTTGTCAATCATTTCAGTGGAAAGAAGACAATGACAACGTTGTAGCAGAAGCTGGTGTTATGCATGTTGAAAGTCCTTTAAATAACATGGATAGCAGGGAAACAGTTGAAGATCATCTTGCAGATACGGCTGCAAAAGGTTCTATAAGAAGTGTTATTTCGACAGGATCTCCTAAGAAGAAACAACACCTCTCTAATGTTTGTTCAAAAAGTTCTGAGAATGTTTTGAGTGAATTCTCAGATGCTGGTCATGTGATCAATGATGGGATTTGTAATGTGGATTCTGGAGGAAAGAAACTGATGCGTACAGATATTGTTGATGAAGGATCAGGCATAGGTAAGTGTTGTTCTTCTGATGCAATAGATACTGGTGTGTGGACAAGAAGAAAGCTTGCATCTGTTAATAGGGATAAAAAGTTGTTGTGTTCATCCCCCACGTTACCATATCCATCAGCAAGTGATGTGAATGATGCATCCAAGGTTAGGAGTTCACTCAGATTAAAGAGACTATCTAGTACTGCTGCATGTAGTTTAGCTGAGAAAGAACACGGCATTCAGATGATGGCAAGAAGTGGCAAGCTAGAAAAAAAGCGGAGGACAATGAAATGGAAGCGACTGGATGCTACTGCAACTACTGTAGAGAATAACAATAAAAAGTCTTTATCCTTAAACCATGCAAAGCGCCCAGACAGTACCTTCCTTCCTTCTACTCAAGTTATGAAACCAGTTGAAATGCAGTGTGGTACAGCAAGTGTTTCTTCTACTCCTACAAGGGGATCAAGCTTAAAGAGAAAACGGTCAGTATTGGTATCTAGGAATCCTTTACAATATAAGCCAGATACACAAGAGTTTCAAGAAGATAGAAGGAAAGAGGAGTCAGTGCAACAAATACAGTTCAAGGGTGATAAGCTTGTGATTCGAATACGGCAAGCCTCGGTGCAGGGAAAAGCAAAACAGTATCCAGTGGATGGCATTGAACAAGACATTGAGAGGGCAGGTTCAAGAATGGTGTCTAAATGTGGGACAATTGGTTCTAGGAAGAAACCATCTCTGAGAAATGATGATGTTGGGTTTCCTGAAGATAAAACAAAACTTGCTCAATGTTTGACTTCCATAAGAGCTGGAAACAGCAAGCCAACATCAAAGACTACCAAAATGGTCTCCCTTCGTTCAATATTAAATCAACCAGAAAGTCATTTAGGTTGTAAAGATAGAGAAAAATTGAAACAGTCTTCTATTACTGGAGCTGGTAATTTGACTTTGAACAAAAGTGGAGGAAAACTGGGGAAATATTCTTTATTGAAAAGGAGACTGGCCAATGAGTTGCCAGAAACATTAAAGGATTCTGTTGAGATTAATCCCAAATCTGACAGGAATGAGTACAGTGGCTTGGTGAATGCCAGGGAAATTCGAAAGCGCAGTCTTTTTGAGTTAACTGGAAAGAGTAAGCCGGAAGATAAATTAACTAGTTGTTCTATTCCTGGTGCAGCAGCACAGTCAAAGAGCGTGTGCCATGTTGATCCATCAAATTCTGTTGGAGGTGAGTTCAATATTAATCATTGCTCAGTTCCTCGAGGTGAACGAACACTAAGAGTGCGATTCAAATGTAAGACCAAGGGACATTTCCCAAAACCTAATACAACAACTTCTGCAGGTGCTAGAACTTGGTTCTCGGAAAACCCCCCTTTATCGTTGGACATTGTGCCCCAGTGTGGTGGTTTAAGATCAAAATTTTGTGCTCCAGAAAGTGGATCTCAATCCATATTTGTACCACTGCTAAAGGATAAACATAATATTTCCAAGAATGAAACTAGACCTCCAGAGCAGCCATTATGTTCTTTTGCAAAAATAGCTACAGGGAAAGGCTTAAATATGAGGAGCATGGTTGACAAGAAGGAAACCAAGGTCCTTCTTGATATGGCTTCTAAAGTTTTGAGCAAACAGAAGCGGCTAAAGAATGCTGACAAATCTAGGGATCATTCAGATAAATGGTCAGAAATAAGCGATATGAGGTATTTGATCTTCAACTATGTTGAAGTTCGAAAAGTATTTGCAAAAGAATATTGATAACATTCTTGGTAAATGTCTTTACAATGATTTAGATAGTCTTATGTGGGCACCATAGCTAATAGACATAAATTGCGTTGTTGCAGCCTTGCTGTGAAATCAGGTTGCAAAACTGCCAAAATAAATAAGAGAAGCAATGACCACATTTTTGTAGGAAAACATGATAATAATCCTTCAAGAAAAAGGTCTAGAACTGAAAATGCACATCCTGGCTCAAACTTTGAGACAGATGTGCCATGTTGTGTTTGTGGAGACTCAAAAGAGGAAGGTATCAATCGCATAGTACAATGCGGACGTTGTTTGATCAAGGTTTGTAGAAATTTGGTTTTTGATTTGATAGATTTCAATGAACCTTGCATCTTCATGTTCATATTTTGAATTTTGAAATCAGGTTCATCAAGCTTGTTATGGGGTGTCTAAGATACCTAAGAGTGGCTGGACATGTCGTGCATGCAAAGCAAACTTGAGTAATATTGTAAGTGTCCATATTTTCAACTTCAACAGGGTCAAGATTTTTACAAATACAGCTCGTTCAATTTATATCCAAAGATCAAATGTCATATTAGATTTCTTATAATGCACATTGGCTAGTTGGATCCATAGTTTGTCAAAATAAAAGATGGGTAATACTTTTTTACAAGAAGTACACTGTACAAAATTAAAGGATAGGAGAATCCGGTCTTTATGATAAATAAAATGAGCAGGTTATTCAATCAATTCCTAATCTTTGCATAGATTCCTTGTTTGTCTAATGATTCTGAACCAAGACATTGTCCAATTTTGGTTTTTAGGTTCCTTGATGTTTTTTTTCAGAATCTGGATGGCCTCTCGTCCCTACCCCTTTTTAGGCCTAATTTAAATCCTGATTTTGCATTGTAGTTGAAATTATCTTGTTCTGAATTGTGCTATATGGTTTTTATGCCATGGGAATTCAATCTACTTACAATATGTTTTGGTATTGTCAGTATGAATTGCTATGTTATCAGTATTCCACTCTATTTCAAAAGTAACACAATTTGAATAAAGAATGTCAACTCATAGTAGTATTTATATGGATGTCTATGTACGCTTTAAGTTTTATGTCCAAGTGCATGTCTAAATCCGCTCAGGGTCTAGAAGTGTGTGCCTAAATTTGGTCAGGATGGGGAACTAGCTGGGTATTGGCACACTTACACGTATTTAACAAATATCTTCTATGAACAAAAACATACCATTTCGCCATTGTTGAATTTGTAACTGTTTAAATATGTAACTAGGTTCGGTCTTCATAATGACATATGTAATGTTGATTTTATGTATTCAATGAAAAGAGAAATGAATTTATTATTATTGTTCTTGAGGCATGGGTTTCATGCTCAAGGGAAATTTATTTTAGATCATGCACCCATTGAGAGCTTCTAGGATTTGTCATTGAGTCTATAAAGTCAAAATAGACATTATCATGTATGAAATTTGAATAGCCCTTATTGGGCATGTTACATATTGTAAGAAACTTATTTGAGTCAAATTAGAGTCAAAGGCCCTCCAAGAGCATGTCAAACATGCAAGCATCAGGTCTGCCTCATGGAACAACAAGTCGGCCTAAGTACATGTCAAGTCAGCCTAATAGGAGGCTCAAGGAAGCCTATATATAGGGCACTCGGCCTCATTTGGAGACACTTCACTCTCACACACAAGTTCGATCATGAGGAAAAGAAGAAGTGTGAAGAAGAGGAAGACAAAGGAAGGAGGAAAAGTCGAGCTATTTTGGATTTGTTTTTTTGGGCTACTTCTCTCCACACGTGCGAAGGAATTAGGGCACATATTGCAGCAGTGAAGCTGAGTTGCAGAAGTGAAGTTAGGTCATCAAGAAGAGCTGTTTTGGAAGTCGATTTCTTTAGGAAAGAGGATCTACTCAAGCGAAGAAGAGAAGTTGCAGTTTCTGGGCAAGTCGAAGTTGCAGTTGCAGTTTCTGAAGTTGTAGTCTCTGAGTAGGTCGAAGTTGCTAGAAGGAGAAGCTATTCAAAGAGGAAACATTGACTTTGTCTTGGAGGGATTCTTGGTCAAGGGTCTAGGTCTTGGAATTTGTCAATTGAAGATTCTATAAGAAGAAGAATCTGGTGGGTTTTCCTCTCGAGTTGGAGAGGTTTTGGCCTTGGCTGATTTCCTACGTCTTGTGTCCTATTGTCTCATTGTTCTTTATGTTTTGGTAGCTGTTTGATGATAGAGAACACTAATTATAATAAAGGAAAGAAGAAGTAAATCAAGAAAAGTAAAAAGTATATCACAAGCAGTGATCAAAAAGAAGAGAAATCTCCTACACTTGCTGCCCTTGGATTTCTCAACATGGTATGAGAGGTAAGGTGACAAGTCAAGGAAGGGCAACTCAATAAAGGACACTCAATGATCGAATTTTGAGAAAAGTATCAAGGACATCAAAGCATCAAGAATATTCTTTCATCTCCAAGACATTTCGAGGACAAGGATCACATCATCATCTTAAAGGAAGTCAAAACCCTTGTTCGTTCAAAGAAGGCATCTACATTTGAAACTTGTAGAAAATTAATGATCTGCACCCTAACCCCAGTTTACAAGTTTGCAAGTGTTTATTTGACCCAACCCACATGTTTTGTCATGCTGATATAATTTTCAGAATGCATTCATTGTAAACATTTAAAGTGTGCTTCTACTATTTTTCACATTTCCTATCAGTTGTAATTAAATCAAAAGTTTAGGCAAGCATTTAGGCATGAGAGACACTTATTTTTGGTCAAGGTGGCCCCGAAAACACCCTACAACCTCTTGGGGAAAACCGGTCTTCAAAGGAGGAATTTCTTGCTTGAGAAATTAGTCTAAGTCAATGTTATCAGAACTGAACCAGTCATTAACCGGAAAACCTTATGGACCAAGAACAGGTCGGAACCGGAAAAAAACCGGTTTACCAAAAGACATAAAATATTTATATTTTAAAGAAAAAACAGATATATTCATGTGCATCCATATGAATCCAAACCATTTATACACAAATATGAAAAGGTTCTCATTTATATAGCAAGTAATAGTGCATATAACCAAAAAAGCACTTAGTGCAAAACATCTTTGAAGAAAAAATGTTACAAACATCAAGAAAGAGGCTCTAAATGGCCTTTATAGTCCAAAACATCATAGATCATAGTATTATACTACAACCTACAATACTACAAGCTACAACTACAAGAAATCAATGATCAAATCATCAATCATCATCAGAATCATCATCCTGATCATCCTTCTCATCCTCATTTGAAGAATGAGTAGCATCCAAGTCTGCAATGGGATTATGGCTTGATTCCCTTGGTCTTTGATTTACCCTCTAAATTTTTGGAGAAAATCAACTCCAAAATCCTCTGAAATCAGCTATGTAGCAACCCCAACAAAAAAAAAAATCTTCCACTAGTTGCAAAAACCACAGAAGAAAACCCAAAGATCTCTGGGAATTTTTTTTTTTGAAGTAGCTCGAAAATCTGCAAACCCAACAACTCTCCAAGACTCTAATCAACTCTTCAAATCTATAAAAATATCCCTCAAAGCAACCCTGCAAAAAACTCTCTGAATTCTTCTCACCAAACTCGGCTCAAGAATTGCAAGAAACTCGAATGAAGAGTGTGAATGAAATAGAGGGAGAGAGGGTACTTAATTATCTTTTGGGGGGGTGGGGGGGGAGGGGTTGGTGCTAGGGTAGCGTTAGTAACTAGGAAAAATAATAATAAAAAAAAATGTTTTTTTTATTGCCCAGGCTTGTGAATAGGTGGAACTAGTCTGTGAACCGGTCCATACCGGTTCAATACTGAATCGGCCGGTTCAAGACTGAACTGACCTGTTCCGTGCTGAAATCGGCCGGTTCAAGACTGAACTGACCTGTTCTGTGCTGAAATTGGCCGGTTCGGTAACGAACCGGTCATTTCCAGTTCGGAGACCCCATTCAGACCGGTTTTGCCTCCAAACCGGTTAGACTGGACAATTTTCTGGAACCAGTTCGATTCTGATAACACTGGTCTAAGTACATAAAAATAAACCACAATACTTATCTCCCTTTAGTTGAAGCTTTAATTGCAATTTCTGAAAATTTGTGCCCACTGAAATAATTTCCAGATTTACAAATTTTCATGCCCAGAAATTTCTGGACTGTCACACAGCTCACTTCCTCGATTTTTGTGCTTAGAAATCAGCCTCGAAATCTGCTCCGAATCAGCCTTGAATTTTGTGCCAAGTTAGCCTCGAAATCTGTGCTGAAGGTACCTCGAAATTCGTGTTTGTAGGCAACAACAATGCCTCGAAATTTGTGCTGGACTGTCCCTCAATTTCTATGCTGTCACTTCTCAGAATTTCGTCCCTAGAATTCTCAGAATTCATGCAGTTGTCTCCTCAGAAATCGTGCAACCCTTAGCCTCGAAATTCATGCCTCTTTGCCTCAATTTTCGTGCTTCTCTATGGCTGCCGTGCTCCTCGATTTTTGCGCTGGTGTAGCTGCTTCCTTTGCCTAGGAATTCAAGCTCTCCTCCTCAAGTTGCAAACTCTCCTTGAATTTCTCCTCTCCTCTTTTCCTCATGCTCTCTCAAGTGTGAAGTGAAGAATGAACTTCCCTTTTCTCCTTTTGTCTTTTAGAAAAGATTGAATCCTTAACCCTAGGATTCAATGGTTGAGACTTAATCTCCAAATCTCAAGATGTGTGGTTGAGATCACTTTTCCCAAATGAACCCCCTCATACATTGGCCCCATTACTTAAAAGCCTCGTAGTCCCCCTCATACGTTGGCCCCCTTACTTAAAAGCCTCGTAGTACCTTTTTCAAGTTGTGTACCTTTTTCTATTTTTCTCATAAAGTTATTTTCTCAACTCACTTTAATATTAGAAAAATACACTTAGTACTTTACACATAAAGTCACTTTAATATTGGAAAAGTACACTTAGTATTTTACACAAAGTCACTTTATAAAGTGCAAGTGACTTTAATATTAGAAAAGTACATGGTACACCACTTTTAAGTATCTCTTCCACCCATGACATTAATATAACTCATGAATGTGACCAAGACAAAAGTCATGAATGTGTCTACTAGGCTAAAAGGGATAAATGCCTAGTAACACCTCTCCTTGGTATTATTTTCAACACTCCCTCTTACCGAGGAAGGTGTTGCTCACCACTTCCTTCCTGTCTCTGAAAAAGACATGCTTGCCTCTTGGCAAAGACTTGGTGAGAATGTCCACTACCTGCTCATCTGTGGATATATACTCAAGCTTCACAGCTCCTCGCTGAACTCAGTCTCTGATGAAGTGGTATCTTATCTCTATATGCTTTGACCGATCGTGAAATACTGGATTCTCAACTCTGATTTTCACAGTAAATCATAGTTGGTCTCAACATTTGACCAAATAGTCCATGAAGCATCTTACGAAGCCATAATGCCTTGCATCTGGCTTGATTAGCTGCCATGTACTCTGCCTCTGTGCTGCTCAATGCCATTGACTTCTATTTCCTACTGAACCATGACACAACTGCTGAGCCCAATGAGAAACAACATCCAAAAGTGCTCTTCCGGTCACTGACACTGCCATCCCAATCTGATTCCGAGCAACCAATCAATTTGACCCCATCACATCTGACATAGTACAACCCATAATCCACTATACCCTGCAAGTATCTCAACACATGTTTTGCAGCCACCTAGTGTACTCTCCTGGGCTCCATCATAAACTGACTCAATGTTTTGACTGCAAAACAAATATCTGGTCTAGTGTTGACCAGATACATCAATGAATCGATCAACTGACGATACAAAGTGGGATCCACCAACTCAGAATCAACATCATGAAGCTTCGTCCAGTTGATGATCATGGGTGTAGCCATAGGCCTGAAACCATCCATATGGAATTTCCTCAAGATATGTCTTCCATACCTGCCCTGGCCAACAAAGATGTTCCCATCTCCCTGCCAAACCTCCATCCCCAAGAAGCAATGCATCAGCCCAATATCAGTCATATCGAACTCTGAAGAAAGACCTCTCTTGCAATGCTGGATGAGACTATCCTCCCCTGTAATAAACAAGTCATCCACATAGAGTACTGGAATGAGTGGATCGTCACCTAATGCATTAGCCCTATATCAGTCATATCAAACTTTGAAGAAAGACCTCTCTTGCAATGCTGGATGAGACCGTCCTCCCTTGTAATAAACAAGTCCTCCACATACAGTACCAAAATGAGTGGATTGTCACCTACCAAAATAAATTATAGGTTCAGATCTGCATCACTCTTCTGGAAACCCTGCTGTTGCAAGTAGGCATCTATCCTCTCGTGCCATGCCCTCGATGCTTGATTCAGTCCATACAAGGGTTTCTTAAGCCTACACACATGAGACTCACTCCCATGCAACTCAAAGCCCTCATGCTGCTCAATGTACACCTCCTCCTGTATAACACCATTGAAGTTCACGATCAACAATCTGCCCTACAACAATTTGTTGTTCACCAAGCTCACCTCCAATCCACCAGAACTCCCAACCCATCTCGCCATGTACCCTGTCAAGATCACATCTCCATGTCTTCAGCTGAACCCTCTGCTCCATGATCTAAATACCGACAGTTGCTTCACTGTGCAAATTCTGATTCACTGACTTCGAAAATAGTTCAGAAACCCTCTGATACCATGTTGAATTTCCACGACCTTGGGTCTAGGTTAGAGTCTTAAAATCTCTGATGCTACCAAACCAAGAATCTCAACCATGAACTACTTTGCACAGTGGAAATATAAAGTAGTAAATCACATAAGCACAAAATATAGACAACTTTTTAATTTTTTTAACCCAACTTCGTTATATTAACAACATTTAATACAACAGTCTAGGGCTCTCGTACTAGGGATAATGGCCCTCATACATCCACTAGTACAAGATACAAACAGGATACTCTAATCATCTGGCTGTAGTGCAATCTCTCAACCCTCTCGGTTGTACCTTGTACCTGCCCGGTCCTTTGGCTCCCGATCAGCAGCTCCTGCCTCTATCAATGCTCCAAATCCACCTAGCCACTGAATCTCGACTGTCCAATCTGCTCTCTAGTTGTCCCTTTGTTCATCAAGGGCACAACACATCAAGATTCCGATCGAGTTGTTCACAACTCCACTTGTGAACAACTCTCAATCTGGCCACTGCTGCTCCTCATCTACTCAGGGACTTCAACCCACTATGGTCTTCCTGCGCTGCAACGATGAAGACCAACATAGGGCACAAAGGGCTACCACCTATCATTGTAAGATGTCCATCTCCCATAATGAACACGGGATAGGAGAACTGCCCATCATCTGCTGTGGAAGTCCTCCACACACAAGTCTCGGGCTCCACAATCCTGCTCCTGGTTGATCAGACCCTTAAGCTCCAACAACTGCCAGGCTAGCAGTCACCTTTGTCCATCAAGGTGTTGCACTTCGGCTCCAACATGGACCCTATCATGCTATCCTCCATCATACCATAAGTGTCCAATCTCGTCCACACTTGGTCCTCTCTCATGCTGCCTTCTAATAATCCCTGAGAGACCAAGTCCACGCTGTAGCATCTGCTCCTAATAGGGCAACCCCACACTTGGGAGACCCTTACACATGGTTGCCCACAGACTTCACCAATCCGCCCTCTGCTATGTAATAGAGGAGCTATTGCGAAAATCTAGGCACCTCAATGTGTCCTTGCCTAGGACACCATCAATCCATCATACACGGGTCCATCTGCAACATACCTTGCTGTTGTCCTCTTGCCTTCCGATCTAATGTGCCTGCTGTCACCTTGGTTCCTTGGTAGGCCTCCCAAAAATCCACGTGGGCTCCTCCAAAACAACTCCCAAGGCCTCCTCAAGCTGCCGATCAACTGATCCACGCAATAGTCAACCCTTGACCCAACACACCTACACAAAATACTGCTGCAACACTGTTTGCACTATTGTTCGCTGCACTCTTGGTTAGGGCACGTACTGCAACCCTAGTTTCACCACACAGTCAGCAAACAAGCCCTTCTAGGGCTGCGGTCCACTTTGGAGAGGCTCCTCCCATGCCACAATGCCTCTTTAGGTTGCTGTCCAACCTTGAAAACCTTCTAATTTGGCCCAACTGTGTGCTATGGCCTACGGCCTAGCACAACAACTATCCTGTAGCTTCCAACCCCTTCAAAATGAGCCCAAACAGTCACCTAACAACAATGTAATGCCTCTCTGCTCCTCGACCAACTAGCCTAGGAAACCGACCCTTAAGACAACCCTTCTCGGCTCTGTTTTGACCCTCAAACAGTCCTACACCCAAGCCCGCATTCCCTACAACAATTTGGCCTCCAATTAGAACTCTCCACGCTGTCCTGAAGTGGAATCTCTTCCACACTGTCTTGAACCTTCCCTTGCTATGGCCTTGACTGCCTAGCCTTCCCGCACTAGAAAGCACTTGAACAACCCTCAAACGGATCTGTCTTACCCTTAAAACAATCCTGCACTAGGTCCGCACTACCCTACAACAATTCGGCCTTCAACCACATGCTTCTCCCATGCTGTATAGGCAGATTTCTCCATGCTGTCCCAAGACTTCTCTAGCTGCGGTTAGGTTTCTCCACGAAATTTCAGAGCTCCTTTTAAATGTATTTCTCACTCAATGGATGAGTAAAACATATCAAATCACCCTTGATTTATAGCTAAATGAGGGGCTTCCACGAATAGATGAAGAGACACATCTATTGGCTAAATTTCACATCAAGCCTACATGACTTGAAAAGCAATAATTACTTATCAACTTAAAAAATTCATTTGTCCTCAACGACAACTCATATTTGGATGATTTTCGATGCGTCAGATTCGTCTCGATGAACACTATCATCCTCATCCATCACATATGAAATTCATCATGGTTTTGGCCCAAACATCGATGGGTACAAAACCCCTAAGCTTGGATCTCAAGCCCACAAGCCCATTTGTACGCTTTGACCTCCAACCCTCGAACGCTAGGGCTTGGAGTACCTCCCAAGTTACACAAAAATCAACAAATTGCACAAATGAATGATTGTATTGGAAGGTGAAGAGACACACTGGATCTTATATGGGATCGCTGGTGGGTGTTCGTCTTGGACTTGGCCTCCCTATATGGGATCCAAGCCCTCCGGAGGATCACAATGACACTTGTAGGGTGAATGTTGAGAGCCATGGGCCTCCAACCATGCATATTATTGGTTTCCACACCATACGCTTCTTCAACGCCACCACTTGCTTGTTTGTGCCCCAATTATATAGAGATGATAATGCACTTGGACCATGTTGCCCAGCTGGCTACAAATTCCACCTGACACTTGGCATCTGATCCAGGGCCCAAAGGAGGTTGTGTCTTTCCCAGGGAGATATGGGAGGGCACACGTCATCTTCTAGCCCTCATTGATGGAGCATCAACTTGATCTTGAGTTACTTGGAGACCCATGAGACCATTGCTTGTTCCCCAGAACCAATTGCGGCACCATATGATGTTTTGCTTGGAGATCAAGGGGCTGCCCCCTTTGACCATCATTCGTGGAGGCCTCTTCTTCATCATGGGCTCTTGAGGACTCAAATAGGCCTTCCAACAACCCTTTGCACCATTATTTTTATCATTTCGGCTTCATTTGGATGGCTTATCTTACACATTTGAGCTATTTGGTGGGCTTGTCACTAAAGACATGTTATTTTTGCACATTAAGATAATATTCAGGGCATTTTAAGGATAATTCGAATTAGAGGACCCCTGTTATTTTGTGTGGCAACATTTTTGGCGTCATTGTCGAGGATACGAGACGTGTGTCTTTTTCCTTTACGACATCATTGATATATCCTTTTGGCGACTCCATTGGAGGATCGAAGCCCTTGTTCCTCATTGAACCTCAAAGTCAATGCTTGTAGGGTGAAGCAAGTATCTATCAAGGCATTTCAAGTTCACCTTGGTGAGTCCACATTTAAAATCTTATGAAAATTTGCATGCAATAAATGGCTCACTGGAGAGGCCTTTTTAATATGTTTCAAGATGATGATCCTGGATACAATGATCATGATGTCATTAACAGCCAAAAGGAGTTTGGTGTGCCTCTTAATGTATCTCTAGGAAAACATGAAATTGATGAGCCTTCCCAATGCCTTGAAAGGGGGTTGTGGTTCTTCCCAAGATATGATGACTGTAGTCCACCTTGTCCCTTCCTCGATAATCAAGACGATGTGATTGTGGATGTGTGTGAGCCATCTATCTCTTCATGCCATAAGGAGGATATGCTCGAGATTGTTATTCATTGAAAGTTTGTGAGCTTGCTCGCTGAGTTCTCCATATTCTCATTGCAAGAAAGGTTGCACGTGTTGGATTCCTCTTTTCCCTCCTCATCCATGATCCCAGATGCATGGTCATCAAATGTTCCCGACCCCCACCCTTACCATTCATCGAAAAAATATTGCAATGGGAAAAGTGATATTTGGCTTCCTTGCCTCATGATGGTTCATAAGGGAAAATGCTTTTATATTGATCTAATAATATGTTGGTTATATTGGCTATATGATTACACTTAGTATTTGCATAATGTAACATGCATGGTAGAATAGGATGCATTTCATATTGATTTCTGCATAGCTAACATCGTCATATCATATTCTCATGCTAGGCTAGATGCATTTAGATTAGACTTGCATTTAAGAATAGATTTATTTCTTGTTCAGTTTTTATTGGTTACCAAAAGTAGGGGTGATCAAAGTACGCCATCAACACATGTTGCCCCTTTTACTTTGTTTGTGATGTGCAGGTAACAGGTTTGCGGTCCCAAGAGATTACTGGTCGTCTCATGACCTCCCTGTTCGAGTACATGGTTTGTGTCGAGAATTTCATAGGGCAAAGTTTAATTCAATTTTCTACTTGATAATTACTTGTGAATCTTATTTCTCTTACTTAGATCTTCTCTTCATTAGCTTATTAGGTCTTTCATCAAGTTAATTATCAAACTACAAAAGACACAATATTTTGGCTCTTCAAGCCGGCCAAAACCTCTCTCTCTTGGAGAGGAAAACCTACAAGTAATTCTTCTTATAATCTTTCAGTTGACAAGTACCGTAATAATGACACAAACATTTGACCTATGTATGCTCCAAGACCTTCTCACTCCTTCCTTGTAGCTTCTTTCTTTTCTACACCATTCTGCACTACTTTGCACCGTTCTGCACCAACCTTAGAGAATGTAGAAATTTCCTGTTTTCCCACCCCGGTTTTCAGTTTCACCTTATTTCTCCAAATAGTTAAATGCCCTTTCCCATATCCTTACATTCAACAAACTGGAAAATAATTTTTTGCTGAAAACAGAAATTCTGGAAAATTTACAGAATGCTGAAAAATGCAGAAATAAAAATCAGCAAGCTTAAAACAATCATTCACACATTTTAACACAGATATATTTGGTCAACATGACCCTGGAAAAACCCCCTACAACTCTTGGGGAAAACCAGTTTGAGAGCTTCTCTTTTATTTTTTTGAATATTGCTTTTTGCAGTGAAACAGGAAAAATTCAGAAAAAATTCCAGCAACCAATTTACAGAGTTATCTCGATTTTCGTGCTTGCACACTACCTTGGAAATTGTGCCAAATCAGCAACAACAGAAAACAGAAATTTTACAGCACCTTAGGACAGCATTAAATGCTGCACGTCCACCTCGGGAAGCGTGCCAGAACAATCGTACTTTGATGTACGAATTGTACAGATTTTGTACAGCAACCTCTCTCGAAATCCGTGCCAAAAAACAGAGCTGTAGCTGCTGTCCTCTTCCTCGATTTTTGTGCTGGAAATGACAGCCACCCTCTTCCTTGAAAAACGTGCCTGATTTTTGTGCCTTGGAGTGCATGCTTGCTGCTGTACCATCTTCCTCGATTTCTGTGCCTCCTCACTTGGAAACACTGCCTCTCCTTTGCTGTATGGATTTTCTGCCTCGGTATGTGTGCCAATAAATGCTGCTGTACCTTTGCTGAAATCTCTTCACTGCTGCCCTCCTTCTTCTCACTGCTCAGAAAAATCTCCAGCTCTCCTTCTCTCCTTCTCCCAATCTGCTCATGAAAGAATGAATGACCTTTTCCCTCCTTTTCCTCCTTTAACCTAACCCTAAGTGACTTTTGGGGAATCCCTAAATCCAATGACTTAAATAGATTGAGATCTAGGGCTGAGATTAAATGCTCATTTAAATCTCACTTTCTATTTTTTAATTCACCTCACTTTAATAAAGACCCACTTAGTCATTTATTTCCAAAGTCACTTTTCCTTTCTAATTTTACATTGACTTTATTAAAGTCACTTTAAAATTAGACTTTAGTAACTTTATCATTTAAAGTCACTTTTAAATTAGACTTTAGTAACTTTATCACTTAAAGTCACTTTTAAATTAGATTTGACTTTATAAAAATTATAAAGTCACTTTAGGAGGAAAATTAAATTCTTTTGGACACTTTTCCCTAGGCCAAAGATCAAAGCCTTAGGGAACCACCTGTCCTCCGGTAACCAAATTTCAACACTCCCTCTTACCGAGGAAGGTGTTCCTCACCACACCCATCTTGTTTCTGAAGTAGACATGCTTGCCCCGTGGTAAGGCTTTGGTAAGAATATCTGCAACCTGCTCATCAGTGGGAATATACTCAAGCTTCACAGCTCATTTCTGAACATAGTCTCTGATGAAATGATATTAGATCCCGATATGCTTTGACCTGTCATGAAATACTGGATTCTCCATGAGTTTAATGCAACTCTGATTATCACAGTAAATCACTGAAGGTCCCAACAACTGACCAAATAAGCCAAACAACATCTTGCGAAGCCAGATGGCCTCACAACTAGCTAGACTGGCTGCCATATACTCTGCTTTCGCTGAACTCAATGCTACTGACTGCTGCTTTCGGCTGAACCATGACACCACTGCCGAACCCAACCCAAAACAACACCCTGAAGTGCTCTTCCTATTAGAAGCACAACTTGCCCAATCAGAATCAGTGTAACCTGCCAATCTCACTCCATCCCCCTGCCTGTAGTCCAGACCATAATCCACTGTCCCCTGCAAGTACCGCAAAATGTGTTTTGCAGCCACCCAGTGAACCTCCCTAGGCTCACACATAAACTGACTCATCGTGTTGACTGCAAAACAAATATCTGGCCTAGTGTTGACCAAATACATCAAGGAACCAATCAGCTGTCTGTACAATGTGGGATCCACCAACTCGGAATCCGAAGCATGGAGCTTCTTCCAGTTGGTGATCATTGGTGTCGACATGGGTTTACAATCCTCCATGTGGAATCTGCCAAGGATGTCCACAATATACTTCCCCTGCCCCAGGAAGAAATGCCCCTCCTCCTGCCACACCTCCAAACCCAAAAAGTAATGCTTCAAGCCGATGTCCTTCATCTCAAACTCCGCCGCAAGATCTCTCTTGCAGTGCTCTATGAGTCTCTCTGCACCTGTAATGACTAAGTCATCCACATATAGCACCAGAATGAGAGGCTCCTCACCTATCACAATATAGTAAAGGTTCGGATCTGCCTCACTCTTTATGAAACCCATCCCTTGCAAGTATGTATCTATCCTGGAGCACCAAGCTCTGGGAGCTTGCTTCAGGCCATAAAGGGCCTTCTTCAGTCTGCACACATGGGACTCCTTCCCATGCACCTCAAAGCCCTGTGGCTGCTCAATGTACACCTCCTCCTGTATGAAGCCATTGAGAAATGCGGTCTTCACATCCATCTCGTGGATCTTCCAACCCATCTCTGCTGCTATCGATATAATGGAGCAGATCGAAGTATATCGAGCCACGGGAGCGAAGGTCTCCTCATAATCAACTCCCTCTACCTGGGAGAACCCTCTAGCCACAAACCTCGCTTTGAATTTCTCAATGCTGCCATCTGCAGCATGCTTTACCTTGTAAAGCCATCTGGAAGCAACCACGGATTTGCCCTCAGGCCTCGGCACCACCTCCCAAACATCATTCTTCATGATAGAAGAATACTCCTCCTGCATGGCCTCTCTCTAGACCTGCTGGCTAGCTGCCTCCTCATAGCTAGAAGGCTCAGAGTCAAGGATGCTGGTAGCCATTGCCATATAGCTACAAAACCTCTCAGGTGGTCTGCTCTCTCTGACCGGCCTCTTAGGCCCAGCAACGGATGTGGCCTCTCTCAAGGTGTCTGGAAGCCACTTGGGCTTCCTCTTCCCTGAGCACACTTCTCCCACAGGAGAATGAAACTCCTCCTCATCATCATCAGGAGCCTGAACTCCTGACTATCTGTCTGTTGTCCTCCTGCCTGCACCTGAACCTATAAACGCTGAAGTACCGTGTGAACTGTCCATCGGTGGACTCCCTAGCCAGCCCCTTTCTGCGATTTGCTCTGCATCTTTGCCCGAAACACCACCCCTACGACTCGTGAGCCACTTTGCTCAGCAGCCAGTTTGACCGTCATAGATGTACCTCAGGATCCTCCTGATCCCTGCCCACTGGATCCCTGTGACTGACTCAACTGCTGCTGAGGGTCTGGCTGATCTAGATACTCTAACTCCCGTGACCTCCTAAAGGCCCTGTCCTCCTCGAACTTCACATCCCGCCTGACAACAACTTTCCTCTGCGCAGGAATGTAAATCCGAAAGGCCTTGGAGGTCTCACTGTAGCCCACAAAGATACCCTTCTTTGCGGTGGGCTCTAGTTTGGTCCTCTTCTCCTTGGGTATGTAGGAGTATGTGATGCACCCAAAGATACGAAGATGACCAATATCATGCTTCTTCCCAGAAAAAGCCTCCTCCGGAGTCATGTGCCCCAAGGCATGATGTAGACTCCTGTTCTGCAAATAAACAGCTGTGTTGCAGGCCTCAGCCCACAAAAACAATGGCAACCCCTGATCATGCAACATGGCTTTGGCAGCCCCTCCGATGGATCTGTTCTTCCTCTCCGCAACCCCGTTCTGCTGGGGGTTGTAAGGAACAGTGAACTCCCTCCTAATGCCTACCTCCGCACAATAGTCAACAAACTCTCCAAGGGTGTACTCTCCCCCATTGTCCGACCTTAGGGACTTGATCTTCCGACCTGTCTGTGTCTCCACAAGAGCTCTGAACTCCTGAAACCGCTTGAAGACCTCACTCTTGGTCTTCAAAAAATAAATCCAGGTCCTCCTGGAGTGATCATCAATGAATAACACATAGTACTCATATCCACTCAAGGAAACATGAGACATCCGACCGCTCACATCGGAATGAATCAAATCAAGTATCCCGGTCGCTCTGCTGTCACTGCTGGGAAAAGGGGATTTGGCAAACTTGCCCATCGCACATCCTCTGCAAGTATCAAAGTGATCAGTACTGAAATCTGGCACACCTGTAGTGATCTCCCACAAAGTCCTCAAGGCTCCATGATACATGTGCCCCATCTTGCGGTGCCAAATCTCACACAGCTCAGAACTGCTAGCTCTGCTGTCGGTACTACTGCTCAATGCCAAAAGGGGCTGAAATGCAAACTTGTACACCTTTGCATGGTGTACACCTATCACTCTAGCTGAATCAGCTGGAGCGCCCCTGGGATATATCAGCACCTGTCCTCCCCTGAACAGTATCTCATATCCTCTATCCTCCAAAGCTGAGACGGATATGAGGTTCTTCCTCATCCCTGGCACATAAAGAACATCTGACACCTTTAAGGGAGGTTTAGACTCCCTCTGAAATGTCAGTGTTCCCACACCGACTGCTCTAACAACTCTGTCATCACCGAGTACTACCTCTATATCAGTGCCACTCTCTGAAAGCTCTGAGAAGTACTCACGGACTCCTGTCATATGACGTGAAGCCCAACTGTCCACATACCAGATACCCGAAGATGCTCCGCTAGTCGAGGGAAATGCATGCTCCCTCTGAACCTCTATGGCAGGTAATCCTGCACTAGAGGACTCACATGCAATGAACCCAAATTCCTGGTCAAAGCGATCTACAAAGTCCTCAACCTCTGTTGATGCTGCCATGCTCTGGTTCTTCCCCTTCTTCTTCTTCTTCTCCGGACACACAACTGCATAGTGTCCCATCTTCTGACAATTCCAACACTTCACCTTGGAATAGTCCTTCTGTGTGTTACCCTGTTTACCTTTACCTTTACCTTTGCCCCCACCATTACTTGTGGAAGTCTGTTTCTTCCCTTTGCCTTTTTTGCCTCCTGCCAACAGTGCTACATCCTCATCTTGCTCAACCGGCTTGGCTGCCCCAAGCTGACCTTTCCTGATCTCTGTCTGAATGCAATCATCCCAAAACCTCTCCCATGTGGGAAGGGTCTCACGTGCACAAACCCCATCAGCAAAGTTCATCCATGAACTGGGGAGGCCATTCACTGCAATCCGCACCAACTCGGTGGGTGGAATGACCTCTCCAACTGCTGCCAACTCATCTCTCACATTAGTAATCTTTGTGAGATATCCAGCTGCACTATCAGTCTTACCCATCTTAATGGTCTTCAGCTTCTCCTTCAGGACCATTTTCCGGTTCTCATTGGTACTTTGGTAGAGATTGGACAATGCTGTCCACATCTCATGAGCATTTCTCTTTCCTCTCATATGAGGAATGCAATGGTATTTGATTCCATCTAGAATCAGTCTCTTACCCTTGTTGTTCTTCCTATTATATGCTTCCAACTGAGTAGCATCAGTAGGCACATTAACAGGCTGCTATGTGGTATGAACCATGATATCCCAAACTTCTGCCTCCTCAAAGATACTCTGCATTCTCTCCTTCCAAACGCTGTAATTGGTATGCCCATCCAACCTATCCTCCACCCTCAATCCCAATGACATCCTGCTGTCCTAAAACTGAAAAATAGCACTGCTGTAGTAAAGGTAAAATTTTGTGTGTGAAAAATCAGCTTGCTGTAATTTCTGAGTGAAAAATCAGTTTGCTGTAATTTTTCCTTCTTGCTGTCCCAAACTGCCTTTTTAGCAAAATACCTCTGATACCATGTCGAAATTTCCTGTTTCCCACCCCGGTTTTCAGTTTCACCTTATTTCTCCAAATAGTTAAATGCCCTTTCCCATATCCTTACATTCAACAAACTGGAAAATAAATTTTTGCTGAAAACACAAATTCTGGAAAATTTACAGAATGCTGAAAAATGCAGAAATAAAAATCAGCAAGCTTAAAACAGTGATTCACACATTTTAACACAGATATTTTTGGTCAACATGACCCTGGAAAAACCCCCTACAACTCTTGGGGAAAACCAGTTTGAGAGCTTCTCTTTTATTTTTCTGAATATTGCTTTTTACAGTGAAACAGGAAAAACTCAGAAAAAATTCCAGCAATCAATTTACAGACTTATCTCGATTTTTGTGCTTGCACACCGCCTCAGAAATTGTGCCAAATCAGCAACAACAGAAAACAGAAAATTTACAGCACCTTAGGACAGAATTAAATGCTGTACGACCACCTCGGGAAGCGTGCCGGAACAATCGTACTTTGCTGTACGGACTGTACAAATTTTGTACAGCAACCTCTCTCGAAATCCGTGCCAGAAAACAGAGCTGTAGCTGATGTCCTCTTCCTCGATTTTTGTGCCAAAAATGACAGCCACCCTCTTCCTTGAAAAACGTGCCTGATTTTTGTGCCTTGGAGTGCGTGCTTGCTGCTGTACCATCTTCCTCGATTTCTGTGCGTCCTCACTTGGAAACACTGCCTCTCCTTTGTTGTACGGATTTTCTGCCTCGGTATGTGTGCCAATAAATGCTGCTGTACCTTTGCTGAAATCTCTTCACTGCTGCCCTCCTTCTTCTCACTGCTCAGAAAAATCTCCAGCTCTCCTTCTCCCAATCTGCTCATGAAAGAATGAATGACCTTTTCCCTCATTTTCCTCCTTTAACCTAACCCTAAGTGACTTTTGGGGAATCCCTAAATCCAATGGCTGAAATAGATTGAGATCTAGGGTTGAGATTAAATGCTCATTTAAATCTCACTTTCTATTTTTTAATTCACCCCACTTTAATAAAGACCCACTTAGTCATTTATTTCCAAAGTCACTTTTCCTTTCTAATTTTACATTGACTTTATCAAAGTCACTTTAAAATTAGACTTTAGTAACTTTATCACTTAAAGTCACTTTTAAATTAGACTTTAGTAACTTTATCACTTAAAGTCACTTTTAAATTAGATTTGACTTTATAAAAATTATAAAGTCACTTTAGGAGAAAAATTAAATTCTTTTGGACACTTTTCCGTAGGCCAAATATCAAAGCCTTAGGGAACCACCTGTCCTTCGGTAACCAAATTTCAACAGAGAACTCGGTCCCTAGCCCTTAAATAGTCGAATAACCTTTTGTTCTTTCTTTGATCCTTGGCCTGCAAGAGAGAGTCACTCCAACACCTTTCTTCCGAATTGTGTAAGCATTGAAGCAACCCTTAGAATAGGTATCTCATCCCTTTAGTTCTTGACACAGTCCTACACATATGTGTAGTTTGGGTTTCTTCAAATGTCTCCAATTCAAAGGTTATCTTCCTACACTGATATACACTTGAATATACCCTTCACTGAGCTAAAATATATTGCGTTTTACTTCAATCTTTACTGAGATTGCCGAGGAGATCCACACTCGTACCCTTACCCTTACCCACTGAGATCCACACTGTATTACTTCAGAGATGTCTGAAATTGTGAGTGTCAAATGAGGTCGCAAACCCTTTCTATATACAGGGACTTCATCCCTCTTCTAGGTCGACATGTCTTCTTGTAGGTACGCCGACTAGAACAAATGCTTGAGTGCTGACTTGTTAAGCAGTATTTCCAACACATTTGGAGCTGACTTCGTGGAGCAAGGTGACAAGGTCTTGGAGCATATAATTTGTCCTTTACACAAGTGTAACATTACTTCACATACATGACTCTATTTTATACATTTATGACAATATGAAAAATTCCTAAAAGACATCAAGAAGAAGTCTTTGACCTATAATAAAAACTACTTTCTCATGAAACCCATGAGTCAAGATTTACAAAATACATTTTATTATCTGTCTTCTTCATTCCATAAATTCATAATTACATAGTAATTATGAAGACCGATCCTAGTTACACTTTTCAACACTCCTTCTTAACTAGGGAGGTATTCATAATGGTACATGGTCACTCTCAATCTGAAGAATCTCATAAGAAGAATTTGATTGGTAATCTATCTGTCATAACATCATATTATCCAACATTGTCACATAGCAAGGCCTTGACTAATAGCTCCATCTCTCCACGAGATCTTGAGCAACAATGCTGGTGAGACCAATGACTATAGACACCATTGTCATTGTCTTCGGAGTACATACTCCACCCGTGTGTTCGCCGAGTATGACCTCATAGGACCATTCTTAGTTCTCAAAGAATATCCGTCGTTTCATGACTACTCTTTTCATTGGATGCCTTAATACATCTCAACAGAGATTCAGATGCTAGATAATTGCCCAATCCAAAATACTCTATTCTTTATACCAATTGAACACAAGAATGCATGTTTATCTCTCCCTCTCAACTAGGGAGGTTCCATTTACCATGTGTCTACATTCTTCTTCATGGCCTTCACTAAGACTTATGACTGTTAGTCCTGGCCCAGTGCATAACCAATGAGATAGAAAAACACAAATGTCACTTCCTCTTAAGTAGGGACCCTATAACAACAATGATGAAAACATCCAGCTGCTCAAGAAGAACTCCTTTCGATGATGTCATGAATTGAGGAGTCTTCAATTTTCTTCTCAGGGCACAAATCATCCATCACTTTCATCTAAGAACCATGTCTTTTATCAGAAAGTGATCCATCAATCTTTCCATCTGGTCTAGCTTCATGTTATGCTGCTTTCTTTCGAACCATATATCTTCCAAGGATCTTTCATCTTGCCATATGGTTATCAACTTGTGGAAGTCTTTTACTTCCATTTGGCAGCTCTGCATAAGCTCATCAGATGTTATTCAATTATAAATATGAATACTTAGATCAGAAGATACCTCAGTTGATGATCATGACATCCTTCTTGTAGGCATCAACATCCTTCATATATGTTGACACATTTCCAAAAGATATGTACTGCCAAGGGTCTTCATCTTTTCTGGACTTTTATTAGAGTCTACATATCTTCCCAGGAGATTTTCTAGTCAAGTCTTCTTGATTACCTTGGATGTTGACTGCCTCTTTTCATGATTGTACTTCCCACAATCTCTTAATTTTTCTTTCTCCATAGTTTTATTTTATTCCTAGGAACTTCCACTGTGCAGTTCCTTGATAATGTACAATCACCTCATATTCCATATTGTTGAAAAGTGTAACTAGGCCGGTCTTCATATTGATTATGTAATTATGAACTTATGTAAAGTAGAAGACAAATAATAAAGTGTATTTTTGTTTTACTTGCTTCATGGGTTTCATGAGGAAGATTTTATTATAGGTTTATAGACTTCTTCTTGATGTCTATGAGGATGTCTTCTAGATATAAATGTATTTAAGAGTCATGTTGATGAAGAGACGAGTCAATTAATATGCTTCAAGATCTTGGCAATATACTGTGAAGAAATGGCTCCTGAAAGATGCAAGAAGATACCCTTATAAACGTTGAATTAGTTGTCCTGCATGTTAGCCTATAATCAGCTACGAAGTCGGCCTACTATCTTGCTGGAATGTCAGCCCAAAAGACAGTGAGACAGATCATATATATATGACTTTCCTACGGTTCATTTGAAAGGCAACTAAGTACGGATGACTCTGAATTTAGTGCGGATAACAGAAGGGACTCGAATGCGGAATTCTGAAAAGGGTTTAGTGCAGATTATAAAGAGATAACGAGAACATTAGTAAAAGTCTGAAAATATGTGAGTTAATGAAAAAGGATGCGGATCAATCTTCGCCTGAAGTCAAGAAGAATTGCGGTTATATATACAGTGATAGATGCAGACTCCTGTACAAATATAATTCTGAAACAAATATGAATACAAGTGTATGTGGACTCCTGTGCGAAATCAGATGTGGATTCTTGTGCGGAGTGCTGAGAAGAAGCTACGGTCAAGCCTAGAAAACATTGCGGTCAAACCTGAACTATTTGATGAGAAGAATCTGCGGTCAACAAGATAATACACAGTGCGGGTAATACACAGTCAAACACGATGTATATATAGTGCGTATTTTGAAAGGATTGTTCTGCGTGAAGTTTGAAGTTTGAAACATTTTATATGACGTTGATGCTGTGAGTCTGAATCATATTTGTGTATACTTGAAGTTCACCTGGAAGATAAATCTATATTATGTGACAACATCTGGGTTATGATGAATTCTGATGTAAGGAAAGTAAATATGTGATTTACCTTCCCACAATAAAAAATGCTTCTGCTGCCTAACATTTGTGTCCTGTACATTTTGATAATTAACTTGATGAAAGATTAACTAAGACATAAGCAACACAAGCAAGCTCACAAGTAATTATCAAGAAGAGAATTTGTATTAACCGAAAGTCCTCCAAATTCTCAACATGGTATCAGAGCTTTGGTTACAAGAAAGGGCTATCAGTGATACAAATCCACTTTAGTTTGGAAGTTACAATCTCAACTTGGTTACATTGCAGCGCTTATAGCACAAATATTACGAAACATGTCACCTACATCACAGGTTCAGTGATACTTCAGTTTGGCATACATGTACATGAGTTTGTAAAAGGAAGCAGAACTCGAATAGCACAGTTTCAACCTTGGAAGAATACAGTCTGAAGGTTCAGCCACACGAATGGATGACATGTGACCTCAAGTCGGGAACAACCTAAGATGAAGATCATTCAAGGAAGAACAAGTTGAAGATCTCCTCTTCACTTGCCAAGTAAGTATCTTTCATTTTCATTTTAATTTTGGTTAAATGACTTAGATTTGCAAAGATATACATAAGGTGGTTGTACTATTGAAGATCCTTGCATGAAACAAGGAGGATAGTCATGGTTCTCATAGACAACTGAAGTCATAGATAAGGGTCTCCTTTGAATTCATGGAAAGGAACTCTTAAGGTTCTCTCACATGAACAATATTGGAGACACAAAAGAAGCTAGAAGAAGAATTATGAACAATACAAGAAAGTTCATGTCACCAGACAGGATGGAAGGAGTGGATGGAAAGAGGGAGTAAGAGATCATTAAGAATAGTCTCTCTCATAATAAGTCTCTTTATGGCTCCTAGATCCTACTTAAGATTTGATGTGATGTGACATCATGGGAGTATAAGAAACAAGAACTCATATGATCATAAGGGTAACAAAATCATGGGATAAGTAAGTTACCTCACTCATCAACCTAGAGTTTCTATGGAAGAAGACAAGTTGAAGCCAATAGTTTTGCAAAAATCAAACATTTGAAGAAAAGGAAGAACTCAAACATATTATGTTCATTTCATCTAGTGTAGATCATGCCTTTTGGCAGCCTGTGTATCGGAAGAGTTCCTGGTTTCTTTGATCATGCTTCTTTTATCTGCAACCATATGACCTGTCTACATAGCATCCATTGTCAACATAAATATATATATTTTCCTTATTTGTATTGAGTCATCCTGCAATAGATTTCCTTGGAGTGAAGAGTTTTATTCCCTTGATCTGCTTCATTAATATGTCATTGTATCCTAATCCCATAATTATTAGAATTCTTGATGAAACCTTTTGCTTACTTTCTAACCATTGCATCCCAAAGGATTTCATTAGAAAAATGTCTGCACTTGTTTCCATATAGATTAATGAACAATGAACTGTGACCCAGATGACTATCTAAATACAATGAGGTTCCAGAAGTCATTTTATTTCATAGCATAATGTTTAATGTTTTAAGACATTCTCCTATGACTAGTACTTCTTGCTTGTAATGCTTCTATCATGATGCTAATTTAAACTGATGCATCTATCTAATATGCAATACTCTTTTACAACCAACGGATATCTCTTAAAGAGGAAGATGATCTCAATCATAATAGAGATCTTTCACTTCTTCTTTCTTTGACTTCTTTGAATCAGGTTCTTCTATTTCTCCGGCAACATGGGCTTCCTCCTTTTTCCTCTTATCCTTGTTGAGTTTGGGACAATCCTTTCTATAGTGCCCAAACTCATGACATCCATAGCATCGTATCATATCCATGTTCTTTTTTTTCGTATGAGAACCAAATTTACTAAATTTTCCTTTCCTCCTTGTCATGGTAGCATAGGCTTGATTTCTTCATTTGTTCCAGTATCAATTTTGGCTTTTAGTCTAGTTTCTTCTATCTTACATAGAGACCACAGATCTTGGAATGGTGTTGCTTCTTTCTTCCCATATATACTAGAAGTGAAGTTTCCCCATCCCTCTGGTAGAGCATTCAATACCACTGTAGTCATTTCTTTGTCAGACATTACTTCTCCCATTTCCTGTAGTTGATCTTGTGTTTCGGAAATCTTCATAACGTATGAGGTTATTCCTTCCTCTCTTGACATTTGAAGATTGATTCTTCAATGTAGACCTTTGCCTTCTAGAAATTGATCCTTGATCTTCTCGGTACTTGAGTGTCTTTTAGTCAAATAGCCCTTTCCAGCACCTTAGCTCTGATACCATGTTGAGAATTTGATAGGGCGTAGTTTAATTCAATTCTCTACTTGATAATTACTTGTGAATCTTATTTCTCTTACTTGGATCTTCTCTTCGTTAGCTTATTAGGTCTTTCATCAAGTTAATTATCAAACTACAAAAGACACAATATTTTGGATCTTCAAGCCAGGGCTAAAACCTCTCCCCTCTTTGAGAGGAAAACCTGCAAGTAATTCTTCTTATAATCTTTTAGTTGACAAGTACCGTAATAATGACACAAATTTTTGACCTATGTAAGCTCCAAGACCTTCTCACTCCTTCCTTGCAGCTTCTTTATGTTTTGCACTGCTTTGCACCGTTCTGCACCAACCTTAGAGAACTCGGTCCCTAGCCCTTAAATGATGTAATTCCCTTTTGTTCTTTCTTTGATCCTTGGTCTCCAATAGAGACTCACTCCAGCACCTTTCTTCCAAATTGTATAAGCGCTGAAGCAACCCTTAGAATAGGTCTCTTATCCCTTTAGTTCTTGACACAGTCCTACACATATGTGTAGTTTGGGTTTCTTCAAATGTCTCCAATTCTCGGTTATCTTCCCGCACTGATATACACTTGGATATACCCTTGAATGAGCTGAAATAATACTGCGTTTTACTTCGATCTTTATTGAGATTTCCGAGGAGATATATGTGAGATTTATGGGATCCTTTACGCACTAGTTTATGCCTTCTTTCTTCGATGTATAACCCTTACTCTTACCCACTGAGATCCACACTGTATTACTTCAGAGATTTCCGATATTGTGAGTGTCAAATGAGGCCGTAGACCCTTTCTATATATAGGGACTTCATCCCTCTTCTAGGCCGACATGTCTTCCTATAGGTAAGCTGACTAGAACAACTGCTTGAGGGCCGACTTGTTAAGGAGTATTTCCAACACATTTGGAGCTGACTTCGTGGAGCAAGGTGAGAAGGTCTTGGAGCATATAATTTGTCCTTTACATAAGTGTAACATGACTTCACATAGATGACTCTATTTTATACATTTATGACAAGATGATAAACTCCTAAAAGAGATCAAGAAGAAGTCTTTGACCTATACTAAAAACTACTTGCTCATGAAACCCATGAGTCAAGCTTTACAAAATACATTTTATTATCTGTCTTCTTCATTCCATAAATTCATAATTACATAGTCATTATGAAGACCGATCCTAGTTACACTTTTCAACAATTTGTGCACTCTACTGAGAGCTCATGTCCCAGATGGAGCAAGATGTTACCCACCGCCTGTGGCTGACCCCTATTGGAGAAATTTTCTCCTAGTCTTTTCTTCAACTAGCAGCCAGCAACCACCTAATAACTCGATGTGCTACTGTTCTTCGCCACCGGAGCCAATTGTTGTGTACCCTCACTCGTCAGTCATGATCGTATGTTTGAAGTTGGGCCATCCAACCTTGAATGTATGATTTTTCATTATGCAATTGGCTGCTTATTCTTGGGTACACTTGGACATGGATTGATGGGGGGACTTGGAGGAAAGAACGAGCTTTGACTGTACTCTTGTTCCTTACCTCAACTTTGGGGGTTAATCTTGTATCCTAGTCCCATGGGATCCCCTTTATTGGAAACTAGCTTTAGGAATGGCACTACATGGGAAACTATGATTTTAGTTGTGTGGTCTCGCTTCCCGACACCATATATCTCACTCCCCTTTGCTCATTACAAGCCCTTTTCGCATTTTCCCTATTTGGGTCCACATTTGTCCATTGGGTCCACAAGGTGTTAGCCTCCCCTTCCTCTTGTCCACATCTTGGGTTGGGCCTGAAATGATGCCCCGAAGGTTGATGCAGTGAAAAAGAATGATAAAAGCATAATTTGGCCACATGCAACAAGAAATGTACCACAAAATACAAAAGATAACAGGGATAATAAAATTTAGCACGTGGGCAAAAGCCAAACATGAGCTCTACCTCTTATCATTATGGAAATCACCCTGGTTCCTGGGGCCCCTATGAGTGCCCCCTACGTCATTAAGGAACCCATGAATGTCCCAACCCTTGGTGGGCGATGAATTGCCCCACCTCAAGGGGGGGTAATCACTGCTACATCTTAGGCATCATGTTCTCATCCCTTTGAGCCCCGAGCAGTGAAATGAAGAAAAATCAATATAAGGCAAAAGCAAAATGAAGAAGGGTGGAAAAACAAAGGTTGGGGTAACTCATGTACAACGATTGCTCCCTCCTTACATTCATACACACAAGGTGTGGGCCTCCTTCATCATAGCTAGCCTTGTACCATGGCATGTGGTTTGGTGCCTTTCCTTTATCCCCACTCCGTTCCATCATCATTTCACATGACACCTGCTAGTCAATGGGTGTACCTTGGACCTGTTATTCACTTAGAGGTTGAAACCACCTAATAGGGTCCTTCATTAACCGCTCTTGCCAAGGAAGGTAATATTAGGAATATTTGAAGCCCAAATTTGGAAGGGAAAGCCACTATGAAGTGTCCACTTCTTCCTTTGATTAGAAAGCTTATTTACTCAATTTCCCTAATGAATCACTGTATTGGAAGGTGAGGAGACACATTGGATCTTATACAGGATTTTATTTGGGTTTTTATTTCGGACTTGGCCTCCCTATACGAGATCCAAGCCCTCTGGAGGATCACAATGGCACTTGTAGGGTGAGCGTTGAGAGCCATGTGCCTCCAACTTGTTGAAAAGTGTAACTAGGTCGGTCTTCATGTTGACTATGTAATTATTTATTTATGTAGAGAAGAAGTCAAAAATAATAAAATGTATTTTTGGTGTACATGCTTCATGAGTTTCATGAGCAAGATTTTATTATATAGACAGACTTCTTCTCGATGTCTATTAGGTTTTTATCTTCTAGGAATAAGTAGAATTAAGGGTCTCATACATGAAGGATCTAGTCTAGGTATTTATGTTCCAAGACCTTGTGGAAGAAGCTCACAACAACACTCTATGCGATGATGAAAGACAATCCTTAAATGCTATGAAGAATCAACTCTCCGACGCTGGAATAAACCTTATCTAGTCGACCTAATTCACCATGGACAAGTCGGCTGGCAGGTCGGCTTATTAACTGACTGCAACAACTATAAATACCTAGTTGAACTGTGCAGAAAAATAACAGAATTGCGGATCTATCTCAGGAAGAATTGCAGATCTACCTCAACAAGAATAACAGACATCTCTGAGATATAGTGCGGACAAGAACAAGATAACAATGCAGATACAAGGGAGACTTCAATGCGGATAAGTCTTAGGAAAAGATTGCGGATCTATCACAGTCAATAAGTGCGGACAAAACAGTGAATTAGGGCAGCATCTGAATGCGGACAAGTGCAAGAAGGGAAACACATAAATGCGTATAAAGGATAGCATGTAAATGCAGATCTGAAATTAAAGAGTAGGAAGGAAGTTTGCAGATAGTCAAGTACAGGATTGCAGATAGTCAAGAACAGTCTGCGGATAGTCAAGGACAGTTTGCGGATAATCAAGGATAACAAGGTACAGTGCAGATATCTCTGAAGTTTAAGGAGCAGACTTAAGAAGATTAGTACAAGAATAAGTTGCTGATATACATTGTTAAGGGCTGTGATAACAAGATAGAATTAGCAGAGGATGAGAAAGTGATCATAAGGAGAAGAGGCAGTAATTGTGAGGAAGGTAAATCTATGATTTACCTTCCTACTGTTCAAGCAATTCAACTACAAGCATATGCAAGGTGAAGATCAAGATTTCTAGTGCTGATGCAGAAGTAAGTAATTTGGTGAAGAGAAGATTCAAGGTTGAAGAAGCTGAATCAAGGTCTTGGAAGCATATCTAGGTCAAGGGTCTATGTCTGGGTTATGGTACTTGTCATTTGAAGATCTATAAGAAGAATTCTTTGCGGGTTTTCCTCTCGAAGGGGGAGAGGTTTTGCCTTTGCTCTAGGAGCCTAACTTTTGTGTCTTGTGCATTTTGATAATCGACTTGATGAATGACTAACTAAACTAAAAGAAGCGAAGACATAAGTATCACAAGTAATTATCAAGAAGAGAATTTGTATTAATCTCCAGCCCTCCAAATTCTCAACACAACCATGCAGAGCATTAGTTGCCACACCATAGGCTTCTTCAACACCACCACTTGCTTGTCAGTGCCCCAATTATACAAAGATGATGATGCACTTGGGCCATGTTGCCTAGCTGGCTACGCATTGCACCCGACACTTGGCAGCCGATCCAGGGCCGAGAGTGTTGAAATATGTATTTAGGTTCGGTCTTCATAATGAGATATGTAATCATGATTTTATGTATTTAATGTAAAGAGAAAAATAAATTTATTATTTTTGTTCTTAAGGCATGGGTTTCATGCTCAAGGGAAATTTAGTTTTAGGTCAAGCATTCATTGAGTGCTTCTAGGGAAATTGAGTCATTATCATGCATGGAAGACCCGTTTGGGCATGTTACATATTGTAAAAGAAATTTTATTTGATTCAAAATAGAGTCAAAGGACCCTCCAAGACCTTGTCAAGATGCAGCGACAAGTTGGCCTACCAAATAGTGACAAGTCGGTCTAGGGACAATGTCAAGTCGGCCCACAAGAAGTGACATGAAGCCTATATATAGATAGCTCGACCTCATTTGTTAGGGCATCATTCAAGTTTGTTTTGAAGCTCAAGAAGTCCGAGTAAGTCTAGTGAAAGAGAGAGAAGCAAAGGAGAAGAAAATCAAAGGTTATAAGGATTGTTTTTTGGTCATTCACCTCACACGTGCGAGATAGTTAGGGATACTTTCTGTAGCTATGAAGATCAAAGATGCAGTTACTTGAAGAGGTCGAAAATCAGTTGTCTAAGATAAGTTTGTCAAGTCGAATTGTCAAGGAAGAAAGATCATCTCCAACGAAGAAGAAGTCTTGCAAATCTGCCCTAATTAGTCCAGATGTGTGGAATCACGAAGATTACAGGCACGCTGAAAATTGCAAACTTGTGATGGAGGCCGAAAAATTGAAGAGAGCTTGAAATCTATATTGTTGTAGTCGGTTTGACCAACGTTGACTTTGTGAAAGAAGTGCTGATCAAAAGAAGAGATTTGACTTGGTCTCGAAGGGGTCTTGGTCAAGGGTCTCAGGTCTTGGAATTCATCAATTGAAGTTCTACAAGAAGAAGAAGAATTATGGTGGATTTTCCTCTCAGTTGGAGAGTTTTTGGCCCTCGCTGATAGCCTACATCTTGTGTCCTATTGTCTCATTGATTTTATCGTTTGGTAGCGTTTGACGATAGAAAACACTAATAATAATCAAGTGAAAGAAGAAGTTAATCAAGTCAAGTAAAAATACATTACAAGCAATTATCCAAGTAAGAGAAATCACCTAATCTAGCTGCCCTAGATTTCTCAACATAGTATCAGAGCTAAGGTGGCAAGACAAGGAAAGGCAGCTTGAAGAAGGACCATCAAAAGAAGTGTCAAGAAAGGTCAAGGCATCAAAGAGGACATCGAATCATCAAGAAAAGGATTCATAAGGGCCGAGCAATCCAAGGAGTATCAAAGAAGACCTCAAAACCCTAGCTCATTCAAAGAAGGATTCTGCGCTTCAAGCATTCTTGGGAACCTCACATAATAATCATCTCAAGGAGAAGAAGATGTCTACTTCCACTGAAAGAGAGGACTACAAATTAAAGCCTTCTTAAAGTCTCTCAAAACATACTTGAAGGAAGACATCTTCATCAAGAAATCTTGTATTATCAACATTATCAAAAGGAGCATCATGTTGAATATTTCATCATCTAGGAATATCTTCTCTTGACAAGTAACTATCTTTACATCTATGTCCGAGTCTATCAAAATGAATTCGTTTTGCAAGGAGAGCAACAAAATGGTTGGGTCATTAAACTTCCTTGAATGGAAAAGGAGGAAAAATTTGATCCTCATAGAGTGTGAAGTTATGGGTCATATCAATGGTAAGGTCTCCAAACAATCAAAAGAAGAAGATCAAGCACTGCCAAAGTATATGAAAGGGGAAATAAGGGTTCAAAGGATTCTTATAGTATCCATCAAGGATCCTCTCATACCTTATGTATCAAAGTTGGAGACATCAAAAGAAATCCATGATAAGTTAGTAGATTTGTTCTCTATAAGCACCATTAGGGAAGTCATATCTTTGACAACCGAGCTATACAAGATGAAGATATCAAAGGAAGAAGGAATAACATCATACTTTATGAGGGTGTCAGAAATACGAGACCAACTGCAAGAGTTGGGAGAAATAATGTCCAATAAATAAATGATCACAGTTATGCTCAATGCACTATCGGAGGAATGGGGCAACTTTGTATCAAGTTTCTATGGAAAGAAGGAAGCCACCCCATTCAGTGAACTCTGGTAATTGTGTAAGATTGAAGAAACCAGGTTAAAAGCAAAGAGTGATGTGGGACCAAGCAAACAAGTTCAAGCATTTGCTGCCATGGCTAGGAGAAAAGGAAAGTTTGGAAAGTTTGGTCCTCGGAAAAAGAAGAAGATCGATATGTCGAAGATCCAATGCTATGGCTATCATGAATATGGGCACTACAAGAGAGATTGTCCTAAACTCAAAAAGGACAACAAGAAAAGGAAAGAAATAATTGAAGCCCATATCACCGAAGAAGTGGAAGAACTTGAAAAGAGGAAATCAAAGGAGGATGAATTGAAAGATCTCTACTATGAGTGAGATAATCTCCTTTTCTTAGTTCCTTTCAGTTTTGTAAATAATAGCTATCATGGTAGGAAGCATTGCAAGTATGATAGGATGCTTCATATTACAAGATGACATCATACAATTGAAGCAAAAGTTCATTATAAGAACAATTGAAGTAGAAGTCTACATGATTGTAGTAGTCATCATAGAAAGGAAGTAGGTCTTGGTAACCTCATTGAAAGCATAAGTAGTACTCATGGGTAGAAGAAAGTCATCTAGCATAAAGTTCATCATGCATCATCATTATTAGGAAGGAGCATTTGCAGGATGAGGATAATCAAGATCCTCCATTGAAATCTTCATTAGAAGGTTCACCTCTCTTGGAAGAAGCAAGTGTCTTGCTGATCATTCCACCTTGTGTGGATCCATTGTTTAGCAGGATGATGGTATGGTGACAAAAGAAGTGCAACATGTCAAGATGGTTGAAGTACTTTCAATAAAGGAAAGGAATCTGCCAAAGGAAGTCTAGATGACCAAAAGGAGAAAAGAGGTATGCACATATTTGATAGATTAAGTCATGTCACCATATAGTTGCAAACAACATGGGTAAATGCTCTACCTCATGGGAATTATCAAAGAAAGGGAGTCTCTTCCTTTGGAAAGATGCATGAAGGCAAGCTCTACATATTGACAAGATGAAAAGTCCTCATATGGAATATGAGGTAGTTGACAAAGATGAAGGAGCCATGGATGAAAGTAACTGGGGAGCAATATGTGAAGAAAGAAAGAAGGGATCGTGAAATATGCAACTATGGAAAAGGAAATCAACATCCAATGACTAGAAGAATTGACCATGACATCTCCATGGAAAAGGTATGAAGGCTCTGATAAAATCTAGAAAGGAAGGAAACCCTTGACATTGAATATCTTGGAGATGTGTCAATATATGTGCGGGATGTTGATGTTGCAAGCAAGCTGCTGTCATGATGAAAGGCCATCACAAAAGTTAACTTTGATTTGATGTTCACTTTTAATTTTTGAACATTTGGTTGGGTTGATACAAGGCTACTGAAAGAGAGTTGTAGATGTCACCTACAACTAGCTCTCATGTGGTTGGATGAGAGATCTTGAAGGAAACATGACTTGGAAGAGGTAGTTGTATGAAGAAAAGCCAGATGTGGAATAGAAGATCACTTTCCAATGGAGAAAAGGGTGACATGACTAACATGGTTCATGAAGGAAAGTGATGGATGGCCGATGCCCTATAAGAAGAAGGCTCCATAATAATGAAGATGAAATTCATGACATCGAAGGGAGGAGCTCAACAAGCAACGAAAGGTATGATGATCTCCACCAAAGAGCAAAAAGTTGCTGTTAGAAAGCAAGTCCCTAGTTAAGAGGGAGCTTGGGTACATTCCTTTATAGGAATGGGTATATCTTCCCTAAAAGGGAGAGATAGACTCATCATTCATGTCTTAATATTGTGAAGAAAGAATGGAGGATTGGATAAGCAATTTGGCATCCAAGATAAGAGTAGTTGAAGAGGACCGATATTCTTTGAGGATTGGGAATCCAGGATAAGAATAGTGTTGGAAGGACATACCCTGTGAACACCTGGGTGGGGTATGTGCCTTGAAAGACAATGATGATGGTCTCTATCAGTCATTTGTCTTGCCAACATTGTGTTTTTATCTTGTGGAGAGATAGAGCTGTTAGTCATGACCTTGCTATGTTACAATGCTGGTTGGTATGATGTAAAGAGATGGCTTATCAATTCGACTCTTCTTATGAGAATTATTCAGATTGAGAATGTCCAAGTACCTTGTATGGATTATGAATACCTCCCTATTTAACAAGAAGTGTTGAAATATGTTACTAGGTTCGGTCTTCATAATGACATATGTAATCATGATTTTATATATTTAATGTAAAGAGAAAACTAAATTTATTATTGTTGTTCTTGAGGCATGGGTTTCGTGCTCAAGGGAAATTTATTTTTATGTCAAGCACGCATTGAGTGCTTCTAGGTCAATTGAGTCATTGTCATGTATGGAAGACCCTTTTACATATTGTAAAAGAACTTTTATTTGAGTCAAAATAGAGTCAAAGGACCCTCCAAGACCTTGTCAAGATGCAAGCAACAAGTCGGCCTACCAAACAGTGACAAGTCGACCTAGGGACAGTGGCAAGTCGGCCCACAAGTAGTGACATGAAGCCTATATATAGAGAGCTCAACCTCATTTGTTAGGGCATCAATCAAGTTCGTTATGAAGCTCAAGAAGTCTGAGTATGTCTAGCGAAAGAGAGAGAAGCAAAGGAGGAGAAAATCAAAGGTTACAAGGATTGTTTTTGGGTCATTCACCTCACACGTGCGAGACAGTTAGGGCTAATTTCTATAGCTACGAAGATCAAAGTTGCAGTCACTTCAGGAAGCCGAAAAATCAGGTGTCTAAGGTAAGTTTGCCAAGCCGAGTTGTCAAGGAAGAAAGATCATCTCTAATGAAGTAGAGAGGTCCTGCAAATTTGCCCTATCTAGTCCACACATGTGGAATCACCGAGATTACAGGGATGCCAAAAATTGCAGACCTATGATAGAGGTTGAAAAATTGAAGAGAAGCAGAAATCTGTAGTGTTGCAGTCAGTTTGACTAGCTTTGACTTTGTGAAAGAAGTGCTAATCAAAAGAAGAGATTTGACTTGTTCTTGGAGGGGTCTTGGTCAAGGGTCACGGGTCTTGGAATTTGTTAATTGAAGTTCTATAAAAAGAAGATGAAGAATTCTGGTGGATTTTCCTCTCAGTTGGAGAGGTTTTGGCCCTGGCTGATAGCCTACGTATTGTGTCCTATTGTCTCATTGATTTTATTGTTTGGTAGCTGTTTGATGATAGAAAACACTGATAATAATCAATTGAAAGAAGAATTTAATCAAGTCAAGTAAAAATACATCACAAGCTTTTATCAAAGTAAGAGAAATAACCTTATCTAACTGCCCTAGATTTCTCCACATAGAGGAGGTTGTGTCTTTCCTAGGGAGACATGGGAGAGCTTGTGTCATCTTCTAGCCCTCATTGATGGAGCATCGACTTGGTCTTGAGCCACTTGGCGACCCATGAGACCATTGCTTGTGTCCCAGAACCACTTCGGATACCATATGATATTCTGCTTGTTGATCAAGGGGCCACCCCCTTTGACCAACATTTCTGGGGGCCACTTCATCATGGCACTTGAGGACTCGACTAGGCCTTCCAACGACCCTTTGCACCATTATTTTGTCATTTCAACTTCATTTGGATGGCTTATCTTACACATTTGAGCTATTTGATGGGCTTGTCACTAAAGACATGTTATTTTTGCACATTAAAATAATATTAGGGGAATTTTTAGGCTAATTTGAATTAGAGGAGGCTCATATAAATAGAACTAATCCTCATTCATTTGGATCATCATCATCACTTCTTGGATTAGCTCTCTTGGAAGAATTTCACACTTTTCTCTTAGTTGTCTATTGGAGATCTCTTGATGCATTTCGATATTTTTGGAGCTGAAATTTTGTTCTCTTGGAGCCATTTTCTTGATCTTGGATTGGATATATCTATTGTTGTCTTGTAAGTAATCTCGTTGAAGATTTTTACATGAAAAAAGTCTAATGTGTGGAAATTTTGTAACTAGCTTTTTCTTTTGTTCCCAAATTATTGGATATCATTGTAAAATATTGTTAGATTGCAAATTTGTGCATGTTACTCGTTGATAACAAGTAGATGAATGTTCCTAATGGAATAAAATTTGTTTTTGCTAGGGCATCACTTTTTAGCCTTCTTGAAGACAATTTCGGCCAAATTTCGAATAACATAGACTCCATAGCCCAAGGACAAGGCACTGATCTAAGTAAATTTGGTTATCACCCCTTCTTCCCTTCTCTTTTTCTCAAAATTTTTCGGTCTCCAAACCTAGACAACCTAGCTAGGGCGTCTTGCAAATTTCATTAGAGAGACCATTTTTCGAATCTACTTGGATAAGCTATTGCTCTGGTGTCTCCTCTAGTAATCCTCGAGGTTTCATCCAATTCCCACGGTTCATTCTTGAGAAATCTGAAGCCCTAGCTCCAACTTTGAAACTCATCTTGAACGTTTAGGTGTGTTGGATTTATAAAGGGTTTGTGCACATAGTATTCGTTGGAATAAATCATTTAAACCATTTTTCTCATCCCACCTTAACCTAGAAAGCAGATTGAAGAGTCTTCTCCCACGATTATACATAATCCCTAACTCTCATATGGTCCCATTCTAGGTTTCTCAAGGATAGCTAGAGCTTATTTAGAAGTACATAAGCATCATACAAAGCCTCCTGAGTATTTTTAAATATCTTTGAGAGATCTAACCTTAGATCTACTTGCCTTCATTGGATATCATTAACCCTAGGTCCAGGTCTCCTCATAGGTCTTTCTTGGAGAGCCCTTTTTGCTTCTCCAGAAGCATTGGGCCTTAATTTGAGCCTTTCCTTTGAATGGGCATTGGAAATAACAATATACCTAGGCATTGATTCTATCATTAATAGTGATTTTCCTTATACCCAGACTTCTCCCATCGGTGAAAGTCTGTAAAGAGCAAGGGACACTAATTGAGGTGATAGTGGGTCTTTGTCCCATTGTTGTCATTTGGTCTAGTAGTTGTCCCTTAGGTACCCTTCCTAGGACCTGTGACCCAACACTTTGTGGGTGATATCCCTAGGAGAAAATTTTCACCATGATGGACCTCAGTTGACAACCAACATCCCCTTGCAACCCTCAACTAGCTCGTTGTGCCATTTCTCCACCACTTAAGCCAGCCACGTGGTCCCTCAACCATCTGTGTTGATCGTATGTTTGAAGGTGGGCCTCTCGAACCTAAAGGTATGTCTTGTCATTTGGTAATTGAATATTGGGTTTACTTATCATGGACACTTCTAGGCATGGATTGATGGGGGGATTCGGCAGAAAGAGTGGACTTAGTTTGTGCTTCTACCCCCTTGACCCCTTTTTGGATGTTACTCTTGGATTTTAGTCCTGTGGGATCTCCTTTATTGACCATTGGGTTTTAGGGTGGTACTACTTGGGAGACCCAGACTTTGGTTGCGTGGTCTCGCTCCCTTATCCACATATACCACTCCCCTTCCATTCACTATAACCTCATTCATCATCTCTCCTACCTGGGTCCACATTTCCTCACTGGGTCCACATAGGGTTAGCCCCCAACATTCCCTTGCCCCCACCTTGGGTCTGGCTTTGGAACGATGCCCTGAAGGTTGAAGCAGCTGAAAAGAAAAGTAAAATCATGAATGGCCACATTCAACATGAAAATGTACCACAGGATGCAAAAGATGGCCAGGACAAACATAATTAGCACGTGAGAAAAAGCCAATGCATGAGCTCTACCCCATACCCATGGCCATCACACTGGTTTCATAGGCCCTAGATGAGCCTCTTGTATCATTTAGGAACCCATGATTGTCCCACCCCCTGGAGGGCAATGAACTGCCCTACCAAAAAGGGGCTAATCACTACTATATCTTACACATCATGCTCTTATACTTTGAGCCCTGAGCAGTTAATCAAAGAAAAATCATAAAAGGAAAAAGGCATATAAAGAAGGGTGGACAAATCAAGGCTGGGGCACCTCATGTACCACGATTGCTCTCTCATACACATTACATACCCAGGTGTGGGCATCCCTTTCTCTAGATGTACCTTGGACATACTATCCCCTCTAAAGGTAGACACCACCTAATAAGGTACTTGGATAACCCCCCTTTGGAGCTTGGAGACATTAGCACATGCCAAAGCCCACTATGGAAGGGCATGCCATTATGAAGCGTCGACTTGGTTTCCATGGTTTGTAAGCTCATTTACTCTATTATTTTAATGACTTGTTTTACTGGAACGCTAGGGGATGCATTGGATTTTATGCAGGATTGCAAATTGTGCCCATTTGGGTTTAGTCTCCCTATACGGGGTCCTAACCCTCCAAAGGGATACATTGGTAGATACAGGGTGTGTGTAGAGAGCCATGGGCCTCCACAGTAGTACACAACACTCCATGGATCCCCAGAGATGTTCAAAGATTGCTCGAGATCCACCTTTTGGATGAGGAGGATGCATTTCGTACACTATGACCAACTGGACCCACAGGTGCACCACACACTTGGCAGGTGTCCCAGGACTTGTATGATGACATGACAACATTCATTCCATCATCTGAGCCCTTACATATGGTCTATAGGAATCTTCGACTCATATGGAGACCCATGAGGTCATTGGTGTGCGGCCCCACCCACCGGGAGCACCACAGGTCTATTGTTTGGAGAACAAGGGGCCACCTCCTTGTCCATCACTTTTGAGGATCCTATTCATCATTATGGCACTTATGGACCTCATCAGGCCTCTTGGAGGGCCCTACGACATACATAGATTATTGTCTGACCTCCTGAGAGGCTTATTATTTTATTTGTGAGCTAGTTTGGTGGGCTTGTCACTAAAAGTTAGTTAATTTGCACATTATTTTATTTTTAGGGGCTAATGTAGGCCCATTAGGTAATTCAAACTCCTAACTGGTGTAAAAATAGGAGTAACTTGATTTCATTTGTATCATCACTTGTATTTGGATCTCTCTCTCATTAGAGAACTTCACATTTTTTTCTTGGTGGATATTTTTGGATGATGGATGAATTTTGATGTATGGATTGGGTTCTTTTTCTATCTTGGAGCTTCTTATATTGCAAATTTGATGCTAGTTGGATATATTCTCTAACATGTAAGTGCAAGTTTAACACTATTTTTCATTTTGCTGCATACATTGGAACCTCGCTATTATTAGGGCTAAATGTTGCATGTGTTTAATGTGGAATTATGTGTCTATTTAGCTTATCTCTCTGTATGGGCCATGTTGGACGAATGAATTGTCCTAGAGATCGTGTTATCTTGATAAGCCTTCTCCATTTGTAACGAAGTATAAATGCTTTAAAGTCTCTTTTGTTCTCTTGCATTTAACATTGGACAAAGTTGACTTTTGGAGCCTCCTTGAACAATAAACAAAATTCGTCTTCACAATTCTTCTTGTCTCCATATCTCCAAGAGGAATTAGGCGTTGGTCCATCAAAGGGTGATCATTTCAACCCCACTTTTCACCTTTTTCCTCCCTTTCCTAGGTCTAGCCTCATTAGGTCACCTAGGGCATCAATTTCCCGGGAAATGGACCCTAAAAAATCTTTGATCTCCAAGGCTCTACTGCACTGGTGGGTCCCCTAGGTCTCCTCCAAATTTGAAGGAAATCCGACAACGGAATCTTGGGATCTCCCAAGCCCTAGGTCTAGGACCAAGTTTTGCCTTGGTGTTCCCAAGGCTAGTACCTAATTGGATCAATTTGACATCTTTGGGTGAAAATTCTTGTTTGATCCTTTCCCCTCACCTTGGTTAGGTTAAGAATACCATCGGTTGCTAGATTCCATCCCCTTAATCTAGGTTGTGTCCACTTGGTCCCGTGTGGTCCCATTTGTTACTAAAGACAATTCATCAAGGGCAACTCAGGAATCCAAGTTCTATAAGGATTTTAGCGATTGGGAAACTCCTTTTAAAGTCATATTCCTTCAACCTAACCCTCAAATCCTTACCTCCTTTCCCTAAAAAGTCTTGTACCTTGCTTAAAGAGCAAGAACGCTCCATTCTTAATCCTATCCTAGGGAAAGGGTCTTTAAGGTCACTTCACATCTATTTTTTGATCCATCCTTTATAAGTGGCTTCCTAATTATCATGTCTCCTCCCATCAGTGGAAGTATGTAAAGAGCAGGGAGTCTTAGCTGTGGTGACAATGGGCTAAGGGTCCATTGTTTCCCTTGACCTTGCAGTTGCCCTCTTAGGAGTTGTTAATTTTGGGCAACTAGGTCCAAACTCCATGTTGTGATGCTCAGATGATGATGCCAATATTTTTATGGATTCCTCTTTCGGAGAGGTGCAAGATCGATTTAAAGATCATCTTGATCGGATGAGCAGAACATGTATTTTGAATTTATTCCACATGTGCAAGGTCGGCCAGATTTATCCCACATGCATAAAAGATGTGTCACACACCCCCACAGATGACTATATATTGGAGAGACTTGGAGTTCATTTTACACATTTTTTTGGAGGCATTCTCTTCTCTCACGAATGGTGTTGCGATTAGGGCTTCTCATGGTGATGCGGTTAGGGCTTCTTGGTGCAGCGTCTTGATGGAGCATTTTTGATGAGCAGTCTTGGGGTTGTGTGAGACATTGGGTTGGCTGACCTTATGGAGACTTTGCTGGTTGAAGCATCTCGCTGATCGCCGTAACGGCACTATTCTTTATCTCTGTTTTTGGCTTGTCTTCCATCGATCTATTGGTATGTTCTATCTGCATCTTACTTTCATCTGATTGAGCCCTAGAAGTTTAAAGTGAATTTGCATCTAGCATAGAACATATTTAGAAATTTACATGGTATCAGAGCTAAGGTGAAGACAAAGCCCAACTTGTGTTGAGAGCAATCACCGATATATTGGGAAAGATCTAAGAGCATCCATTTGTGCAATACTCACACTTGAGAAAGACTCGTTGGAGAGGAGAAATTCTTTGCCCTAGCCGCAGTGAGGAAAGACAAGACAAGGTTGGTTTTTGGAGGCCTGTTTCAGGGTTATTTTGAGAACCGAATTACTGTGAGGGGAGGCCGAGGCAGCTCCCTAGAGGGCTGAGTCAATAAAAGGTTGTTTCAGCTTGCGTGGAAGTGTCTTGGGTGCAAGGAATGGCAGCATATGCTGTCGTAGGTAGGTCACAGTCCCTACCTCATCTTTGGAAGGCAACGTGGAGCTGTTTAGAGGCTGTCTATGCCCAGGACAACAGTCAAAGGTGCCAACACTTCTCCAAGACCAGGCCGCAGCCAAGGAGGGTTTTTTTGGTGGCTGATTAAGGGCTATAAATGTGCCATAACTAGTTACAATATAACAACAGTGACGTAGACTTGGACAACAGTTTGACGCCTGTCTCAGAGGTAAGTTTGGGGTCTGTTTTATGTTGTTTTGGTGCATGTTTGATGTTCTGTTTGGGATGGAGGGGTAGCTGAAGCTACGACAACTTGTGGAGGGCTGTTTGGAGGAAAGAGAAGGCTAGAAAGGCTCCTCCAACTCAGCCACTGTCATCACTAGGAGGCTGCAGCTCAATCAAGGCCTTCTTCCTTGATTTTAAGGTTAGTTTGTTCTGCTAACAGGGACAGCCACCTGTAGGGTGCCTTGTGTGGATATTACAAGGGCCACAATAGTGTTTGAGGGTAGCATGTTGCATCAGAAGTGTTGTGTGGTAGGCCACAGGCCATACCACAACAACAAGGCTTGTGTGGGCTATTTTAAGTGTTGTTTTTAGCCCTTACCCTCAGCGTGAAGCAGTGTCTCTCCCAGCCTGAGATTTTAAGGAGGATTGAAGTGGAGCATTTTTATGGTCCTTCCAATGTCTGTATGAAGGCCGAGTTTGCCCAGATTAGAGGATGACTTTCTATTTATTTTTTCATGCCTTGAAGCAGGTTTGTGCAAGCATATTTGAGGTCGTAAGAGTGAATGAAGATCTGAGACTAGAGAAACTAAAAGGGATGGAAAAGGAAATGTCTGAAATTAGGGAACTTCTTCAAGAGAACGCTGCAAAGACAACTAAACTGAAGGGACAAGTTTGACTGTCAATGGAAGTTGCCACATGCCAGAATACCCACTTCACACCTCCTCACTCTGCATCAACTATGGAGATAAAGGAATGGCAACATTGTCTATAGAAGGTGATGATTAATTCTGTGGCAAGGAAAAATAGTGGTCCCCTCCTTTGGTTTGCTACAATGGTATCAGTGATTCAGTAAGTCTGCTAGAGCATACATTCAATATAGAAGGTGGACAGTGACATAAAGGTATCGTATATATGTACAATGTACATTGTAAAGTAATGGCCAAGCCATAGGCAATTTTATGCCAGAAATGGAAGAGGTCCCAAGGGATTGTACAAAAAAAAAACCTTTCGTCAGGATAAATAATACTGGTTCCCCTTGCTGCTGCAATACAGTTCAACAGGAGCTGAAGCAGATGGAGACACTGAATATGAAGATCATCTGGTCATTGCCTGAATGTTAATATTAAATTATTATTGGTTGATGTTGATAATACTGGATTTACTAGCCATATTACAGTGGCCATGTTCAATCTATTTCAGGTGTGGGTCTAGAGAATAGGTCTATCCATCTTAGAAAATTTTGTATTAATATTCATAATAAATAGACATTTCGATTACCAAAAATTGTATAAGGCCCTTGACATCCTAGATGACATCTTAAAGAAAAGTGCATAAATGAATAACAATGAAGGGAGGAGGATCTTGCGGAGGTGAAGCCGCAGTCTTCTAGGTAGCTGTTGGAGTGTTTAGGGCTGTGACAAAATCTGTGGTATCTTTAGTGGCAAATGACCATGAAGTTTGATATCTTCAGTACTGTATGGCAGTATGACAATGATGAATATGATAGTGATGTGTATGATAATATTATGGCAATGTTGTAATCAGTGATATGACAGTGTATGGTAATGATACTTGTCAAGATGTGACAGATGTATGGTCACAAAGACATATGATACATTCTGATTTATTTGATATGCTGCCCGTGAAATCCTTGAGAGGATGTTCTTATTTCATGACCTTTATATATGACTTCTCTCGCAAGGCCTGGATATATTTCTTGAAGAAGAAGATCAAGATTTTGAGGACTGATAAAGGCACTGAATGTGAGTCATATGAGTTCAATGACTTTTGCAGAGAAGCTGGCATTAAGAGGGAGACCATAGTGTATGCTCCTGAGAAAATGACACTGCTGGAAGAAAGAAGAGAAGACCCTCATGGCTCAACGACACTCTCGAAGATGTCGAGAGACATATGACCCCAAAGGGGGACATTCCGGGAAAGCAAGAAGCCGAATAGATACCAAGGGTATCTAGCAACCATGAGTATAATCGTCCAATCTGAGCCTGGATCATTTGAAGAAGCCGTAAAGCATCAAGTTTGGAAGGATGCTATGCTCGAAGAGTACGAGTCCATTATGAAAAATGATGTTTGGGATGTGGTCCCAAGACTATAGGACAAAGATGTTGTCACCTCGAAATGGCTCTATAAGATCAAGCATGGATCTAATGGGAGTGCTGAAAAGTACAAGGCAAGATTTGTTGCCAGAGGCTTCTCTCAAAAGGAAGGCATAGATTATGATGATATATTTGCACCTGTGATCTATTATTGCCCTTGCTGCCACGCAAGGATGGAGTCTCCATCAGATGGATGTGAAGATTGCTTTTTCTGCATGGTTCGACAAAGGAAGAGGTGTATGTGAAGCAACCTCTGGGGTTTGAAGTCCAGGATAGAGACTCTCATGTATGCAGGTTGAAGAAAGCCCTCTATGGGTTGAAGCAAGCACCCAGGACTTGGTACGAGAGGATTGATAGCTACTTGATGAAGCTGGGCTTCACTCGAAGTAATGCTGATCCAAACCTTTACTTCAAGGTTGATGGAGAAAAGCCTCTCATTTTGGTTCTCTATGTGGACGATCTCTTCCTGACAAGTGCTGGCCCTCTCATTCATCAGTGTAAGAGGGAGCTAGCTTTTGAGTTCGAGATGAAAGACTTAGGACTGATACATTGCTTCCTAGGCTTGGAGGTCTGGCAGAGACCTGGCGAAATTTTCCTCTCTCAAGGAAAGCATATGTGAAGCTGCTGGAGAGATTTGGTATAGTGGACTGTAAGTCCAGCTCAACTTTAAGAAGTTGAGTGTAATCGCTGCTGGGCTCGTGCTAGCAAATCTTATCGAGTATCGACAACTCATAGGGCCCTGATGTTCTTAGTAAACATTCGTCTGGATGTATGCTTTGCAGTGAACACTTTGAGTCAACACATGGTTGATCCTCATAACATTCACTGGGTTGGTGCCAAGAAACTCTTGAGATATCTTTGGGGCACGATAGACCATGGGTTGAGATACACTATCGGGAGTTTGAGACTCCGTGGATATTCTGATGCTGATTGGGCTCGCAGTGTGGTGGATTGCAAGAGCACATCTGGATGCTGCTTCACACTTGGTTCTGCTTCGAGTAGGAAGCAGAAGTCGGTGGCTTTGAGCATCGCTGAGGCTAAATACATTGCAGCGTGTATGGCCTGTTGTGAAGCTATTTGGTTGCGAAAGCTTTTCAGTGAGTTGTTCGAGCATGTGCTAGATACCACCGTTATCCTTTGTGATAACTAGAGGGGGATTCGTTTGTCAGAGAATCCCGTGTTCCACGATCGATCCAAGCATATTAATATCTGGTACCATTTTATCTGGGATATGGTACAACGAGGCGCCATAAGGCTCGATCATATAGGAACTGATGAGCAGGTCGCAGATATTCTCACAAAGCCCTTGGGGAAGGTCATGTTCCTAACCTTCCGTGAGAATCTTGGAATCGTGGAACAACCCTATTTGGAGGGTCCGGTTGGACGATGAGCTTTGGGAGCTCCAGGGGGGCTTTGGGGATAGCTTCTTGGAGCTATAAGCAACCACAAGGCTAGGCTTGCCGAACCTTGTTGGTGTGCTTCCACCCCACCGTGATGATATTGAGTTGGTTTACCTCTCTTTGATCTGTGCCTTGTATGCATCCTACCCATAGAGTACTGGACTCATGGGAAGTACCTCTCATTTGGCCAATGAGTTGGGAAATGTGGATAGAGAACGATAGCAAGACCGATGGACGCATCGGAGATTGCCGTACTCTCTATGTCTAGGATGGCACGTGTCCAACCACTTGATCTGGGATCAAGTCAAATGAGGTTTCAGACCTCCAACTGACTTCGCGTCAGTTAAACTAACTTCAGGTTAGTATATGACTCCTTTGAGTCCAAGTGAGGTTTTGGACCTCCAATTGACTTCGGGTCAGTTAAACTAACTTCAGGTTAATATGAGGCTCCTTTGAGTCCTATAGAGGTTTAGGACCTCTAAGCGGACTTTGACAGCCGGGAGTGATGTCTTTGTGACTCACCTTTTTGTTCTGAAATAAAGAGCCAACAATGCAAGTTACGGCGGGATGACAGACGTTTGGATGGCACTGGTGGATGGAGTTCTCCCTAGTTGAGAGGGAGTGTTAATTTTGGGCAACTAGGTCCAAACTCCATGTTGTGATGCTCAGATGATGATGCCAATATTTTTATTGGATTCCTCTTTCGAAGAGATGCAAAATTGATCTAAAGATCATTTTGATCAGATGAGCAAAACATGTATTTTGAATTTATTCCACATCTGCAAGGTCGGCCAGATTTATCCCACATTCATACAAGATGTGTCACACACCCCCATAGATGACTATATATTGGAGAGACTTGGAGTTCATTTTACACACATTTTTTTGGAGGCATTCTCTTCTCTCACGGATGGTGCTGCGATTAAGGCTTCTCATGGTGATGCGGTTAGGGCTTCTTGGTGCAGCGTCTTGATGGAGCGTTTTTGATGAGCAGTCTTGGGGTTGTGTGAGACATTGGGTTGGCTGACCTTATGGAGACTTTGCTGGTTGAAGCATCCTGCTGATCGTCGTAAAGCCACCATTCTTTATCTCTGTTTTTGGCTTGTCTTCCATCGATCTATTGGTATGTTCTATCTGCATCTTACTTTCATTTGATTGAGCCCTAGAAGTTTAAAGTAAATTTGCATGTAGCATAGAACATCTTCAGAAATTTACAGGAGTCCCTTTTAGGTCCCCTGCTGGTTCGAGTGGTAACATTTCTGGCGCGTTGGCGGGGACACGAAACGTGTGTTTTGTTGCCCATACGACATATTGAAATATTATTATTGGCGACCCCATTGGAAAAACGAAGCCCTAGTTCTTCATTCAACTTCAAAGTTAATGCTTGTAGGGTTAAGCAAGCATCTATCAAGGCACCTACATTCACCCTGGCGACTCCATTTTCAATTCTAATATGTAAAAATTGTGAGAAATGGACCATTTCGAGCTCCCTCCTTCTCCCTATGATAGCCTTAGTACTGAAGAAGTTTTGAAGCACCCTGAAATCAAAAAATGGATGAGAGGTTGGATGCCTAAATTCAAAGGAAGTCCTAATCAAGATCCCAATGTCCATCTTGATGAATTCTCTTGGGCTTTAGCCCCGATAGGGATTGAAAATGAGGACACAATCATGAGATTGTTGGCCTTATCATTTGTAGGCCAAGCTAAAGATTGGTATGATAGCCTCCCCCATGAGATTGCCACTGATTATGAATATTTTCAAGATGTTTTCTTAGAAAGATGGGGTGGCACCCCTCATGAATAATGGATAGCTCGTAGATACCCCTCTGAGGTAAAGCTACTTGATGAATGGAATAATCTTGAAAAAGGTCTTGGTAAAGGTGTGGAAGACGCCTCAAGTCCCCTTTTAAAGAACCATCCTCCCGTTACATGTCACAAGGCCTTGGAAAGGGGAGTTGGTGAAAGCTCTGGTAATCTAGGTGATGATCAATCTTCATCTAGTCCACATGACGAACCGAATGACTTTGAGAACATGTGTGTTGAGAAAAATGAGTTTGT